>MU228246.1:1898885-1921757 GCA_018584345.1 Thuja plicata
ATATATTTTAAAAGCTATATGGAGCACTTGAAAAAATTGATCTTGCAAATACATATATAATAGGGAATTCAACTGGGTTATCAAATATTGTGAACATGAAAGATTTCAAATTCATACACCCATCAACACTAGCAATTTTAGAGGCTTGAACCATGGCAATTTTAATTAAATTTGACATGTATAATGTCTGACAAATAAATAAGAATACCCTATGTTCAGAAGAATTTCCTTACAAATGCAACTTTTTATTAAAATCTACAACCAATAGTTGCTACATATATTGAAGGAAAAAATTCATTTCAGGGTAAGAAAAAAGCGAACAACCATTGACTTCTACAGGAAATTCGTACAGTTTGTCAAATTGAACATAGCCAAAAAAAGTTATCCTTCAACCAAATGACATGAGGATCAGTGAATGCTCTATTTTTGTCACAGTAGAATCATTTTCTATTATTTGAATATAAAATATCAATTTTTCTCACAATCCTCTATCAACTTACTGCCCAATGTAAGCTATATCATAGAAACAATAAAGATTAATATTTTTACAGATGTTCATAGTGTTGCAAAAAAAACTAAGGGGGAGACACAGTCAAATATTATTGGAATTATAAGTTTCTAATCATATAAGGAAATTACGGTGCTTCAGAATAGTATGTAACCACATTCATGTCAAAGTATTTTGTTCCATGTCATATTAAATAACACAACTACTAAAATAAAATAAAGGTTTTGAGCCGGCTAGAAAAATCACTCATTTCATTTCTGATCTTGGCAGAAGCATTATATAAATAAGAAAATAATAAAATAAAAGAATAATATCATTAGTTGTGACTATTATTCTAGTCAACATGAATTTGCATGACCTGATTAAAAGAGTAAACATTGTACAAGAATTTACAAATAGAACTTTTTCAAAGGGAAATCATTGTATGCTAGAGAAGCGAGAATAAAAGGATTCATCAAACCAGGTCCAAAAATAGAGTTTTACTTGTCAAACAAATTGAATGCTCCTAATTTGGTTAGTAATTTTTTTCAAAGTAAATTGCAATGCATATCTACCATGGTGAACCATCAGCAAATAAATGACCTTTTATTTTGCCTACAGGCCTATAATTTTGTAATGTCTTTCAATAAAACATAAACTCCTCTTCTACGATATTCTCTGAATGCATTTCCCAAGCTGATTTTGTCACCTAGACAGTTTTCCTTCATAAAATCTTTGTTTCATTTTCCATCTCCACAAGCTTACTTCCATTGCCAACCTAACATCAGACCAAGAGATATGTGTGTATTACATATTTTAGACACTATCCCTTAACTCTTCATGCTGGGTTGTTTCTCTATTGACATCTCTGTAGAATGGCTCTGACTCTCTTCAAATACACCTCCTATGCCCTTCACCTTTTTTGCCAGTAAAGCTAGTAATAATTAAGCAGATAGGGAAGGAATTGATTGGAAACAAATTTAGGATTCCTTGATGTCTACAAACCCCTCAGCACTGGGAAAACTTCCTACATCAACCATTTCCTTTAGAGTGTTGATGGATCAATGCAATCCATCATCCATCCAAACAATCTTCAAAATCATTGGAATCAAGTGTCACCAATTATGGATAAAGTTTGACCAATATATTCCCTGAGAATCTAGGATGACAGGATATTTCAATGTTTGTTCTTTCTATAAAGCTTCAAAATTTCCTGAGATGAAATGCTATGTACAAATTCCAGGGTGAATCTTTTCACTATCTATTTCTAGACACTTCATTTTCTGCTAAAATAATCTTTAAAGAATTTATAATTTGAACATAAAAATCAGTGTTCCAACTTCACACCCCTTCTCAAAATTAGTTACTTTCTTAATGTAATTTGAAAATAAAAAGCACTGTCTTGTCAATTTCAGACGTTTCTTATAAATTACTTATGTTCTTTGTATTCAAACATGTAAACAATGAGGGTTGATAAGGTTGTAATTGGTCTTCTTTATTCATTTTTTATGTGTTTGGAAAGTCCTAAAGTGGTAAGATGATTGTTGAAAGAGGAGTAAAAAATATAATGACATCTTGTGTGTACCTGATGTAGGAGCATCTTGGGTCCTTAGCAATCCTACTCAACCAAAAATATGTTTACTTTCATTTTCAGTTTGTTCTCTGTCACTCAGCTTCTATTTCTTGACTTGCTTGCTGAGTTGCTCAATCGTGCTAGTTTTATTTTGTTGCTCGGTCCTTCTTTGGATGAGTGCTCTATTTCTCGGTCATGCTTTTCTGAGTTGGTTTATTTGGGAGTTGGAGCTGTTGGCCGAATTCTTCATTTAATTTTCGTGGCTGGATTTATTTGGGATCTATCTTTGGGATCCCTGTGGACCTAAATATGGGTCTTGCCTTTGTATTTGAGTGTCGACTTCCTTGTTGGACTCTTGTATATATTATTTTGTATGTTCTTAGTTTAGCGGAGAGTCTTAGAGCAAGAATACAAATGTTAAGATATTGAAGATCTAAGACATATGTTGTAAGAATATCATTTGTAATACATTGTGATGTATATGGTCGTAACCAGGAAGGCCTTATAGCCTAGTATGTATTGAGTTTGATCCATTAATAATAAAAGATCACTGTGTTTCTCTCTCACACTATTTTGTTGTTTAATTATGCATTGTATCTGCAAGTTGGAGGGTTTTGGGTGTGCCCTAAGCCCCGTCTCCTTCCTCCCTTGCGTCAAGTGATATCAGAGTGAGTTGAGATCTATGGTTCCTTCTTCTAAACTCTAAAGGATATTTTTTGTAGGGTGGCAGGTTGTGATCTGACCTACAATTGCAGAGAGTTTCAAGATGGTTCGTGGGAGATGAAATGATGATCAAGGTCTGGTTGATATGCTTAGACAAATGGTTGCAAGATTGGAAGCTATTGAGATAGCCCAGCATAGAGTAAGGCATCTTGAAGATGTTAGTGATGATGAATTTGAAGAGGTTCAAGGTGAAGCTGCACCTGCACCTATGATGAACCAGGAAGAAGAAATATTTGTGAGAGCCTTGACAAGTTTGAAATCCACACCCCAGCTCAATCCTCCTGAGTATAGTTGAAAATTGGATTCAGATGAATTGATTGACTGGATCATTGACATGGAAAAATATTTTGAATATGAGAATGTTGCAGAGAATAAGAAGGTTAATATAGCAAGCACAAAGCTGAAAGGTCATGCATCCTTATGGTGGGAACATCTGCAATTGGATATAAATAAGAAAGAAAAAGACAAAATCAAGATATGGGATAAGATGGTGAACAAATTGAAAGGCACGTTTCTTCCTTGTGATTATCAGATTAACCTAATCCAGCGAATGCAAAGTTTGAATTAGAAAGACAAATCAGTCAAAGACTATACTAAAGAATTCTACAGATTAGACATCAAATCTGGACATGTTGAAGATGAAGTGGAAAGAGTTGCAAGATATCTAAATGGATTGAGAAGTTCCATACAAGATGAGATCATTTTGGTCAAGATGGAAGGCATTGAAGAAGCATACCAATTTTCCCTAAAGGCTGAAGAAAAGTTGAACAGAAGATATGAACAAAGAAAAAGAGGCAGAGGTGGTAGATTCCCTACGGGAAGAGGTAGATCTCATGGTGAAAATAGTAGATCTAAACCAGGCAAATAGTTTCAGACACATCTCAAGACAAAGGAAAGACTGAATGGAAAGGTGTAAATTCATACCAAGGAAGAGGTAATTACTCCAGAGGTGGATATAGAAGAAGAGGTTTCCATGTAACTTCTTACAATTATGGTGAAGGACATAAATCATTTGAGTGTACACATGCAAGCAAGAAAGTGGGAAGCAGTAGCAGAAATACATTGATTCAAAAGGAGACATCCAATGAACCTAAAAAAAATATCATGATCCAAAGGATACTATGGAGTGAGAAAGATAAGCAAGATCTGATCAAAAAAAGTTTGTTCAAGACTAGATGTAGAGTTGCAGACAAAGTTTGGAAGGTCATTGTTGACAGTGGAAGCTCCGAGAAACTAGCATCTGAGGAAATGGTTGCAAATTTACAGTTGGAGAGGATGAAACATCTAAAACCCTACAAGATCTCATGGATCAAGGATGAGCATACATTAATTGTGAGTGAACAATGTTTTGTGAATTTGAAAATTGGAAAGTACTATGATAAGGTGTTGTGTGATATTATGCCAATGGATTGTTGTCATATTTTATTGGGTAGACCTTGGAAATATGATAGACATGCTATACATGATGGAAGGTTGAATATATATTCTATTTGGGTTGATGGAAGAAGAAAATGTTGTTACCTTTGATTGAAGAATCTGCTGATGAGTCATGTACATCTGTAAAATTTTGTCTGATGGAGGGTAGACAGATTGTTAAGGATTTGAAAAGAAATGATTTATGTTATGCTTTGATTCCTAACAAACCATGTAAGAATACAGAAGATGACATACCTACAAAAGTTGAGAAATTGATGATTGAATACAAAGAAATCATTTTAGATAATGTACCTGGTGCTTTACCACCAATCAGAGATATCATTCATTGTATGGATTTGATTCTCGGAGCTAGTTTATAAAACAAGGCACCACATCGATTAAAACCAATAGAAAATGAAGAGCTTAACTGACAAGTTCATGAATTGGTGAACAAAGGTTTGATCCAAAAAAGTTTGAGTCCATGTGCAGAACCAACTGTGTTTGCACCTAAGAGAATGGAGAATGGATAATGTACACTAATTCCAGCAATTAACAAGATCACAGTGAAGTATAGGTTTCCTATACCAAGAATGGATGACATAATGGATTGTTTGAGTGGAGCAAGGTATTTTACCAAAATTGATTTGAAAAGTGGATATCATCAGATCAAAATTAGAGAAGGTGATGAATGGAAGACTGCTTTCAAGACAAAGGAAGGTTTGTATGAGTGGTTGATTATGCCCTTTGGTTTAAATAATGCACCAAGTACATTTATGAGATTGACGAATGAAGTTTTGAAGAAATTCCTGAATAAATGTGTGATTATATATTTGGATAAAATTATGATATTTAGTAAGACTAGAGAAGAGCATTTGAGGCATATAAGACAAGTGTTGTAGAGATTGAAAGAGGAAAATTTGTTGATAAATCTGAAGAAGAGTTCCTTCATGAAAGAAGAACTTGTGTATTTGAGATTTGTGATTTTAGCTGATGGTTTAAAGATGGATCTAGAAAAGGTTGAAGCTATACTAAATTGGTCTACACCTAAAAATGTCACTGAGGTAAGATCATTCCATGGATTGGCAAGTTTTTACAGGAAGTTTATCAGAAATTTCAGTTCTATTTGTAATGTTATGACTGAAACAATGAGAGGAGACAAAAGAGAATTCAAATGGACACATGGAGCTGATAAGAGTTTTGAATCTTTAAAGTTAAAAGTTGTTGAATTACCTATGCTAGCCTTACCTAATTTCAATAAGGTATTCCAAGTTGAATGTGATGCAAGTGGAAGTGCAATTAGAGTTGTATTGACTCAAGAAGATGAACCTATTGCTTTCTTTAGTGAAAAGTTGAATGATGCAAAGATAAAATATTTTGTCTATGATCAAGAATTCTATGCTATTGTGCAAGCTATGAAGAAATGGAGAGATTACTTGATGCCAAATGAATTTTTATTGTATACTAATCATAAGAATTTACAGTATTTGGGTAGTCAAAACAAGTTGAATCAAAGACATATGAAATGGGTAGAGTATTTACAAAGCTTTACATTTGTGATTAAGCATAAGAGTGGAGTTTCTAATAGAGTTGTTGATGCATTGAGAAGAAGAAGATCTTTTTTGACTGAAATGAGAATTGAAGTTGTTAGTTTTGATGACATGAAGAATTTGTATGAAAGTGACCCTAATTTTTTAGAGTAGTGGAGAGTGTGCAGAGCACATAATTCAAATCAATCAACTAAGTATGAAGAATATTTCATTCAGTAAGATATGTTGTTCAAAGGTATTCAGCTATGTATATTGTGAGGATCAATGAGAATTAATTTGATAAAGGAGAAACATAGTAGTGGATTGGCTAGACACTTTGGCATTGATAAAACATTGAGTTTGCTGAAGGAGAGGTACTTTTGGCATCGGTTGTATAAGGAAATTCAAAAATTTGTAAGAAGTTGTGGAGTCTATCAAGTTGCAAAGGGAGTGAGTCAGAATACTGGTTTGTATACACCTATTACTGTTCCTGAGAAACCTTGGAGTGATATCAGCGTGGATTTTGTTCTTGGACTTCCGAGGACAGCAAGAGGTAATGATTCCATATTTTTTGTTGTGGATATATTTTCTAAAATGACACATTTCATACCATGTAAGAAAATATCAGATGCAATACATATAGTAGATCTTTTATTTAAAGAGATTTTCAGATTACAAGGATTACCGAGGAGTATCATCTCTGATAGAGATAGTAATTTTGTAAGCTATTTTTGGAGAACACTTTGGAAGAAGTTGGATACTAAGTTGTGTAACCACCTGAATTTGGTTTGTTCCAACTATGAAACCTATTTTCCCTAAGTGTGATCATACCCTCGATTATGTCCAAACGACCCTGTTACTCCTTGGCATAATTCTTTGAATCAATTTAATGTCCTAGGTGATTTTTATCACTAATTTATATTAACTATTATAGCCATATAATTTAAATCAATTCAAACCATTTAAATCATATCAAAATCAAACATGGCTATAGTATTTAATTATAAAGGAATTAAATAAATCCCTAAATCAATTGACCACTTGCAAAATAACCCATTCCCCTAGCCTATTTAATTTAATTAAAATGGCTATAGTCCCCTAATTATTAAAAAGAAATTAAATTGTTTAAATAATTAATTCCTATATTTTTGAATGAATTAAATAAGTTTAATTCATTTAATTAATATTCCCTTAAACTCCAACCTAACCTATCTCAACCACTTCTACCCTGGGTTCTAACCCTTCTCAACCCATTCACCCTTGCTAATCTAATCTTAATCCTAATTCTACCCTAACCCACCTCCTAATGTTGTCACATTCCATTAAGGAATGATTAGCAACTCAACCCACTTGAGAAAGTCCACTTTCTCAAGCTTGACTTTTTTAAAGTCCACATTCTCAAGCCACCCTCTTACACCCTTCCCTTGCTTCTTTAAGGCTTTCATTGATGCCTTATTAATGAAGATGCCTTAAGCCTATGTCTCCTCCATGCCTTATTAATTCCCAAGGCATTAATGGTTCTTACACCTCCATTAATGAGTCCCTTAACTCATTAAAAAGCCGTGTCTCCCCTCTCTCTCTCTCATTCTTCTATAAATAGAAGCCATTTTTGAGAGCAAATAAGCCTTCATCTCATATTCTCAATGTATTGTTATGCTATTAGATTAATCTTAGACTCATATTTCACTTCATAATTCATGCTTTTACATTGTTCTTATTTCCATTCTTAGAGCTAGAATGCATATTTTCTCATCATTTAGCTTGTTTTAAACTAAAACCCTTCATGCTAGGTCGTATATGTCACTGATGGTAGCATAAACTGAGGGATTTTATGTTACTAATCACACTCTTTTTAGTTAGAAGGAAATAGGTCGATATTAGTTGGTTTTACATGCTTATCTAACCTTTTTGAATTAATGTAATGACTTATTGATGTGTTGTGTCTCTCTTATTAGGTACAAAATATACACACACATTTTTGGCGCCCACCATGGGGCTAGATTTCCAACTTGGCCTCATTTTCTAACACTTTTTTGCTAATTTGCATGCTCAGAATTCTGTCATAGGATCATTTTTTATCATTCAGGATTGCATCTGGGATACGCCATCGCACCACAGAAAATTAGGCTCGCATCATGGATTTCCCAGATCATTTTCAGTTTTGGGTTGCATTTGGTAAGCATGGGATTGCATCTAGTAAGGAAGCTTGCATACAGTATGCTGCATCACATTCAGTAGAATTTTAAGCTCGCATCTGGTTAGAAGGTTTGTGCATTTCATTTGCCTAACTCTAACATTTTAACAAATGGTGTTTGTGGTGTTTTGCAGCTTAACAAGTGTTTGCAGGTCATTTTTGGAGATTTTTGTGGGAGTTGAACTAAACAGATACTAACTTAGTTTTTCAGGTTGCCAACCCCCCATCTTGACCTCTATTTACTTGCTTTCAAACTTAAGGTACATATTCCAATTTATCACTAAACTAACTAGAGGATTTATGCTCTTTTCCTTTTAAGGAAAATCAGAAACTCATGCATCAATTTATGGATTGAACAGAATTTGGGATAAATGAACAAGCAAACACATCACCTAATTAAATTTGGAAATAGTAAATGAACAACACAAGTCATTAAATATATGGGATCAAAGAACAAGTTCAAATCGTATAATTTCTTTTGGATTAGAAATTGAACAAGAAACTCACTAAATTTTGTGGCTAATTAAACAAGGAAAACTTTCCCTTTCAAGCATCCTATTTTATTTAAAATAGGAACAACTAAATTGAGCTCAACATAGCTTGAAGGAATGAACTTTGCTTTAAGTGTTTTGGGAGAAAATAGCTTAGAATAGGAGAGTATGCTCTTCTTCTTCAAAAGAATCAGAAACCCAGACATTCAAAGCTAGCCAATCCTGGTTACATACATTTAAAACAATAGACGGCCTGCCGGTTGAGGAAAAAATCTCTCGGGAATGACCCAAGTGAGGACAGGTTTTATGCCAACCCTTCCAACTCACTATAAATAGTTACTTCCTCGTAGGCTAAAGCCTCGAAAGACAAAACTAGTTTTGTTCTTGGAATTTTGACATCATTCCTTGAACATATCTAGGTATATGTAGATCAGAGCCGCTTGAATCTTACTTGCAAGACTACATATATTCAGGTACTCATAGGGCTATACGCCTGAATTTTGCCTTGTGAAATTCTATGGGGGACAATTTTGAATGGATTGCCCAATAATCTATAACAACTTCAACTGAAATAATTCCTTATTCATCCCCGAAAGGGTGATAATATTTGTGCAATCTAAAAAAAGTAATTGCCCCAAGACACTATTCATATTGTGCCCTCACTTGTGTTTGGAGTTGGCTAATACAACATCATGACTGGAGCCATTGCGTGCTTGGTGATGGATGTATTCTGATTAGCATTTGAGTGTGTACCTAAGTCAACAAGCAAAGATTTTCATCCTCCACCTAGAGAATAGGAAAAGATGAGTGTTTTTTTCACCCTCCTAACAATACAAAACTGTTTGACATGTTCAAAAGATCAGTAAAAATATAAGCTCCTCAAAATAATCAACAAATCTCAAACCCTGGAGTACAAGTGTTTTTCACACCTTATGACACCTCTTAACGCAATCTGGAAACAAGAAAATTCACGCACTTCAAAAATGAACTTTTCAGAACTGACCAAAACTGACAAAGACATCATAAGATCGCATCCTTTATTTCCCAAGTCGCATTCAGTGTTTAGGATCACATTTGGTATTCTAGATCACATTTGGTCAGCAAGTAGTCACATCTAGATTCTAGGATTGCATCTGGTACCATCAAAGGCTCGCATCTGGGAGCTCGTATTCAAGATAGTGGGTACTTGTAGGAGTTTTTCTTAGAAATTCTCAGTTGATTAGGACACCCTTTTTTCTCTTTAGCTAGTTCATGTTGTCTCTTCTGGTCTCCCTATTGTAATTTCAAAACACTTTCAAAATGTCCACCTTGCATACTTAGTTAGTCTTTCTTGATCAGTTCAATACATGTGGTCTACCCGTTTCCTATCAACAACTTGGTTCCCAGCTCACTATCAGGGCATTTTAACCCTCTGACACTAGAATCATTTACATCCACCAACAACAAACAGTTACTTTTACCTAGACATGCCCACTTGAACGATCTGAAATCCTTACTTGCACTATTGGGAAACGTTAAACAAAGTTGAGAAACAATTTCATGGTTAACACAAGACACACCAAGTACACAAATAAAGGATCGAGAGTGCCTCCTAAAACACCACACTTTCAAGGAGAAACTTCTCATAGTTCCCTTCTCGATCTAGATTCTCCTCAAATGGATAAAGATACTCGCAGATGGAGTGAGGCTTTTGAAGATTATAATGATGGAAAAAACCAAAAGCTCAAAGACACGGATGAGGAGGAAAGACCCAAATCTGAACATGGCCCATTCAGATCAGATAGTGAAGAAGAGATCCTCGAAGATGAATACGAAAAACTCAAACAAAGTAAACGGATCCACAAGTTGTTGGAATGGATAATTAGTGACGATAAAGAAAAATACTTCCTCCATCTAGCGTCCATAGGTGTCAAATTACCCAAATATTATGACGTGGAAAAACTCAAGGAAAAGGAGGTACCAAACCCAATATCTACTCTCACCAAATAGCTCAATCTGATGCAAACGGAGCTCACGAATCTCAAACAGGAGAAGGAGAAACCCAAAACAAAATACTCTTTGGATGCCATTTGTCCATTTTCTTTTGACAAGAGTATCACTATGGTCTTGTTTCCTCCCAACGTGGCAAGGCCAAAGTATGACAAGTACACAAGAGAAACTGACCCCCATGATCATGTATGAGAATTTTGCACTCTAAGCATCGAGTACATGTACGAACCTACATACCTCATGCTACTATTTATAGGAAGTCTAGGAGGTAATGCCATGGAGTGGTTCTCAAAATTGAACCCTAAGGTCAAAACATTTGAGGAGTTAATCCAACGATTCATTCAACATTACTCCTACAATAGCCAACATGATGTAACTATGATGGACCTATGTAAAACCAAACAATGAACTAGAGAATCATTCACACACTTCCTACAAAGATGGAGGAAGATTTTTGCACGATATTCAAGGGTCATTCCTAAAAAGGAGAAGATGGAAAACTTTGTTAATAATCTAGTACCTGAATTGAGCTATGCTTTACAAATGCAAGACTCTCCTAGCTTCGATAGAATGATTAAAAATGCCCTCCGTATTGAGGAAGTCATGGTCAAAAGGGGAGAGATCACCCTTCAAAATGAAAACAAAACCAGACACTCCAGATCCAAGCCTAAATGGTGGAAACAAAACAAGAATGTTGTTAATGATGGAGTGGTTGATGCCTCTAACATTAATCCTAAACCCAAGGCATTCAATCTAACTAATGGCATGCAAGAAAGAAAAGATGCTAAGGTAACACCTCCTATCTCCAAAGCGAACAATGATAACAACAAGGAACAAACATGGACTTCAAAACCCCAAAGAACATTCACTCCTTTGGGGGAGCCTCTTGAGGCTGTTTTGAAAACAATGTTGGATAACAAAGTTCTTACAATTCCCGATTCTAAGCCATGGGAACCAATGGTCAAACCCAGGTGGTGGGATGATAATTCCTATTGTGTCTTCCACAAAAACAAGGGACACAAAACTAATAATTGTCTCAAGCTTAAGCATGTCATCCAAGACCTCATCAAAGGAGGTAAGATCAAAGTAGATGGACATACTACCAATGAGGATCATACAGCATTCAACAAACCCTTTCCTAATTACAATCAAGGAGAGACATCCAAAGGGAAGGGTAATGAGGTAAACTACACCTATTCCAAAAATGACAATGTGATTAATATGCTTGACATTAAAACTAAATCCATCAATGTGATCACAATTAAAGGTGCCTCATCCCATTCAAATGTTGTAACATGGAGCCAAGCACAGGTTACAATCAAAGGACCTCCAAAACTGACATCAACATCAACATCCAAGGTTCCTATTGTAACTATTCCTAAACCAGCAACAAGATACATGGTCACTATCCCCGGAGCAAAATATGACTTCATAGACCAATTGCAACGAACCTCTGCCAAAATTTTTATTTTTGAGTTGCTCAAGATATCCTCAGTACATATAGAAATCCTAGAACATGCCCTACATGCTACTAATGTTCCAAAAGATATTGATATAGACAAGTTTCAAGTGATGGTCAATCACATCTCAACGCCACACTACCTCTCCTTTTCTAAAGAGGATGACAAGTCATTGACCCATCCACACAATCAACCCCTCCATATCAAGTCCTTATTCATAAATCCTATGTTAGACGCGTATTGATAGATGGAGGTGCAAGATTGAATATCTGTACACTGGATCTAATCAGGAGGCTAGGTCTCTCAGAACAAACAATTGACACTAGAAACAAGATAACCATCAAAGCTTATGATGAGGAAGAAAGATCCTCCAGAGGTCTTATTGCTCTACCTATCAGAGTCAGACCAATTGAGAGGAACGTCATATGTCAAGTTCTGGATTTACCATTGGCCTACAATATCCTACTAGGGAGACCATGGATTCATGAGATGCAATTTGTACCATCCACTTACCACTAATGCATAAAATTCCCACATACTGGGGTGGAAGTGACGATTCCTACAAATGCTAACTACACTTGCAACAATATCAAAGCAGGTAGCATGATCCCACACAACAAAGAGGCTATAGATGCAGATGCTCCTAAAACTACCAAGGACATGGTTATGAAGAATTTGAGCAAAACCTTGAAACTTGAAGAAATAGGTATGGGAGGGTACAAGCTATACCTGACTCCCTTACTAATAGAACTTTTAGTGTCACCAAGATCTTATAGAAAACCTTCCTCGACATTCACACCTATAGCATCCAAAGAGCCAGAAGTACACAAAGCAACTGGCATGATAAAGGCATCCACATCTTCTTCAGATAACACAGAAGAACAGGCAGTCCTGGACTGGCTTTACAAAGGAGAACCGGTATAATCTGAGGTCAAATATGTGAAAATATCCCCAGAATAGTATGGAAAGGGATATGATTTCCTCACACAAATGGGATACAAAGGAAAAGGACCTCTAAATGACACAGGACTTGGGCTCATTGAACCTATTCCCATGGAGTTCCAGAATACCAGAGATAAAATAGGACTTGGTTTTAAAACTACAACTGATAAACCCACTCCAGTAGAGAGTCAACACTCAGATAAAGGGAGTGATGAAATAGATGAACTAGAGAAATGGTCCTATGAAATATTGTTACATGTTGGCACACAAGACCCCAACTACCAAGGAGAATGCTACGTACCTAGGTTTGAGGTACCACAGGATCTTCACACTCCTTTGCTAGCACAACCTCCCATTCAAGAGGTAGGAGACACCATAGCAATAATTACTCAAGAGATACCCCGTCCACATAATTTACATCCTAACTAGGGGCAATTGTTCATAATTTCACATGTCCTTGATCTACCCCACTTTGATCTACAAGAAGCTAATTGAGTACATCAGATAACCATTGTTGAATACTTAAATAGATCTAATGATGATGTCACGGACTCTCATGACTATGAATGGGATCAGCTATCTATTACCTCTGAAGATATTGGAATAGATACAATTCACATGTTTGTAGCTCCCTCGGCTCCTAGCAAATGATCTGACACTCCTCTCAATGATACTGATCGTACTAAAGTAGAAGAAGAGTTCCTTCCCCCGATCATTGATGAAAACACAGGTGAATACATAAGTCTAGAAGAATTTCACAGGCCACAAGCAAGAAACCTCCATTTACAGAGAAATGATGATGAGATTTCTACTAACGAGTCACTAGAGTTCAATCCACATATGACTAACAATGACCCTTTTAATAATGATCTTACTCTTATTGATCTAAATATCAAAGAAATTAACTTAACAGACCATGTCATGTCGGTTAATGGTCTTGATGCTAACATGATGTTGTCCTTCCTAGAATCTAATTCTCTAACATTGGTACTTCTAGACCTGATTGATTGGACTAAAACAAATCCTATTCCTATCCTCAACTTTTCCAATGACCACTCCCTAGCTTGTTACCTCAATGCTTGTGAACCCTACCCTTCTTCCACCAATGCAAGGAGCGAGAACATGTCATAGGAGGATATCAAGTTTTCTAGTCACAAACTGAAAAATAAAAAGAAAAAGTGGACTGATGGTGAAAACCACTCTGTGGTAGTATCCAATCCCAAAATAGTAAAGAAAAAAGACGTATCCAATGGTGAAAACCTTTTTGAGGCACCAATGGATGAGACTCTTGATATCCTCCTAGAACACTTCTAGGAAAGATCTTTAGTATTGATTGAACCAACACAGCCAGTAAACTTGGGCACTGTTGAAAATCCTCAAATAGTTCATCTAGCACAATCTTTATCAGAAGAAGAGAAGGTACAATTCATAGAGTTCCTAAAGGAGAAGAAGATCAAATTTGCATGGTCTTACACTAATATGCTAGGGCTAGATCCTAATCTCATAATGCACCACTTATCTATAGCTCCTGGGATCAAGCCCGTAAAATAAAAACTTAGAAAGATGCATCCTCATGTTGCATTATTGGTAAAAACAGAGCTAGAAAAGTTGTTGAAAGCTAGATTTATTCAATTCATTGCCTATCTAGGGTGGATCTCCAATGTGGTCCCTATTTCTAAATCTAATAAATCTATCAGGATCTATACAGACTTCAGAGACCTAAACAAAGCATGTCTGAAAGATGACTTTCCTCTACCAAACATTGACATGATCATAGATCTTACAGCAAGCTTTCAGATGTATTCATTAAAGGATGGATTCTCGGGCTATAATCAAATCAACATCGCCCCTGAGGATCAAGAGAAACCACATTCACATGTGCATGGGGCACCTTTTACTAGAATGTCATGCCTTTCAGGTTAAAGAATGTCGGGGCAACATATCAAAGAGCTATGACAACAATATTCCATGACATGATGCACAAGAACATGGAGGACTATGTAGATGACACATTGGCTAAATCCAAAGAGAGAGGTACTCACATTTCTGACCTAAGAAAGATATTGGATAGAATGGAATAGTTCCAACTTAGGCTCAACCCAAATAAATGTGCCTTTGGGGTCCAATCAGGGAAGCTCCTAGGATTCATAGTATCCGCGAAGGGAATCGAGGTAGACCCTGCAAAGGTAAAATCTATTCTAGAGATGGCTCCTCCATGTAACATCAGTAAAATGAGGACACTACAAGGGAGACTTTAGTCCATCAGGAGATTCATGTCCCAACTTGCAGATAGGGCACAACCCTTTACTAAACTACTACATAAAGAGGTTACCTTCAAATGGGATGAACACTGTGAAGCAAACTTTAGAGAATTGAAGGGGTACCTAGCTACTCCATCTATTCTTATGGCACCTATTCATGGGAAACCCTTACTCCTATACATTTCAGCTACAACTACATCCCTAGGAGTATTACTGGTGCAAGAAGATGAAACAAAGAAAGAACGAGCTATCTACTACATTAGTAGAACACTAGTCACTTATGAGCTCAATTATAGCATTATTGAAAAAGAATGCTTAGCAGTCATCTTTGCATCACAAAAATTGAGACACTACATGCTCTCTCATACAGTGAAGCTCATTGCTAAGATCGATCCTTTAAAGTATCTTTTGAGCAGAACAGCATTAACATGACATTTGGCAAAATGGGTCCTAATTCTCAGTGAGTTTGACATTGAATATGTAGAACAGAGAACCATCAAAGGATAGGTACTTGCAGATCAATTGGTTGATTCACCACTCAAGGATGATGAGCCTTTACTAATTGAATTCCATGATGAAACAATCATGCATCTCACTGAACATCCCTGGAAGATGTACTTTGATGACTCATTCACTCAACGAGGGTCTGTAGCAGGGTCCTCTTCATAACTCCACAAGGATACAAGATTCCCAAATATTAAAAATTAATGTTTCCATGTACCAACAATATCTCAGAGTATGAAGCATTGGTCAATGGCCTCAAGCTAGCTATGGAATGGAAGATCATAGAGTTACACGTGTATGGTGACTCCCAATTAATTATCAATCAATTCAATGGGGAGTATCAAAAAAAAAGATGAAAATTTGATGCCCTACAAGAAACTAGTTGATGATCTGAAGTACTTTGTCTTCATCACCTTCCAATAGATACCAAGATCATAGAACAAGGCTACGGATGCTATGGCTACTTTGGCATCCATGTTACAACTGGATGAGCATCAATTCCGCTATGACTTCTTGGTGGAATAAATATCCTATCTTGCATTTGATACCCCTGAATACCAGGTAATATATACCTTAAATACCCCAGATCAATCTTAGTATGCCAGTATCATTGCTTACCTTTCCAACCAATCCATTCTCACCAATCTATCTAGAAATAAGAAAAGACCCCTGATTAGGACAGCATCACGTTATGTCCTCATAACTAACAACCTATATCGACGCGATCTTGATGGTACACTTCTTCATTGTTTAGAACTTGAAGAGTCTAATCTAGCATTAAAAGATGTCCACAAAGGTGTATGTGGATCACACTCGAATGACTTTTCATTAGCCAAGAAACTGCTCAAAATAGGCTATTATTGGCCTACCATGGAGAGACATGCTATTCAATTTTCAAAAGCATGTCTTAAATGCCAGACACATGGAAACCTTATCCATGCTCCTGCCAGAGAACTTATACCTTTCATAACACATTAGCCATTTTAGCAATGGGCCTTTGACTTGGTTGGACAAACATATCCCAACTCTTCAAATGGACACAAGTTCATCGTTACAGCCACTAAATGTTTCATGAAGTGGATCAAAGCCGTGCCGCTAATCAAAGCCACTGGAAAATAGGTGGCTATGTTCATTCCAAACTACATTATTTGTAGATATGGGATACCCTCTTCAATTTTAACAGACAATGGGTGCCAATTTAGAAATCAAGACATTGATGACCTTTGTGAACAGTTCCATATTACTCAACATTGCTCCTCAATCTATTAGCCTCAAGGTAATGGACAGGCTGAGGCATCCAACAAGAAAATTCTCAAGATTCTACACAGAACTATGAGAAATTCTAGCAAAGACTACCATCTACAACTAAATCCAGCACTATGGGCCTACAGAACAAGCATTAGAACACCAACTGGAGCCATGCCATTTATCTAGTCTATGGCGCTAAAGTAGTACTACCTGTTGAGGTTGAAATCCCATCTTTGCAAATATCTTTACAAGGTCTTGTTACTTATGAGCAGTACCGTATAGATAGGGTGAATTCTCTAGACTTGCTAGATGAACGCTGACAACAAGCATTTGATCACCTCAAGGTATATCAAGCACGTATGTATAAAGGTTACAACAAAAAGGTCAAACCACGCAAATTTGAAGTAGGAGATCTCATCCTCAAGGAGAATCCTAAGAACTAGCCTAACAGAGAGCAGAAAGGAAAGTTTGAACCTAATATGTTGGGACCTTATGTCATTACTGCTTCTTTTGGGACTGGAGCTTATCAGTTAGCTACACCTGAGGGAGACATTCTTCTAGATCCTATCAACACTCTACATTTGAAGCGGTTCTACGCTTAATATTTGGCTAGGAGAGCCTGTACAGCAAATAGTTTTTGCAAAACACCAAAAACATTTAGAAAATTGATCCTGAAGAAATCCAAAAATAGTGGAAAAGATCCTACAAAAAGGGTATCCTTGGTGAAAACCTGGTAAATAGGCGCCTTGATACTACAAAAACATTCAAAAAAAGAAAAAATAGCAAAAAAATTGAAAAAGAGAAAAGTGCCTTGATGAGCACCTGGTAAAATAGGCATCTTGGTAGAAAAAAGAAAAAGAAAGAAAAAGGTCTTTCCAAGTGGTGAAAACTTGGCAATGAGGCATCACTTGTGTTCTGTGCTCCATCTATCAATGCACTACTAATACTAAACCTTCATAATTTTGCCTGTGCTCATACACTGACTTCATCTTCCTAAATAACTATCTTGTCCTCGCTTGGGATTTGTCTATCTTTACGTCTTAGGAATAAGTCATTCTGCACTGGGGGCATCTTAGTGGGTATAGTCAGTTGTGGTTGCTAGGTTTCTCTAGGATGGTTTGCCTCACAGACACAATGTTTCTTGATACATGCAAAACAATGTCACTATCCAAAATAAGGGTGTCTTTTCAAAACATTGGACATGACATTTACATTAACAGAGTTCCTACAGGGCTATATTGGATTGCAAACATGAACGGATTATCCTATCAATGCTCAGGCATGGAACACCATATTGTTTGTATTACAATTTTCTAATTGATGAATCTTTACTGTGTTTGACATACAAAACAACAAGTACTACTTAAACACATAGTTTGATATTGGTTTGATTATGATTCTTTTATGTCCTGATGATGTTTTTAAACTAGGGGCATCTAGGTAATTATAAATTTTTATTGATTCTCAATTGATGATTTATTATGTCTTCTTAGTTACTCAATGACATCTACGCAAAGACAAAGAGTCACAAGGATAGGGGGCATAATGTTTTCTCGATTTTTTGCATATGGTGATTGTTCCAAATAATCTTATAAATTTCTCCTACCTTGGATGTTTATGGTAAGAGCTGCCACTATGGGTGGATAGCCGCATATATCTCGATCTTTGTTATGTGTAAACTACGGTGAGGTTGAAACAATTTCCTTGTTTGTTTTTAGATCCAGTTTCTCACTAAGGTATACGAATCATAATGTACCCAAGGATATGAATTTTCAAGGTCATTACGGGTCCAATATCTTTCCTTAATAAGAATCTAGTATATTAAAAGTAAGGTGACTATTTTGTTATCCTGGCTCCTATGCCTTGATGCCTAAGTCTATTTTTGACATTTCAATAAAACATAGTATTCATACTTTCATAATATCAGTGGGTATTAGTGATGGTTGTACTATTTGATGGTATCCATTTCAAAAGTGTCCAATGATGATAAAAATATTGCAATATTTTCTAATCAGTGACAAGTCCTAAGAGTCTGCATATAGCTGTATTTAGAGATTGCATGATGCATTTATCAACAGAAATAAGAGCATAAGGAATTTTGTGCTCAAAAATGGTTTTTATCTTCTTCTAAAAACAATTAGGTTAATTACATCATCCACATTACTGATATCAAATGTTGTTGCACATCCATAGCATACATTTTGCATTCATTGAAAAGCAGAAACAGGAAAATACAAACATAAAGCATCCATGTATTGCATTTTTACTTTTTCATCCTAAAGTGCATCCATACATCTATTTTCCATAACCAAAAATCAAAAGAAACATACATTTGCATTTTCACATGAGTACCATTTAAATCATATTTGTATCATTAAATAACTTAATCACATCCAATCATAAAATGATGTTATCATCTAAAACCTAACTCATCAAGAGACCAAGATATCATCACATGTGCAAAATACATTTATCACATCTATGAAAGCAAAGGGAACTCATGACACATGTCAGAAATAGGAAGCTATGTCAGATATATATATGTCATCATAACATGGTAAGGATCAAATATGGCATAGTATGTATAAAGAGTATCAGTGTATCAGTGAGCCAGAATAATCAAATGTACATGTATAAAGGTCATCTACAAAAATGAATCTCAGAAGGATCCAGATATACAAAAGAGGGGATCTCAGTAGGATCCAGATATACAAATATAATCTCAAAGATACACATGTCATGAACATAATACAAAAAATCAACTATGTCCCACCCCCTCTCCCTGGTCAGGAGGAGGAGGAGGAGGAGGTACAAAAGGCACCGCTGGAGGAGGCATGGCCCCCTCTTACTGCTGAGTCACTTGAGAGAATGAAGGTTCTCTTTGACTGCATGGTATAGGGCATAATAGTATGTATCCCTCTGTCCCTGATGGACCGTTGTCCAAGCCTATGCATCCCTCTCAACTGTCAACCGCTCAAGCTGTAGATCCCTGCTACCATCACAACCTCCATGCCTGCCGGGAGCCCTGTCTCTCTATGCACCTCCTCTACCCCTGACTGGTTGATCATCAAGGTCATAATCTAAGGGCTCCTCTATACGAGGAATAATCTCCCCTGGTACAGTGAAATGAGGAAAGGGGTACTGAAGTCTCTCCATAGATAACCATCTAATACACCTGCATCAGCTACATCAGGACGGAGATCCCAATCTACTGCTACTATATCTTGGATCTCCTGGTGTGCAGTGTCATATATCAATTGTGCACCCCATAAGGGTGTCTCATCTCTAGTACAAGTGTATACTGTGATATCCTCTATCTTTCCCTGTCACGGACCATACTTCCTCAGCACTCTGGTAATGATGAACCACTCTATAACATATCTGGTCCTGCCAATGAGATATCGGCTCTGACATAGGAAAGGCACCTATCGGGCATCTGAAGTCCATACCTCACAATCTAAATATGGTCGCCTAATGACCTCTGTCATGTCATCAAATAAATAGTGCCAATACTTGATCTTTCCCAGCTAGGGCTGCTGAAGAAGGCCTACATACATGTATACGTAGGGCTGCTCAGGTGCCCTCTATCTATCTACAATCAGCCATGTAACAGGGATGTGCTCCCAGGCCCAGATCTAAAGGATAAGGATACCCATAGTCATACTATGGGTATAATGGTATACTATCTCATGTAGCTATCTGTACATGTGAGCTAAGATATAGCTACCCCAAGCGAATCACTGACGGTGGGTAACCATCTTCTCTATCATGTCTACCCATCCAACCATAAATATGTGTTGGCCCCTATCAAGCATCAAGATGCCACCTACTAGACCTGCTAAATAAATAGATAAATGATCATAATGATAGACCATGTAATCCCAAGCCAGATATCTCCGGTCTATGGTGTCATCCTGAAAATATCTTCATGTAGCACCAATCACCATGGTCGCCGTCGACTCAAAACATACCTCATGTCTGACCATCGGTACATGAAGTATCCTCCAAACATCCTTAGGAGTCACTTTGATCTCTCCAGTAGGTAGATGAAAGGTGTTGTACTCTGAGTGCCATCTCTCGGTAAGAGCAGTCAATAACCCATGGTTTACCCCAATCTCAGGTAAACCCATCAAGGAATGTAATCTGATCAGATCACAGTCGTCTGCTCATCATCTAACAATTAGCCAGATAATGCAAGTACACATGCAGGGTAAGTGACGCAAAATGTGACTACCTCAAACTGGGCCTGTTTTGGACAAAAATGACAATACATCAATATCCTATCTACCACAAAGGGACAGACTCCTAATTAGCTTAGTGATTCCAAGTTCGCAGGATGCAAACGGATCAAACAAATTAAAATTCTAATTTTTCTACCAGATGCGATCCTGAAAATACAGGATGTGACTATGTTTACAGGATGTGATCCCCAAAATACAGGATGTGATCCTAAACGCAGGGTGCGATCTTAAGCATCCCGGGTGTGACACACTAATGGATTTCCCTTAAAAACATAGAAAAAATAATGGAACTAGATGCGATCCAAAAAATACCAGATATGACGCATGAATCCAGAAAAATTGGATGCGACACGGGATTCACAGGATGTGTTCCAGAATCCCAGATGCGATTCTAAATTGAAAGGGTTCTAAAAGCCACAAAAATGCATAAATTTGAAAATTGCAAAATTCACAAGGTAGTTTATCGAGCACTTACCAGCGGTGGGTAGTCGACTGGACGCTGATGTCAATGGCTCATCTCAAAACAGTGCTTCCTCACAGGGACTACCATCTTCTCTACAGAGCTCTCTGATTTACTATGGAGGAAAGTGAAAATGAATAGTGAAATGGTAATTTTGGAGGCTTATATGGGTCTTTTGGGACATTTAGGGGTTCTGAAACTCCTCCTAGACAACTATAACTTCATTTATGTTTTCTTTCTGATCAATCAGAAACCAAATTGAAGGTGCATAGGATGTTTTCAGCAACACAGTGCCATTTTTTTGACAGTTTCAAAAAATAGAGATTTGCTCCCTTTGTTCCAAACATCAGTCAATACTGCACATTTTATCATACATCTTGGTCTAACATCATTTTATCAGTCTTATCACTTACATTTTCACATAATTAACTTGGTAATCATGCGTTTATTTTTAAACACACCTTCGTTTTCACTTCTTCTCTTCCATTCTTTCTCGTCTTAAACTGCTTCCTGCAAGTGTTACATTCTTTCAACTGAGGGATTTTGTTCTTTTCCTTTGATTTCGTTCCCGAGGGGGCATGATCACACTATCATCAATTAAATTTTTGCTCAAAACAGCATCAAAATGACTTCGTTATCAAACAAACTAGGGGCATAATAGTTTCCTTGACTAAAGTCAGAACTGTGGGATAGAAAGCTTTGGTTCTCATGAGCTGGATATCTTATGTTTCCTCATTTTAAAATATTTTTATTTAAAGCTCCTGGCAGCTTCATACTGGCTTTTTGGATGACAAACAAGTTCAGAATTAGTATTATCAATCTTTGGATGACAACCAAGTTCAGAATTGATATCTTTAAAATCTTTTATTGATCTTTGGATGACAACCAAGTTCAAAATCAATTCTATCAGTTTGGTTTGATCAAGTGCAAGAATGATCTCATCAACATTTCATCCGACAACCAAGAACAGACTTCTCAACCTTTCTGAAGTTAAAATCAAAAAACTTCTTTGAATCAATGCACTGCTTGCACATCAATTCAAAGAGGGGAAAATGTAACCACCTGAATTTGGTTTGTTCCAGCTATGGACCCTATTTTCCCTAAGTGTGATCATACCCTCGATTATGTCCAAACGACCCTGTTACTGCTTGGCATAATTATTCGAATCAATTTAATGTCCTAGGTGATTTTTATCACTAATTTATATTAACTATTATAGCCATATAATTTAAATCAATTCAAACCATTTAAATCATATCAAAATCAAACATGGCTATATTATTTAATTATAAAGGAATTAAATAAATCCCTAAATCAATTACCCACTTGCAAAATAACCCATTCCCCTAGCCTATTT
>MU228246.1:1921837-1950918 GCA_018584345.1 Thuja plicata
AACCTATCTCAACCACTTCTACCCTGGGTTCTAACCCTTCTCAACCCATTCACCCTTGCTAATCTAATCCTAATCCTAATTCTACCCTAACCCACCTCCTAATGTTGTCACATTCCATTAAGGAATTATTAGCAACTCAACCCACTTGAGAAAGTCCACTTTCTCAAGCTTGACTTTCTTAAAGTCCACATTCTCAAACCACCCTCTTACACCCTTCCCTTGCTTCTTTAAGGCTTTCATTAATGCCTTATTAATGAATATTTTGTAAGCCTATGTCTCCTCCATGCCTTATTAATGCCCAAGGCATTAATGGTTCTTACACCTCCATTAATGAGTCCCTTAACTCATTAATAAGCCTTGTCTCCCCTCTCTCTCTCTCATTCTTCTATAAATAGAAGCCATTTTTGAGAACAAATAAGCCTTCATCTCATATTCTCAATGTATTGTTATGTTGTTAGATTAATCTTAGACTCATATTTCACTTCATAATTCATGCTTTTACATTGTTCTTATGTCCATTATTAGAGCTAGAATGCATGTTGTCTCATCATTTAGCTTGTTTTAAACTAAAACCCTTCATGCTAGGTCATATATGTCACTGATGGTAGCATAAACTAAGGGCTTTTATGTTACTAATCACACTCTTCTTAGTTAGAAGGGAATAGGTCGATATTAGTTGGTTTTACATGCTTATCTAACCTTTTTGAATTAATGCAATAACTTATTGATGTGTTGTTTCTCTCTTATCAGGTACATAATATACACACACAAGTTGAAATTTAGTTCTACAATTCAGCCACAAACTAATGGACAAACAGAAGTTGTAAACATAAGTTTGGGTAACTTGTTGAGATGTTTAGTTGGAGACACACCAAGCAATTGGGATTTGATGTTGGCACAAGTAGAGTTTGCATACAATAGTTCAATGTATAGAAGTACTAGAAAGAAACCATTTGAGATTGTTAATGGTACACAACCAAGAGGTATATTAGATTTGAGAGATATTGTTGGGGAAGAGAAAAGGAGTTCTGAAGTAGAGGAATTTGCAAAATTCATGAAGACATTGCATAAGGATGTGAAGCAAAAGCTGGAGAAAAGTAATTAGAAATACAAAGAGGATGCAGACAGATCAAGGAGACATAAGACATTTGAAGTTGGTGATGATGTGATGGTTCATTTGGAGAAAGGAAGATTTCCAACTGGAACATATGGAAAACTTAAGATGAAGAAATTTGGCCCTTGTAAAATACTGAGAAGATTTGACAATGGAAATGCTTATGAAGTTGAACTACCTGATGACATGGATATATCACCTATTTTCAACATTTTATACTTGTATGAATATCATGAACCTGATGAAGAAGTAATAGTACCAATTGATTATCCTAAGAAGCAGATACAGGAAGTTGAGAAGATCTTGAAACAGAGAGTTGGCAGAAGCACGAGAGGAAAGGAATACATGGAATATCTGGTAAAGTGGAAAAATAGACTGATTGAGGACTCATCCTAGTTTCTCAATCTAAATTGGATTCATTTTAGGTTGGACCTGATACATGATTTGGGGAATCATTTCTTTTCAACCCCAGGTGTCTGATGCAAGAGCATCTTGGGTCCTTAGCAATCCTTCTCAACCAAAAATATGTTAACTTTCATTTTCAGTTTATTCTCTATCACTCAGCTTCTGTTGCTTGACTTGCTTGCCGAGTTGCTTGGTCGTGTTGTTTTTCTTCTATTGCTTGGTCCTTCTTTGGCTGAGTACTCTATTTCTCGGTCATGCTTTGTCGAGTTGGTTTATTTGGGAGTTGGAGTTGATGGTCGACTTCTTCATTTAATTTTTGTGGCTAGATTTATTTGGGATTTGTGTGGACCTAAATCTGGGTCTCACCTTTGTATTTGAGCGCCAACTTCCTTATTGGAATCTTGTATATATTCTTTTGTATGTTCTTCATTTAGTGGTAAGTCTTAGAGAAAGAATGAAAATGTTAAGATATTGAAGATATGAGACATCTATTGTAAGAAGATCATTTGTAATACATTGTGATGTATATGGTTGTAACCAGGAAGGCCTTATAGCTTGGCATGTATTGATTTTGATCCATTAATAATAAAAGATCACTGTGTTTCTCTCTCTCACTGTTTTGTTGTTTAATTCCACATTATATCTACAAGTTGGAGGGTTTTGGGTGTGCCCTAGGCCCCATCTCCTTCCTCCCTTGCGTCAATAACAAAATAGTGGTTTATAACTATAATAAAGAATGATGAAAATGAGCTTCAATGTGTAAAAGCAATATTTTCATAGTAGAATGAAAGAAATAATGTCCAAAAGAAAGGGCCTTTTATGTTTACAACTGGCTTGACCATAAAAATCTACTTCCACAATGAGATAAGATGTTAAAGCTGCAACTCCTTCATGAGTTTCTATACCTCAAAATAGAGATAATAACCACAGTGACATAGAGAATTATAAAGACATAAGGGTAGATTTTTGTGTATCATAGAGGGAATATGGTACCAAGGTTACAGTGATATTAATCAAAAAGGTTTCAAAAATCAAAGAAAAAGATGTAATATGATGCAAAACATAATGAGAACTATGACAATGAACAACAAAGAATGACAATAGGGTCACATTGAGAGTAGTATTTTCATGAAGATGAAATAATGACACAACAATTCTAAACACAGTAGAAAGGACCAAAGAGGTGAATAAAAGGAGGCATGTCTTTGTTACATGTGAAAATACTAATTTCTTATGCTTTGTGACAGTAATTACAAAGGTATATATGAAGAGGTTGTGGTAGCATTCAAGGGACGTTGTCAAAGTAAATTGTTACTATTAAAAATAGATGCTATATGAACTATCTATAGAGTATATTAGGAGGCCATGAAGGTATGCGTTAAAGAAGATGGACAATAGTTCTCTCATTAGATGAGAGCCAATTGAATATAAAAAAAGCTAATCATGGTATAAAAATGAAATGCCAAATGATAGTGAAAGATGGAGATAGCATATTAAGAAGCAGTGGATTCGATGCTTTAAAAACATGACTAGGGAATCTTATAAAGATGAAAAACATAATACAAATTCCAGTGCCTTCTAAGAAGAAAAGTGGACAATGTGTTGAGACAATGCATTGTGTCAATGTAACATGGAGAGGAACATGCTCAACAAAGTGTATAAATTAATAGTGGGGGTATTTGACTATATAGTGATAGGACACAATGCGAGTTTGATAAGAGAGAGTTTTATGCAAGGAATATGGAATGAAGGGTATGAGATCGATGATTATATGAGCCTAACCATAGTGCTTAAATGATTCTATTATGAAAAATGAATGATATACAATGGTTTACAAAGGTCATTTATCATTAAAAGGCATGCAATGGAGACAACAAGAAATGCAATACTCAAGCATGATGCTAAAAGACAATAACACTAAAGCTTGAAATCTAAATAAAATAGAGTATAGAACGAATGTAAAAAAAAATACATGATATGACACAATGTTGAAAATAAAAAAGAGTAGTCCTAGAACATTGATCATAGGGATCTTGAAAAGATAGAGAGTATAAACCATAAACACTGATGACCATGGTTGCTATAAAGACATGGTTTCTATAAAAGAGATATTGTAGAAATAGTAGAATATAAAGAAGATACAAACTTGTGTACCATTTCAAATATTTCAGACACTAGGAATAGATGTTATTCTCATAATGGAACATATGTAAAATTCTCCACTTTAAAATTATAAATAATAGTCATATGAATGTGTTTGGGCTCGAAAAAGGGTGTTTGCGTAAAGAATATGTGTTTGTCTTTGGAAAATAAGAAGCTTATTTGCATCATTAAAAAAAATTCTAGAATCTACAAGAGATGGAAATATGAAAAGAGTGGAGGTAAGATGTCATTGAATTCAATATTAATTAATCAAGAGAATGCATGTAATTATGATAGGTAAAAATAGTGAGATATGTTCACTCATCAGCAATCACTTGTGATGGTCATACCCAGCACAATAACCATATAGATCACAGTGAGTACAAAACTCTCAATACTAACAGAGATAAAGATAGTGTTGATGGGACTTTTTGACCGGTCCTATCAATAGTGATAAGCTGTCACCAGGTACTGGGGTATTGGTAAACTTTTCCTGTAAAGGTTCTCCATAGAATGAATTCTCCGGTCCTTCAAGCACCTAGGTGTCGGGTCTCTATAGTGTGGGGAAGCTCAGTTAGACAAGTGACTGTTTGTGTGAGGGGATAGCTGGTTTTACTCATCTTCTTTGAGTATTTTAGTGATGGGTCGAGGTTTCCTGCAAGCATATTATGCTTACCAAATAAATTGTAAAAGATAGGCCAGAGTTAGATAAACATTTCTATCTATAGTTGTGAAACATATTTCAAATATCAACTATGCTCCAATGCAAGAACTAAACTAAATATTGAATATATATAGAACCAACAATTTGTACATATTCAATAGCAAGAGGAAGTGAGATCACTAATCTAAACGAAACATGAAAGCACAGGACATTAGAAACATATAGCACAAAAGATGTTCGTGAACTCCAAAATCAGAACAACACATAACCAGTAGTCATAAGGTGTTCCTCCTTCTTCATCAACTTAAAGGGTTCCAGCATCACTGGTAGATATAATCACTACTCCAAGGGAGCATCTAAACTACTCAGCACTACTGAGAATTGAGCTCCTGAAACAACTGGAAATGAAAAGCTACTTCTATTACTTTCTAGACTGCAAAATCATCAATTTCGCCGACCCTTGCAGAGGACTTGAAAACACTATGCTATTGCTATTGGACAACAAAATCATCAATTTTTTTGACC
Source organism: Thuja plicata (assembly GCA_018584345.1). Taxonomy (NCBI): domain Eukaryota; kingdom Viridiplantae; phylum Streptophyta; class Pinopsida; order Cupressales; family Cupressaceae; genus Thuja; species Thuja plicata. Next base: position 1,926,688 of record MU228246.1, read on the forward strand.
CTTGCAGAGGAATTGAAAACACTATGCTATTACTATTAGATAGAAAAATCATCAATTTTTTTGACCCTTGTTATGAGGTCAGACTTATTATTTATACACATAGTTTTCCCTAAAATTAACCTAATCTAACTGTACACTCAACATATAAAATACATTATCCGATGGCTGGTACTACCTGCACCACTTATAATCACCTCGATAAGAGTAGAGGTCTGACAAGATAGAGGAAGAAGACAAGAAGAGAAAGCTGGAAGAATCGGCATAGAGAAGAGTGTCAAAGTATTTATAGAATAAATCTGATCTTCCCGATGTCCGAGGAAACATGCCTCATAAATGTAGAATGCAACTCACTGTCTTTGATGCATGAGGTAGTTAATGTTGGAGCAACACCTTGGGAGAATCACTTGTCAAAGCCATCCCTCCGTCTGACATGCCTTATCAGGATCACCTACCTACTGACCCCTTATTAACTACTTGACAATGATTGTTCGGCTATGGGGAACCTGGACATGGATCACTGTGAAAGAATACAAAACTTCAGATTCGAGATTCCAGAGTCCAAGAGCTTACGCTCAAAGAATAAAGAATTTGCAAAATTACATCCTACTGGTGAAAACCTCCAGAGACCGGAGAACCTTATTATGCCTTATATGTTTTAAATATTTCTAGAAGCTAGGAAATTCCCCCTTTGTCAATTTCCTTAATGCCGGCCTGGCGGAACTTGGCCACCTCCAATTTCTTGTCCAAATTAGGAGTGTTTCTCTTAAACTCCGTGGTCATATTTACTGCATCATGGGCCCGGAGCATCATACGAGATAAGCGTGATATTTTAGCTCCATCAAAATCTCCCAGGGACTAGTACCGTGACTCCATTAGTTCATCAAACTTCCCCACAATATGATCTACCATAGCACATGTATTTGTATTGAAGGGATCAACTCCCAAAGTCCTTATGACAAAAGCCTTATATAAATTCAAAGAATACTCCACCTCTGGGACTTTGTCTTTCAAGGCTGCTACCAGTTGCTTGCTAATCTCCAATTTGAGATAAATTCTAGAGTGTTGGACCTGGATAAAATTAAAAGACTCATCCCCCAAAATGCTCATTTCCATAATGGGTTCCTCTATGAGGCTCATGAGTTCTCCTAACTCACTCATCCACACCTCATATTGTTCAGGTTCTCCCCCCCATAGAGAAGTGGTGGTTTTAGCCTGTTGTAAAATATTATCAGTTGTATACAAATCTAGGAGTGTTGTTGTTAGGAAATGTTGGACATTTCCTACCTTCTTGTCCACCCAGTCGTCTATCACTTGTGCTTTCTTTTTCATGTTCCATAGCGTGTCCATTTCACCATGTGGGAGCGGTGTTCCAGATGTAGAAGCTTCCAAGGGAATTGCAGTCAATGGTTGCGCTACCTCTGTTTGAAGCCTGAGGAGGTTTGCATTCTTTTCCTTTTCCTCCTTTACTCTTTGGGCTTGCCTATCGTAGTGGGCCTCAATTTCCCTACTAGCCTCTTTCAGTAGGTCTAGTTCACCTTGCTTATCCCTCTTTCCCAGAGGTACCTTTGTGACTACATACTCTACAGCACTTACCACTACTTCTTGTTTGTTTAGGGAGGGGTCGCAATAACCACAATTGTATCTCCACTCAGACCAATCCAAATGGAGTGGAGGGTCCAGGCCTTCTTTGGCTTAGGAGTGCCTTGATTCTGGGCCATCATCTCGGCCAGGGAGAGATGGACTTTTTCCACTGTCGGGGCTTTTCTCTTCTTAGATTCCACCAACCATTGTGGTGGCGGGGGTGGCCTTGTTTCTAGGGCCTAATCATTTGGATCTTCTCCAGCATTCTTTTATTCACCCCCGGCATTTAAAGTCTCTTCAGACACTTTCTCCTGATTCCCATGATTATCTGCACCATCCACCTTAGTGGCATTAGTATCTATTGTCTTAGTGCTTCTGTCCTTCACAACATTGGTGGAATCCACATTCATATCTCTGGGGTTCTCCCCTTCATTTTGTGGTTGCTACTGCTGTTCTCTGATATCTTCAGTTGGGACATTGTCCTCCACTGGTATTTCTTTTGGAGGTGGAAAAGGTGTCCGAACTAGATCCATCTGTAGTATTGCAGGGATCACCTTGCCAAATGTTACCACCTAGGGTAAAGGACCACCCTAGGTGATCAGAGGTGTCTGGAGCATGTTGGTTGAGGTTACAATTATTCCTAAAGGTTCGGGTCCCTTAGTTGAAGCCGTCTGCTTATCATGTACTTGCCTCTTTTCTCCTCTTTCGGTCTTTGGGACCGAGATTTCCTAAATATCAGGGATGTTCACCTATTCTGGCTCTTTTTCTTTCTCTACCCAGACCTCCGGTTCCATGGGAGCCTCTTTCTCTGGTATCTCCCCTTTAGTGGGGATTATTTCTTCTTGTGTGGTGATCTCTTCTACCGCTTTCCCAATATCCCCTTGCAGATTCACAAGTTCATCTGTCTCGAAGATATCATCAAAATTATCATGTGGAGGGGGGGTCTCCGAGAGATTCTCTAGGGGATTCTCTAGCTCAAGGGAGTCATGGATAATCTCTACCTCGGGGATGTTAGGCATCCCAAGCTCTATGCCTGCCCCTGGTGGAGGGGCATTTGTTCTTTGCTTCTTCCTCCTTGTCACCAATGGGGGCCCGACATCAAAAATGGTTGCACTTTCATCCTCCGCTCCCATCCCTACTACCTAGACCATAAGAAATGCAAGTGAGGGGGAGCTAGAAGGGAGGACAGATTCTACCAAAGTAACTAGGAGGCCAAGCCAGGTGCTTATTTCCTCCTTCATCTGATGGGACACCACCAGATGAGTGTGCACTTGTTCTACGACGAGAACTAAAGCTGTAGCTAGAACCTGGGCTAGGTACCAACATTTCTTTTTCCTTTGTCTCTACCCTTTCTGGAGGTTCCAGACCCAGAAGTGGACCCCTGTAAAAATAGGCCAACTCTGCAGGTGCTCTTTGGACATACCTTTGAAAAATATGCATGGTTGCGTTCAATTACATCATGGTTGATGTCTTCAATTTCTAGGCTATCCGGGGTGTCCCAATCCACCAAAGGGAGAGCCGTCTTTTCTACTCCCTAAGCCTTGTACTGTGGGTCTTCTGTGGACCCGATATCTGAGAAGTCCTTTGGAAAGGTCTGAAGTTTAAGAAGCTTCATCATCCTAACAAATTTTTGATTTCAGACTTCAAAGTCATCTTGGCAATTTGCCCAAAAATCCTCCATGTGAGACTCGTGGGGCTCTGCTACCTAGGGTAGTGCCAAAGCTATCTTATCCAGTGGATCAAATTTCTTCCGCTCCAAGTAAAATTCTACCAGCCCGAGAACTTTTAATTCATTTTTGGCCTCTTTTTCCGCTACAAGGCTACAAGTGTAGTTCCAGCAAGTGAGTGGGAAAGGAATGGAGGTAATTTTCTTCAATGCAAAGAAAGCATGAAGTTTCAGGATTTTCCTGACGAACTCCAAAAGAATGATCCTATCCCAGCAATGCTTGGGAAATAGGTAGGGATTTTCAGAGAATCTGGTCACCCGAATGTAGGAATGTTGTTGAAATTGGATGAAATAATGGCTATAAGTATTGACTAGGGTCATTGCCTCCTTTGAAATTTGGTAACCGGCATCCCAAGTGGGTGTAAGAACATTGTAGTAAATTAATGCATCATTTACCATACAAAAACTAGGAAAACTGGCCTCCCATTGAATTTGTGGTAAATTGTCCCATGGAGCATTCTGGCCCTTTCCAGTCCAGAACACGCCGACAGTGAGTAAACCCCGGGTTACAGATCATTGTTGCATCAGTGCCCACAAAACATATGAATTCATTTGGAAATGTGAGGTCTGGGTGACCTTGACAAGCTGGAAGTCCACATGATTGGCAATAAAAGTTTCCCAATCAAAAGTTTGTCCGATGGTGGAGATGCTGAACAGGAAGTAATACATCCATGCCAAAAATTCCCGGGCATGGGACTCTTCAAAGACTCTACATAAAGAGATGATCCCCATTTGTATGCTTTCCTTGAATTCTGAGTAGGGGATCTCCAACTTCATCTTTTTATAGTCTTTTCTCAGGGTCTTGAGCTAGTTGTTGTTAAGTTATTGTTAGGCTAGGTAAGGAACCTTTTCAAACTCTTGTAATGCCAAGGCCCAAGTGAGAATAGTAGAATTTGAGAACTCGGGGATCCCCAGCACCGAAGGGAATGTTGCAGCATCCAAAGATACTAAGGGCATTGGGTAGCCCGAGGGGAGAGGAGCAAAAAGCATGACACCCTAGAGGGCTATGTTGTAGTGTTTCTCCAATGTGAGAATGAGCTCTGGAGCCTACACTGAGCAGGGGAAGTAGGTAGCTTTGAGAATTCTGGAGGTGGCCACATTTAGTGCCAGTAGATCTCCAGCCTTGTGCTGAATGAACATCATTTTTACCAAGGCCTGCAATTTAGCCCACGCTCTGACACTTGTGTCGATGATCATTTGTAATTTGGAATTGACTTTGGATCCCTGAATAGTTTCTTCCTTCAAATATTTCATTGTCAATGGAATCTTCTCTAAGGATTTCTTGACCTTGGTCCTAGTGGCCACCCTGGTTGAAGTGGTAGGGAGTTCTGGACTCCCAGGTAGATAAGATGCTTCAGACATGATTGAATATGTGGCTTAATTGGCAACCTGCAAGACCGGACAACCATCAGTATGGATAAAACATAATACACTTCCAAATTCCAGAGATTTCATCACCGCATCACATATGTTCCTAAAAAGGTGTTAGTTTGCATCAAATGCCAAAAATATATTTTAAACAAAATGACTTGCTTTGAATTTGACCAATGCCTAGGGGTTCTGGGTGTTCTGGCTTATACAGTGAATGAAGTGAAATTCAATGGGGAACTTGGGACCTGGAGCTCAAAAAACTGACCATTATTGACATGATCAGCAATTAGTTGTACTAGGCAGACATGGGGCATCACGAGGTCATGCAATAAAGGGAGTAATGGCATTGAAGGTGACAGCTATCCAAATACACAAGAGAATGAATGCCACTTGGGCTGGTTTTGAATGCTCATGCATGGGGAAATTAAACTCGTCATTAAAGTGGAGATGATGGAGGAGAGAGAAAACTTGCAAACTTGACCAGGTGAGGTGCCAAGTTTGAATTCGCAGACACCAGGTGGGTGAGCTCAAAATTTTGGTCACATGCAGAGGAGCATAGTGAGCTCGCCACTAGAGAGGGAGGGAATATATAGAACTCCATAGAATTTACATACAAGCATAGACCACAAACACTTATACACAGAAGGCCAAAGAACAACTTGCAAGCAAACCTAGAAAAAAACTTACTTACAACTATCTACAGACCGATGACAATTTACAAAACCTACAAGAATGTACACAAAGTGCATAGTTTACAACTGCACAGAGGGTGAACAACCCTCTAGTAGGGCCATCCCACCAACGGGAGGCAAAAATAAAGGAGCGGAACAGAAAATGGAGAAAACAAGAGCAGAACGAAAGAAAACCAAAAAACAAAAACCAGACAGCAGACAGCAGAGAAGAGGAACCAGGAAGGCCTACCTTGGAAATGAGGGATGCGGGAGGATGAGCACATGAGGTGCTTAGCAAGTGATCAAATTTGAATCACCATGAATGCACAACTTTTCATCACTGTTAAGCACTATTCAAGCTTTGGAACAAATCGCACTAAGTTGCTGTTGAAATTGCTCTAATCGCTTTGAATCACTCTGGGGTAATTTGTTCACAGTGAATGTAACAATGACTAGTGAAACTAAATTTATACTTGTAGGGTAAAAACATACCGCTTTCCTTCTGCAAATCCTAAGAAAGGAAAACCTCTGGATTCCGGGCCCAAGGATCCCATGCAACCACACCCTCTAACAAAAGAGGAAGTGGTGACTGAGAATCCCAGAATCCAGAATTTGGCTGGCACAAATAATAGAAAACACTCCAGGACTGGATCCCAGAGGAAGAGAAACCAAAAAGGAAAGGAAATGACCCCCACAGAAGCAAAGGCCAGAAGAAAACAAAAGGAAAAAAAAAGGAACAAAGCAAAAGTAAAAAAGGGGACCCAACATTTTTGCCCACAAAATGTAGGGACGGGTATGCAAGGCATAACAGATAGTTGTGATAATATCATCCTTAAGCATACATTGACAACAAAATGAGAGGTTACATACCTAAGATATTGTGATGGGATGTTGAAGTGTATAGTAAATGGAGCAGTGACATTTAGAAGCATAATAAGATTAAATTTGGTAGAAGCATAGTGAATGGTTTGGAGTAGTTACTTATTTTTTATAGAAATATTTAATTGGAAGGATTAGAAAAGTTAAATTTTTGCATCTAAAAAGACAGTTGTATGAACAAAAGACTAGTTGAAATCCCTCTAGTTCAACAAACTTGGATAGTTATATAAATGATTTTACAGTTGCAACATGTATGCAAAAATGTGAAAGCCTTGACAAGGTGAGTGAACTGTTTAAGCCTCAAAAGAAATAAGTTGCATGTAATACCACATTTGCAAGCTTTGCACCAATTGAGTTTGTTGAAAATACATTAGAAAATTTCAAGCAAATGCAAGAGACAAGTGTATGATCAAATTTTACTAAATTTATCAACATCCCATCTGCCCATGTAAATTATTAAAAATAGTTTTTGGGTAGATTAATGGTTTTGGTTTATTGGTAAAGCAACTTAAGTTTTCTTTATCATTGAATTTAAAGCCTTTTATCAATTTAAAAAAAACCCAAACTTTTTTTCCCAGTATATTGAAAGATTTATGCCTTCATAGGCATATGCAAGTAGCACATTTGTTGAATAGGTTATATTAACTAAGAAAGAAAGTGCATAATCTAAAATTCCTCCTATAATAATATTCAGAATGTTCAATCTTCATTGCCACAGAAGGGCTAACACAATGTGGAACTTTGCTGATACCTGCAATTGAGATAGGAATAAGACCATACCCCAATAGATGCTAAGAAACCGTGTCCTTCAAAATTGAACTTCATTTTCTGCAGTATATATTTATCATAGATCAACCTGAAGCGTGTCAGCACCATGAAGAAGAGAAAAACATGAAAATGCAAAAGCCAAGAGATGACCCATATCTATTAAGAGAAAACAGTAAACTTCCACAAAAACAATGATAAGTTTCACAAAAATAGACCAAATTGCGTGAGAGTTGGATAAAAAAAGTAGATTCAAAACCCTATGAAACCATATAGATTAGACATCACAAAGTTACTATGTAGAGGCTTGGATTGAGAAAAATTAGATCCCTTCAAATCTTAGGCAGTAGCCTTTCTCGCTATTGAAATGTAGAAAACGTTGGAAGAGCTAATGTAGCTATATATGTACCAGAAAGATGTGTAGGTCCTAAATCCAAACAAGAACAAAAGAAAATGAGAGTGAGGTAAAAGATAATTGGAAACAAACCTGATTATCTTTGTATCCATGGAGATTAGTCTTCAACGTCAACTGGTGTAGTCAGGAGAGTAGCTAGGGAGGATGAATGGATGTCGTGAGAGATGCCATAATGAAGCACAAAGGAGGCTTCAAAATAGGCTTTCCAGAGCAAGCGAGAAAGTGCATATTGGCTTGGAAAATTATTGAAGTTCCCTCCAACTCTTTTCATGCCAAAAAAAAATTGGCTGAAATTCCCTCCAAATGTGAATTAAGGCCTTTAAAATTTTTATTAAAAAAATTAATATTTATATTGTTTAATGTTGTTAATTATATTTCTAATTATTAATAAATTATCAATATTTTTAACTATGTTTTAAATTACAAGCTATAAATTATTAATTCTTTAGCTATATTTTTAATTATTTTAGAGTTACATTCTTTAACTTTTAAATGGTCTTTTTTCTTTAATTTTTCAATTTAATTCTATTTAAATAGTTGTATATGCTAAGTATGAGATATTTTCTAGAGCTCATATTATGATATAACTGTGTGGTTTTTGAGTCTAACTCATTAACCCATGTTTCATGAGTAGTGGTTCACAAGAAGGAATCTCTCATGAGAATGAATATAACACTCAGCACTCATTGCATGAGAGATATTGGCAAATAGTGGCCAGAATAATGTTCGCACAAAAAGTCTACTAGCGAACACACATTATTGGTAAAATACAACTTTTAAGAACATAAGTATATGATATTATCAAATGTTAATATGTAAAGAAGCATTAATCATTCATTTAGTCATTTTTATTATAAGGGTGACTAATTATTTAGTCATTTATTTAGTCATTTATATGGTCATTAACTTATTCATTTATTTAGTCATTTATTTGGTCATTTTACCTGATGACCAAATTGGTCATTTATTTAGTCATTTTACTCAATGACCAAATTAGTCATTTATAATTGTCAATTGCAAATAATTAGTAGAATATGATCATTTTTTATCATGTGACTAAAACTTTTAGTCACAGTTTTAGTCACGTGACTAACATTTTTAGTCACATAGTCATTTATTTGCCAAATATGATCAATTTTGGCCATGTCACTAAAACTTTTAGTCACGTGACTAAAATCTTTAGTCACGTTGTCATTTATTTACCAAAATTCTACTAGTGATTCAACATGCGAAGGGCTGAGAAATTTATAAGGAAACTCAGAGAACAGCTTGAACTTTCCAAAAGTCAAAGATAGGATCTTGTGGTTCAAATAAAAGAAGATTCAGACAAAGACAATTCAAATCAGATGAAGCAACTTGAAGAAGAAAATGAAACTTTGAAACTTTAGAATGAAGCTATGACTAAAGAGATACAGTTACAAAAGGATGCTAAGAAGAAGACTAAAGAAACCTTGAATAGTGAATTAGAACAAATGAAGAATGAGGCTGAAAACTAAAAAATCAAGTATCTAGAACAGGAGAAAAATAATCAGATTATAAAAGGTGAACTTGTTGAGGCAAAGAAACACATTGAGAATCTTCACACCAGCAGTGACTTGATCGATGAACAAAGAGACAGATAGAAACCTAAAGGTGATATGACTGGTATTGGCTTCAATGAAGTTGAATGCTCAAAGAATCAGCAAGAGAAATCTGATGCAAAGATTGATGCTGAAAAGCCTACCATTGAAGAACCTAGAGAGCATATCAGACCTTTCAGAGGTAGATGCTTTGGATGTAACAAGTTTGGACACATGAAAAGAGACTGCAGAGGTAATGCCCCTTTTAAGACCTTTTCTGGCTATTGTTTTAATTGTAATAGATATGGGCACAAGAAACTAGAATGCAGGAAACCTAATCAATCTAGATATAGACAAGACAATGGAAGAGAACCTACAGTGAAACCTACATGCTACAAATGTAGTAGCATTGGACACATTGCAAAGTATTATAAGCTGCAAGTAAATCAGGAAAGAAGACCTCCTATATGTTACAAATGCAATAATATAGGTCATATAGCGAAGTTTTTCAGGTATCATGGAGTGAACAATAGAAGAATACCACCTCCTATGAATACATAGAAGAATGGAAATGATATTAGTAAGAGTGTTGCAGATTTAAAGAATGATTTTGACAGTTGTTTTAAGAAAGCAGAAGATAACAGCAGTGGCAAGATATGGAATATCAAAGAAATAAGTGGGACATTGGTTTAGGGAGAGATAGTAGATGCTACCGGATCTTCGCCTGATGATAGTAAAGCAGAATGGACCTAATTGGTCGATCATGGCCTTAGGGGGAGCATTGGATAAAGAAATTAGAATATATTGCACCTTGTAACTTGTGGATTAAGCTCATGTGATCTTAGGTATGAACATGGTTGACATCTTGGAGTATACAGTTAAGAGTGCAACACCAACCGACGCATATATCTTGAACGCGAGATCTACAGCCGACTGGATAGTATTGGGTGTAGTGAACTTTTATAACTTAAACATTGTATAAAGCACCATATGAAGATCTATTTATTCACCATTTGACAAAGAATGACCTAAGGAGATCAGAGAGCAAAGAGATTCATTCTATCCTACATTTGCCTTGCGTGATCGATTGAAGCGAAAAACTTAGAGTTCAGCATGAAAGAGGTATTTACATCATCTAGTTATGGATGCACCTATTATTTATGATGTTGTAGATCGACCTAGGTATAATTTCAAGAAACATTCAATCAAATATTGTGAAGAAGATTCTGAAGGAGCATTTTCTCGAACACCTATGGAGTTTTACACGTAGAAGATATTAGGGCTTACATTCATTGTAAGTATTATATACTAGGCACTAATGATATTTGTACTGAGATGGATCATATGAATGATAAAGGAATTATGAGAGATGAGTACAAACACATTGATCAGTTGAGTATTATGAGAATTCTAGATTTGTATGAATTTGACAAAGAAGAATGGTTCAAGATATTATTGAGAAGAGTGCATGATCAGTTCATTTGGATAGGTGAGAAGCCTATGAAGATTTGTAGTGATTTGATTCATGAGATTACTAGATTGGATAAAATTGGAATAGTTCATGTTGCAGAAAAACATGTGAAGAAGAAAGTCGAAACCCTAACACACTCTAAATGGGACAGGTGAGAAATAACTATGAATGACATCTTTCAGCAAGATGTGAGACTTATTGCTATGATACTTGGCTATAAATTCTACTACAGCTATAGACCTAATTTGGTATCTACAGGATTTATCATGATGGCATGGAGAATGGTAAAAGAAAATGTAAAATATAACCTATGTGAAGTGTTAGCACAAAAATTTCTTGAGAATGTAAAACTGGTAAAGAAAGACAGAACAAAGACCTCTAGATTTGGCTCACTATTGGTACATATATTTATTCACATTGAACACAAATTCCCAAGTATGCACCCTAGTGGTTGGAAGGCAGGGATATCTACTGGTATTCAGATCACACAAAAATACAGAAGACAGAATAGAACATGGGTTGATGGTGAATTATTTGGAATGATCAAAATCCTTCAGAGGCAGATGAAAGACAGATATAGGATACCTGATGACATAGTTGAGAAGTACAAGGATACAATCTGTTTCATGGTTGAAACTGATTGTGTATGCTTTGAGGTTGTCACACCAAGGAAGAAATGGTGTTATTCTATGGGATATGAGGTAAGTTCAAAGGTACTTACTATGCAAGTTGAACATGTTCTTGCATCTAAGATTGACACATCAAAAGAAAGATGGGGAACCTATGAGGAGAAATCTACTAAGGTGAGAGAGGAACATACTAGAGGTCTGAGGAAAAGGAAAATTGATAACCTTGTGCATGAATGTGGTGTGAAGGTAGGACTAAAAGAGGAAGAATTGAAAGAAGTGAAAATTAAAATGGATGAGTGATCTTGTAGATTGGTAAGTGCTAGTACTGCAGCCCTTCCCACTCCTAAAGTAGTAATGGTAGATAGTCCACCTCCTCCATCACAGAAGACATCGCAAGTTGAGAAGATTACTCCTAGAGTAAACACCAAATCTAGCAAGAAGACATCACCTATGGAACCAAGCATTGTAAGAGAAGAGAAGAAAACTAAAACTGAGAAACATATGTGGAAGCCTGACATGAAGATGATTGATAGAAGATCTATTGATCAAGGAAAGCTAGTTACAGTAAACAGATACTATGACAGGTATGAGGAAACAGAAAAACTTAAGATTGAAGATATTATGGTTAATCACTTACTTGTTTTCAAGAAGACTCTATTGGAAATTGAGGGTAGCGTACCTAAAGATCTATATGGGAGATTGGAGACAAGAAAACAATTAGCACAAATTGAAGATGAAACAATCAGAAATTAGGAAATTCACAAAATGCTAGCTGTGATATCTTTACAAGAAAGGGACAGAATATTCAAAGAATTGAAACCTTTACTGAGAACTAAGATCAGAATACATAAAATCATGGACAGAATATATGATGAAATCACTGAGGAGAATCAGAAAGCACTAGAGAAAATATTGATGAATCCTACACCTAAGGAGACTCCACTTCCTAAAACCACTTTGCCTACAAACTTAGGAATGGGAGAGAGTTCAAAGATAGCTGAGGCAAGTATTGAGAAGAGTGAAGTTAATACACAACTAGATTTCTATGTTTCTAGTGTACCTATAACACTTGACACCTCTAAAGATGAGGACCCATTTGCAAAAAGTATGGACAACACAATTGTTGAGGAAGCAGAACAGAAAGAGGAAGAAGAGTAGAAGAAAGAACAGAGTGAAGAAAAACAAGAAGAAGGAAAGAAAGAATAGGAAGAAAAATTTGAGACTAAAACTAAGGTAATCACATCTTCTATTTCATTGTTGGAAAGAAAAGACAATACAACATATGTTGATGTTGATTGCATGGATGAGGATGAGCTAGTGAAATTAGATTTTACTGCACTTACTAAAGCCAAGGAGAGATCAGAACAAAAAGGCGAAAAAAAAGGCTAAGGTAATAACCAGAGAAATTGATACTATGAACAAATTGCTTCCAGTACCTACTATTTTCCAGCACAGAGATGACATTGAAAACATGAAGATAACACTTGATTAATTTGATGGCTATTATGAGAGTTTGATAAAGATTGCAGAGGAGAAGGCAGAGAAGAACTACTTGGAGAAGAAGAAATTCAAATTTTGCAAGTCCATCTCATGGGACTTGAGATTTTTGAAAACCACTACTGAAAATGCTAAGATTTGCATTGGACATGGAAGAAAGCTATTCGATTACTACATGAATCCTATCAAGCATGTTCAGAACATTAAAGACGTCATTGCCAAGGAAAGGGCAACTTTGAACAGTATGATGGACAGTTGTGAGACCTCTTCACAATCTGTAATAGAATTGGAAAAGGAAGTAACAAGAATATTGGAAACATTAGATGTATTGGATAATGAGAAAGGGAGAGTACTAACTAGATTCAATTTGCTGAAGAGTTTAATCACTCCTAAGCTATCCTTAATTGAAGCACACCTATCAGACTTGGAGAAGATAGCAGATGCATTAACTAACTCTATGCCTACAGAGTTAAAAGAAGCAAAGATTGCATCATTTTCATTGAATGGACTAATTCATGTTAGTCAACTATTGCTAAAGTCATGGGGTACAGAAGTGAAGATCTTGGAAGATTCCTTTCAAGATGTTCAGAAACTAGCGAGCAAGCACTAAATTTTATTACTTTGTATGCACCTTTGTCATTATTTTAAAAGGGGGAGAAGAGAAGAAAAATGAATAGGAGAAGAGAGAAGAGTAAAATTAATAAGGATACGGAGAAAATATCTAAGAGAAGAAAAGAGAAAAACAAAATAGTGAAAGAGAGACACTTTGTTGGAACACTTAGTCATTTTTTGTTAAGTGTTGCCATCAATGCCAAAGGGAGAGATTGTTGGAAAGTGATCTATTTTGCATGATGAGATTCACTTTTAGTTTTCATTTATGGAAACACGTCTGGGTTATATATCAATTCCTATGAAGTTGAGTTTTGATGACTCTGAAATTGACTAAGTACAGAAGTAGAGTTACAGAGGTATTTTGGGTATCGAAGATCAAGAATGATGAATTATGGCAAGAGAGATTAGAGGAAGATATTATGAGGTATATTTGACCTTCACCTAAGATAAAAAAAAAAATTTGTAATGTTTACAGAAAGTTAGAGAGATTTGAAGATAGATAGACAGCAGCAGAATATTGATACAGAGCAATTGGACAGAAGTGATGATTCAGAGAGTATGACATGGACTCCTAGCAATCAGAGTTAGATTATGGTTGTTGATAACCTAAAATTTGATTATGTAATAGTGCCAAATTTTCATTTTATATTTGTTTTATTAAATGTATTTTGTATTGAGAGTCGACTAAGTAATTTTTGGTTAAGAGAGCCGACTTGGTTAAGAGATAAGATATATATATATATATGGAGAAATTGTTATTGAGAAAAGCTATTGTGGATGAGATATGATTGGATAGATTAGATGACATGAAAATTATAGAGCAGAGGATGACAGAGATCATTGATGAGCTATGAAAGGAACTATCTAAGCATTAGAGATGCTTGTTTTGTTCATTACTGAGAATATTTTGTAAACAGAATTACATTGTAAGAGTTGTAAGCTCATTTTGCCCCTAATAGGGTGTTGTATACCTTTAAAAAGTTTGTAATTCCTTTAACAAGGAAATTTACTATGTAATATTTAGCTCCTAACAGGGCTAGGTCTCCTAACAGGGACACTATACATTAGTGCATGCTTGTGGGTACCATCCCCACCGGGGTTTTCCCTTGGCCAAGGTTTCCTCGACAAAAAATTATGGTGTTATGAGTACTGTGTCATTTTCTTATGTTCTTTTCATTTTTGCAAGTATATTGTTAATGTTTAATTGGCTGAAAATTTTTAATAAGTGGTGTAATACTGATTCACCCCCCCCCCCCCTCTCAGTATTACCTAATCCTAACACCCCTATCATTTTGTCTCATTTATGTTCCTATTTTTTGGAGTGGATTTTTGTTTGTAGGTCACAGTCTGTGTCTATTCCTTGAATAAACTATCCTTGTGAAATCTTTTCTTTCCTTGAATAGTCTCTTTTCATCTTAGACCTCTCTATGAAACACTTTTATAGGCCTATTCAAGAAGTTGTGCTTGTTTTGATTCAGAGATTTCATGCTAATATTTAGTCATTGTGTTGTGATTCATGTCACTTTCGGTGTATCACCTTGTAGGTTAATTTTTTCTTTTAGTCTTTCAATTCTCCTTCTATCCCCTTTTCCTCCCAAGTTTACTTTTCAAGTTTAAAGATAAAAATAGGTGATTATCCAAGAGGAACTGGCCTAGAATCTAGAGGTTTCACTTTAGTTAGCAAAGGTCCCACAACCTGGAAGTGATTCTCGTGTTATACCAGATCATTAGGCTTATGAGTTTAATAGGGTGCAAATTCAGTGTATAACAGTAATGACAACCCTAGACAAGACCTCAAATCTGCACACTTTTTTTTCACATGGGAACTAAAGAGTAAGGTCATTTAATGTCACCAATAAATTATTTTGAAAATTACTAGTGCAAAAATAATGCAAAGAAGATCAATGACACATAACACACAGATTTACATGGAAAAAATTGGTAAAATTGTACTAGGAAAAAAACCATAGGCAAATATATTTCATATTAATTCTCAGGAAACTTTCATAGTTACAACAATTTCCAAAAATATACTTCAAATCGTGACTTTGAGTTGCATATAACAACCGAGTTATAGAATCCTAATGACAGAAAACTTACTAAATTTAGTTAGTATGACTCGTACAACTACATGTTGGAATTACTATTTATAGTAAGTCACTAAACAAACTTAGTATTTATAGTAAGTCACTAAACAAACACTTGTTATTTATACTATTGGTTATCCATGATGAGTTCACATTCCAACATAAATAACATCTAGTCGTAATGTAAATCCAACTTCATCATTGATCATATATGTATCGTATGTTATCTATAACTCACAAATAAATTACATTATAAGAACAAAGGAGTGATAACAAAGAACTTTACTAGGAACATACCATAATTGCTTTCTTGGTCAAGAAGACTCATGTCTCTATTCTTCCATAGTTCATCTTAGAGGTTCCATACAAGCCCTCCATAGTGAACATAATCCCTATCCATGTCGTCATACAAATTATGTGGTTTAGGGTGAGAGAGTGAATGTTTAAACCATCCTATAGTGAATAGAGATAACTTCGTAAAGACCAAATACAATGAGTATTCCTATCATTTGTAAACTAATATATAATTCCTTAACACTTCTATAAATTTTGTCTCACTATGTTACCTACTTAATCTTCATTAAAAATTCTCCTTCCTCCAACTCGTCGAATGAATAAATTTGAATAAATAATAATCAATTTAATTATTCCATGAGAATTAACATCTCCACGGGTTTTCCTAGTTAGGGTTTCCACATTAATTTTGGTGTTCTTTGTGTTGGTGGTTTTGTGCTTTCATGTTTTCATTTATCATGATTGCTTGATTTGGTTACCAGTAGAACATAAGTTAATATCAATATAACTTTCATTATCATTTGTATTATTTGTGAGTTTAACAACATAGTAAAAGTTTTAGAAAGTGTTTGTGAATAATTGATTCACCCCCCTCTTAGTTATCCAGCCTATTCAACAATTGGTATCAGAGCTTGGTCCCTTGTAGATAGAGCTTAACCACTTGAGGAAAATCTTCTCTAGGTCTAATGCCTTTTCTTTTGATTCCTTCACTTCATATTCTAGGTTTGCTACTTTTTTATTTTGATTCCTTCAATTTCTAAATGACTTCCTTATGTTTTTCTTTGATCTTTCAAGATGGAAGGAGGATACTATGTTAATGAAGATTGGCAGATCATGATGAGCAACATTGAGAGTGCTGAATTAGAAAATGAGGAGTTGCAAGAAACCCTGAAGGAAGAAAATGCACGTATCAAAAATTTGAGGAATCAAATCTGAAATTTTGAAGCGAGACATATGGAAGTCATTCAGGAATTGAAGGAATCAAAATTTAAAAAGTAGAAAACCTAGAAGATGAAGTGAAGGAATCAAAAGAAAAGGAAACAGACCTAGAGAAGATGTCGAATGTCAAGATACATACTAAGGAATTCATCAAAGATGGGTCAAATCATAAAATGAAAGGAATTAGGAAGATCAAGGAAGAACTAGAAATTGTAATGGAGAAATAGAAGAAATCTCAAGAGAATCTCAAGAATATCATAAAGATGCAATCAGATGAAAATGAGAGGTTGGATCAGGAATTGAAAAAGCTGAGATCAGAAGAAAAAGTATGCGAGAGTAGCACTATTTTACATCAATTATTAGCCATGTGGAAGAATAAAAAAGATAAAGAAGGATTAAGGTTTATCAGTGAATGTTTAGATCTAAAGGACAAAGGCAAAGAAAAGGCAGTGGAAGTTGAAGTGATGTCTAAAGAAGCTGCCAAGATCAAGAATTAGAATACTCCTACAAGAAGGCCTCCAATAAGGCAATTAAAAGCTCAAAGGTACTTATCTTTTGATGTTTGTCACATTTGCAAGAATTTTGGTCATAAGGCAATTGATTGTAAGATGAGGAGAGATCAGAAGATTCAATTCTTTAATTATCATAAGTTTAGTCATCAAGCAAGTCATTGCAAAAGTCAAGTTTCAAATCAGGAAAAGAATGTAGTGAACAATATCTTTCATGGGAATTGATATGTATGTCATAGCTATGGTTTCAAGGCTAATCAATGAAGATATAGAATTTAGTCAATGAGATCAGGAAAAAATAATATTAATTATTTCAAGTGTGGTCAATTTGGTCATTATGTGATGAAGGCTACTCCCCTTATTCAATCGAACACACACACCACAACAAGGAAATAACCAGATAATTTCAAGAAAAGAACAATGACAAGAATAAAAAAACTCACTTTCTATTATTTTCAATGAAATGACATTAAAATATCAGAATAAGTAACTTGTTAGAGCCACATGGGCATTTTCATTGCAATAATCTGCAAGACAAAGCCACCGCCTACATTGTTGGAACTAAACCATAAAATCCCCCTATAGCTCTATATAAGTAGCACAATTAGCCACCTTAGAATATTATAGAAAGTGAAATTTTCCCATTTTGGTGCCCAACAGTTCAATTCCCCACCTTAAGTGATTTTTCTCGGTAATCCTTTTGTATTGAAACTTGAGTCCTGAAGGCCCAACTTCTAAAAATTATAACTTGTGAACCGTTGAGTCGATTGGCTATTATGACCTCATTTCAGAAATGCCACAAAGCATTCTACACCTCAAACTTGAAAAGTGTCATTTGATCAAAGTTTGACCCCTTTTGGAGCCTCTAAGGCCTTCAAAATTGAGCTCAAAGTTTTTGTACCACTCTGCCAAAACAAAAAATGCAATATCTTCAAAATCAGACTTGATCTTCCCATAAAACTTTACCGATGGACTTATATATCTAGAATGAACCTCCAATGAAGAAATTGAAACAATCTTTTCTCACATTAACCACTTACTAAAAATAGTAAACTTTCCAAAAATAGTAACCCTATCCAAAGATAACCCTTATTGAAAACTAGACAATATTTTTGGGTGATGCAAGATTGCTCTTACACCCTGGATGCTCTTGCATCAAACACCTGGGGTAATTTGAGAAGTGAACTTGTCACATCTCAGGTGTTCAGAGGAAAATCAAGGTGGTCAACCTCATCTTGTGATTTCCATAATGAATCTTCAACAAGTTATCCCTTCCATTTGACCAAGTACTCTTCATATTTCCTATTTCTTGTGCTACTATCCACACCGCGACTATCCAGGATATCCTCTATCTCTTTTGTAGTTGAAGTAGGTGCTGGAATATCCCACTATGCTTCTACTATTTCATCTTCCATACTGATTTCACAATACTCTGTCAAATCTAAAATATTAAACATAGGTGAGATATTGAGTTCACTGGGAAACTCTACTTCATAAGAATTTCCCAAATCATGCTTCTTCAGGATTTTGCATAGTCCAAATTTATTCATCTTCAACTTATTGTATGTTTCCATTGGAAATCTCTCCTTTCTCAATTTAACCATAACTTCATCTACAATCTTAAATTCCTTATGTTTCCTTTTCTGATCTTCCTTAGCCATGTACAAAATATTCATTTTAATATACTTCCTCACCTCTTCATGCAAATTCTTCAACCGTTCTACAAATTCTTCAGCTTCTTCGCTACTCTTTTCTCCATTTTCCAACTTCCTTTATTCTAAATCATTTCTAGGAATACTTCCATATACAATATAGAATAGTGATTTACCAGTGCTCATATTGAAAAAATTATTGTATGAAAATTCTACCTGTGGTAAAATCAAATCCCACCCTTTTAGTTTATCTCCTATTAAGTATCTTGATAAATTTCCCAAACTCCTATTCACCACTTTTGTTTGTCCATCAATCTATGGATGGTGCACTAAGATGAACTTCAAAATTGTCTTTAGCTTCTTCCATAATTTCCTCCAAAAGTACCCAACAAACTTAGTGTCTCTATCGAAAACTATGATTTTTGGTAGACCGTGTAGTCTCAGCACTTCTCTGAAAAATAATTCAGCCATATGAACAACATCATTAGTCTTTCCTCAGGGAATGAAATGTGTCATTTTTGATAACTTGTCCACCACCACAAAAATGGAATCATGCCCTCTCTATGTCATTGGTAAACCAACAACAAATTACATACTAATATCCTCTCATGGTCTCTCTGGTATAGGTAATGGTTGATATAACCTTGTATTCTTCCTAGTTCCTTCCACCATCTGACATATTCTACAACTCTGCACAAACTTCTTAACATCTTGTTGCAATTGTGGCAGCCAATAATAATGCTCACTAACCAGAGAAATAGTTTTATCTTGACCAAAGTGTCCAACCACTCCTCAACTATGCTTCTCTTTGATTAGGTTCATGGAACTCTTTGGAATGCACAACTAGCTCCCTTTGAATAATATTCCATCTTGGATTATAAAATTCAACCATCTAGTCCTTTCTATAGTAATAGCTTTGTGCAAGCTCTCGAGGCCTTGCTAAAATCAGGATCCTCA
Organism: Thuja plicata; assembly: GCA_018584345.1. NCBI lineage: Eukaryota > Viridiplantae > Streptophyta > Pinopsida > Cupressales > Cupressaceae > Thuja > Thuja plicata. The sequence goes on from MU228246.1 coordinate 1,946,302, forward strand.
ATATATAAACTCTTGAGTTCATTGAACCTAAAAACTTCAATTTGCATCTCTATCCACAAATTTTGGCTCCTACTCAGAGCATCTACAACCCTATTATACTTTCCACTCTTGTGCTTCAAAAAAAAATGTAACTCTGCAAAAACTCAACCCATTTTAAATGCCTTTGGTAAGACTTTCCTTGGCTATTCAAATACTGAAAGCTTGATGATCAGTAAACAAAACAATTTTTTTACGCAAAAGATAATGTCTCAACTTCCTCAATGGCTAAAATATGGCATGAAACTCTTGATCATAAACATAATATTTTATTTTGGCATCATTCAACTTCTCACTAAAATAAGCATTGGGTTTACCTTCTTGACTCAAAATAGCTCCAATAGCATTGCCACTAGCATCAAAGTCTACTTGAAATGCCTTATTAAAATCTGGAAGTGCCAAAATAGGCTACTTTGTAACTTTTGTTTTCAACAATTTAAAACTCTTTTTTGCTCTTGTAGTCCATTTAAACTCTTTTCTATCCCCTTTCATGGTTTTAGTCAAGGGTCCACATATACTACTAAAATTTCTGATAAATGTTTTCTAAAAGCTAGCCAAACCATAAAAATATCTTACCTCAGTAGCACTCCTTGGAGTAGGCCATTCAAGGAGTAGGCCTAAGTACACTAACTCCAAAAAACTGTACTTCTTTAGGTTAATAAACAATTTCTCTTCCCTTAATTTCTCAAAGACCCTATGAATATTCATTATATGCTCTTCCAATGTCTTATTGAAGATAAAAATATCACCCAAACAAATAATAACAAACTTACTCAGAAATTCTTTCAATACCTTGTTCATGAGCCGCATTAATGTGCTTGGTGCATTGGTTAGCCCAAAAGGCATGACTAACCACTCATACAATCTCTCCTTTGTCTTGAAGGCTATCTTCCACTCATCTCCTTCTCTAATCTAGATTTGGTGATATCCACTCTTCATATCTATCTTTGTGAAGTATTAAGCTCCACTCAAGCAATCCATGATGACATCTATCCTTAGCAAGGGAAATCTATACTTGATAGTACTCTTATTGATAGCCTGAGGATATGTACACATTCCTCATTTTTCTTTGGTGCTAGTACTACTGGTACAACACATGGGCTCAAACTCTCTCGAATCAACCCCTTCTACAACAACTCTTGCACTTGTCCATGCAATTCTTCACTCTTTTTTGAATTCATTCTATGGGCTGCTTTATTAGGAAAACTTTCTCCACGAATCAAGTCCATTTGATGACTAATCTTTCTTATTGGTGGCAATCCATCAAGTAAATTATCAAATACAATATCCTGAAACTCATCCAACAAATCTGCAACTTCCACATGTACATCTTCTACTTTCTCTTTATCAACTTTTGGAATTAAATTAAAACACATATGCTCATGCTTCACGCCTTCTAGAAAATTCCTTCCATTAACTAAACATATTATGGCATTACTACATTACTTTTCATTTATTTATTTCAATGGCTTTAGCTTGTGTCAAACTCCACCCTTTGTCAAAGAATAGGTATTTACATACCCATCATGTACTGCATGATGATCAAATTTCCATGGTCTCCCTAACAAAAAATGACAAGCATCCATATAGATGACATGTAACTGATTGAATGTTTGATAATGTTAAGTTGAAGATGGTGCAAGACATTAAATCAGTTAATGGTTTGTATTGTCATTGATGTCAACTTGATACCATCTGTATGGTCATACACATGATTCCAAAGACTTTAAAGAACCAATGGAACAATGATTATGCTTTCAACAATGCATAAAATTCAAGTATTCACCAAGTGATAGATTACACCGGCAGAGTGCACACCATCGGTAAGGACAGAGATAAAGTCACAGTGATGCCTAACGAGCAGAAGATAGTGTTACCTAATGAAGCAGAATCACAGGATGCCCGACAAGCTGAAAATAATGTTTTCCAACAAGCAAGATCCAATGATTCCCGACAGACGGAGATCCTGAAGCTAACTGAAGTTGCACCGATGGAACTGGCAGTTGTCATCGGCGACAAATTGCAGAATTGACCGATAGAATAGAGAGATCAGAAAATGACAAAATCTCTAGCTGGCAGAGCTTAAAGATAGACTTAACTATTTTTTTTATTTGTTTTATTCGACCATATTTAAGTAAGTGATTTAAAGATGATTTATACAGTTGCCAAGAAGATAACTACAAGATAAATCAAGAGTTAAAATTGTAAATCAAATTGGTTGGATTGTTTTTCACGTCAAGAATCAAGAATCAAGAATCATGGAAAATCATGTCTATATAAGGGACAATCATAATTCATTTCCATATGCACTCAGATACGGGGGAGTGAATTGAGAGAAGATGTTGAAGAAAAACTGATGAAGGATAAACTTCATGCAGTCCTGATCAATCAAGCTAAGGGAGAGCTAAAGAATTCTGTAGACACCGATGAACAGTGAAGCATAGCATCACAAAGTAGAAAGAGTGAAGTACAAAGAAATTGAACTGATACATTTATCAGAGAGGTAAAGTACATAAATAGATCTGAATATCTGCAATTCAAAGTTGCATTAGAAACAGGTCATTGTGTTTCAGTTTAACCATTGAAGCATTAAGTCTCTTAATAGAGCAGGACTTAACCGTCTTCTATAATTGAGGTATATCCTAACAGATTACCAAAAAGTTTGATTCATGATAGTAGCATCAGTCTTACCTAAATCCTACTGACAGTCTAAGAAGGAGGCTGATTCAAGGATGGTAGTAAGATTAGCATAAAGCCTATTGACAATCTAGAGGCTGAGTCAAGGATGTTAGCGTAGATGCTAGATACTTAGTGACAACCTATGTATAAAAAAAATCTAACAAGGTTGCACTTAATAGTGTGTTTGTAACCTTTAACATGGTTGGCTCCTAACAGGGCTCACTTTAGAAGAGTGAAAATTTGGGGTACCGGTCCCAGTGGTTTTTCCGTTAACAGGGTTTCCATGTTAAAATCCTTGTGTTATGTGTGTATGGTTTATTACTTTATTGTTTTAAATTTCACATATACATTTATGGATTGATTGGTATACTCTGCATATTTACTGAGTATCGGTAAATAAGTTTTGCTGTCTATCGGTAATCAAGGAGAATAAGGATAGACAAGGTAAACCGACAGACAGTCATTTGTTTCAAGTATTTCAAAGGCATACATCTTGTAGGGACTTAATAATTTGAGGTGTATTAATTGGTGGATTGAAGTTTAAAGGATAAAAATTTGAGGCCACTGATTCACCCCCCCGCTCTCAGTTATTACTAACAATTGGTATCAGATCTTGTGTGCTTAGAAGGAAGGTTTCAAGACATAAGTAAAGATCATAAGATGAACAAATGAGATGTGCCCAAGTTGAACAAGGACAAATTTGCTTCATGGAAAAGCAGGATAAAGCTTCACTTGTCAGGTATTGGAAATGATATTACTCAATACTTAGATACTTCATATGTGTTGCCTACAGGACCATTGACAGTAGATCAATTAAGAGTAAAGCATGAACATAACTGCATGGTTATAGAGATTTCAGCCTCACTCTCTGATGCTAAATTTGAGGATGTCAAAGATTGCAAAAATGCAAAGACAATGTGGGACAAGTTGAAGCTTGTACATGGAGGTGATGCAAATGTTCTGAGAGCCAAGGCAGAAAGCCTTAGAGGAAAGTTTGATGATCTCAAAATGAAAGAAGGTGAAAACATCACACAGTACAGCACAAGAATAAAAGTAGTCAATGCTATACAAGGCGTTGGAGGTACACTTGAAGAGGAGACAGTGGTAAGTAAAATCTTAAGAACCCTATTGCCCATATATGCTATTAGAGTCTCTGTTATTCAAGAAATGAGAGTAGTAGAAAATAATACAGTCACTCTTGATAGCCTGATTGGTAGACTGATTTGATTTGAGATGAATAAATTTGATAATAGTGTCTTACCAAATTTAGAGTCTGCATTCAAGTCTTCTATGAGAATAAGAAAATCTAGTCAGAGACACTCATCTAGAAGAGATAGTGAAAGTGAAAGTAAAGAAGAAGATCTATATGAAATTGAAGCCTTCATGGAAAGAAGAATGCTAAAAGGAAATGGTAAATACAAAGGCAAGTTACCACTTGTATGTTTCAATTGTAAAGAGATTGGACATTTTTTTGAGGGATGTCCTAACAAAAGAAAAGATGACAGAAGTGACAACAGATCTTTTGAGAAGAAATCTAACAGAGGTGATAACAAAGATTACAGAGGTTACCGATGATCAGAAAGAAGTGATACCCGATATTACAAGGACAAAGGCAAGAAGGCTAGCTATCTAGCTTCTTGCAAAGATGAAGATACTGACACCGAACCGGATGATGATTTTGAGATAGTGTTTGTAGCTATGAAGGATGATTCAGATGAAGATGAAAGGTATGAAGAAACTGTACTCATATCTAAGATTAGTAAAAATGATATCTAGATTATAGATAGTGGCTGCACTCACCATATGACCAGTGACAAAGAAAAGTTTAATACTTTTGAATACTATAATGGTGGTACAGTAAGAATGGGAAATGATTCTCCTTGTCAAATTGAAGGTAAAGGA
>MU228246.1:1954167-1976106 GCA_018584345.1 Thuja plicata
AGGGAGAGATCATATCCATAGGGAGAGTATTTGTATAAAAGTTGCAAATACAAGACAGAGACATCAAAGAAGAAGAGAGAGAAATTGACACCAACAGAGGTCACAACACATCAGAAGAAGAAACAGAGAAAGCTGCAAGAATCAAATCTAAGCTTACTTAGAGCTTATCAGCAGTCAGACATTTTTTTTCAAAACAAACTGTTTGGTAATTTGATGAATCTCAACAACTGTATTTCATGTTGTATTAGAAATAGTATAGTGTGATAATATAGTATGTTTCCATCAATGCCAAAGGGAGAGATTGATGACATGTAACTGATTGAATGTTTGATAATGTTAAGTTGAAGATGATGCAAGACATTAAATCAGTTAATGGTTTGTATTGTCATTGATGTCAACTTGATATCATCTGTATGGTTGTACACATGATGCCAAAGACTTCATAGAATCAATGGAACAATGATTATGCTTTCAACAATGCATAAAAGTCAAGTATTCACCAAGTGACAGATTACACCGGCGGAGTGCACACCATCGGTAAAGACAGAGATAAAGTCACAATGATGCCCAACGAGTAGAAGACAATGTTTCTAGATGAAGCAGAGTCACAGGATGCCCGACGAGCTGAAAATAGTGTTGCCCGATGAGAAAGATCTAATGATGCCCAACAGACGGAGATCCCAAAGCTAACTAAAGTTGCACCGATGGAACTGGCAGTTGTCACCAGTGACGAACTGCAGAATTGATCGACAGAATAGAGAGATCAGAAAACAACAAAATATATAGCTGGCAGAGCTTAAAGATAGACTTAACTGGTTGTTTTATTTGTTTTATTTGACCACAGTTAAGTAAGTGATTTAAATATGATTTATACAGTTGGCAAGAAGATAACTACGAGATAAATCAGGAGTTCAAGCCATAAATCAAATTGGTTGGATTATTTTTCATGCCAAGAATCAAGAATCAAGAATCATGGAAAATCATGTCTATGTAAGAGACAATCATAATTCATTTCCATATGCACTCAGATACAGGGGAGTGAATTGAGAGAAGATTCTAAAGAAAAATTGATGAAGGATAAACTTCATGCAGTCCTGATCAATCAAGCTAAGGGAGAGCTAAAGAATTCTGCAAACACTGATGAATAATGAAGCACAGCATCACAGAGCAAAAAGAGTGAAGTACAAATAAATTGAACTGATACATTGATTAGAGAGGTAAAGTACATAAATAGATCTGAATATCTACAATTCAAAGTTGCATTAGAAATAGGTCATTGTGTTTCAGTTTAACCATTGAAGCATTAAGTCTCTTAATAGAGCAGGACTTAACCATCTTCTATAATTGAGGTATATCCTAATAGATTACCAAAAAGGTTGATTCATGATAGTAGCATCGGTCTTACCTAAAGCCTATTGGCAGTCTAAGAAGGAGGTTGATTCAAGGATGGTAGTAAGATTAGCATAAAGCTTATTGACAGTCTAGAGGTTGATTCAAGGATGGTAGCGTAGATGCCAGATACTTAGTGACAACCTATGTATAAAAATCCTCTAACAAGGTTGCACTTAATAGTGTGTTTATGACCTTTAACAGGGTTGGCTCCTTACAGGGCTCACTTCAGAAGAGTGAAAATTTGGGGTACCAGTCCCAGTGGTTTTTCCCTTAACAGGGTTTCCACGTTAAAATCCTTATGTTATGTGTGAATGGTTTATTACTTTATTGTTTTACATTTCACATATGCATTTATGGATTGATTGGTATACTCTACATATTTACTGAGTATCGGTAAATAATTTTTACTGTCTATAGGTAATCAAGGAGAATAAGGACAGACAAGGTAAACCAACAGACAGTCATTTGTTTCAAGTATTTCAAAGGCATACATCTTGTAGGGACTTAATAATCTGAGGTGTATTAATTGGTGGATTGAATTTTAAAGGATAAAAATTTGAGGCCACTAATTCACCCCCCCCCCTCTTGCCCCTCTCAGTTATTACTAACAAATATCACATAATACCTCATCATGATAGTTTCATATTTTGAACTTTACCAGACATTGTTCATTGACCAAAACCTTGTGATCCTTCTGTAACCAACAAATCCAGTAGGGATTTGAATTTTTTCTTCTCTCTAACTTTAATTTATCAACCATTTCCTCTAAAACAAGGTTATCTTTACTACCAACATCAACAATGATATTTCATACTTTACCATTACACTTACACCTCGTGCGGAACAAATTCTTCCTTTGCTCAAGTTCTTTCTCATCATTCAACAATGATCTTCTGGTGTCAAGGACCTCTCCTCTTTTAGCATCTTCAAAGTGTGACAACTTGGCATCTTCATCCACAGGTGCAACTCATGCATTTCTGTCTGGTCTTTTATTTTTTCTCCCTTGATTTTGGGGACACAAATAAGCTCTATGTCCTTCTCCACACTGAAAATACATCCCACAAAAAACTCCTCTTCCTGGTCCTTGCCCTCTGCCTTTCTGATCTCTGTTATTTTGATCACGAGTGTTATAGAAATTATTTCCCCTTTGATTTTTAATACTACTAGAATCATCATTCTTCTTTTGATCTTCATTTTAGCCTCCATAATACTATCCACTAGGCTTTCCACCATGACCTCTTCCACTTTGCTTTCTCTTGAACTTATTGTTCAATTTTTCTTCTACCTTCAAAGAAAACTATTATGTGTCTTCAATGGTATACATTATTACATTATCAAATCTTCTTGGATACTCAACCTCAACCCATTTATGTAATGGGAAACCTTCTCCTTGTTGGATTTAGAATGACCCATTCTGATAAGGACTTGATAGAACTCTTCTATATATTCCTGGATGGATTTTCTTGCCCACTTTAACTCTTGCATTTTCTTCAAAAAATCAAGCTCATGTCAACATGAATGAATTGGCTCTTCAATTTTTCCACCATCGATCCCATCTTGTTATCATGTTCTTTCCTTTTCTATTTATTTCCAACTAAACTTCTTTCCACCAAATTTTTGCATGAACTTTCAAATTGGCCTTTGTGAATCTAACCCTCTCAGGATCTTTTATTTCCTCATTCTCAAAATACTCTTCCATATCATTGATCTAATTGATCAAATCTTTTGGATTAATATTTCCAGAAAATGTAGATCCTTAAATATTTTCTCTCTTTCCAATCTTGTAAATGGCCCTAAAAAACCTAGCTTCCTCAGGATCCCTAACCATTTCTTTCTCTTCTTCAAATTTTCCTTCTTGTTCAGATTCATCCTCACTTTCATCTCTTTCCCTAATATTAAATCATCTACGCATATCCTCTTCTAGTTCTTTCACTTGCCACAAGAGGGCTCTAAAACCCTCTTCTGTCACACCAACAACTCTTCCACTGTAGTTCCTTCGTGCAAGCATTTTTAGTACTTATATCTCAGACCCACAACCATAGTCCTGGTGAAAACTACCCCATATTCAGTGATCTGTTTATACACTTAGGAACTTCTTCTCTAACACCACTTGATGAAGGATACTCCCCTTATTCAGTCAAACACACATAACACAACAAGGAAATAAAAAAATAATTGCAAGTAAAGAACAATGGAAATAATAGAAATACTTGCTTTCTATTATTTTCAATGAAATGACATTACAATATTTAGAAAAAAAAAAAGTAACATGCTACAGTCACATGGGCATTTTCATTACAATAATCTGCAAGACATAGCCATTGTCTACACTACTAGAAATGAACCCTAAAATCCCCTCCATCCCTGTATAAGTATTACAACTAATCACCTTAGAATATTCTAGAAAGTGAAATTTTCCCTTTTTGGTGCCCATTGGTTCAATTCCCCACCTTAAGTGATTTTTCTCGCTAATCCTTTTGTATTGAAACTTGAGTCTTGAAGGCCCAACTTCCAAAAACCATGACTTGTGAGCCATTGAGTTAATTATCTATTATGACCCATTTCAGAAATGTCATGAAGTGCTCTACACCCTAGGCTCGCAGAGCACTAACCAATCAAAATTTGACCTCTTTTCAGAGCCTTTAACACCTTCAAAATTGAGCTCAAAGTTTTTGTACCACCTCGCCAAAATAGAAAATGCAATATCTTCAAAACCATACTTGATCTTGCCATGAAAATTTACCGGTAGGCTTATATATCCAAAATGAACCTCTAGGGAAGCAATTAGAACAATCTATGTTCACATGAACCACTAACTAAAAATAGTAAACTTTCCAAAAATAGTAACCCAGTCCAAAGATAGCCCTTATTGACAACTAGACATATTTTTGGGTGATGCAAGATTTCTTTTACACCCTGGATGCTCCTGCATCATTATGCTAACACGTGAAAATTTGGTGGTGCTTCAATAAATGCTTAAGAAAGGAACAATGTTTCAGTTTCAATTGGATCTCAAAAGACTAGTATGACATGGAGGAAGAAAGAAGTTGTTTGTGACGAGAGCCTTGTGGTACCAGATCCTAGTACTAGCTCTTCCGCTAATTAAATCAAATGCTTTAGCTTAGTGCGAATATTAAGATGTTGTATCATCACTTCCCCTACTTTGAGGAAATATTGGTTGCAACTAGCTTGTCTTCAGTATGATGATTGGATAGATAATAATTGCATTATTGATTGATTGATTGATTGATGTGCATTGTACAACTGGGTTGTGTCACCAATATTTAAGTTTCGGCAAGAAAAGTTAATTTGATGGCTCGAGGTTATAAATGTGAATTTTTGAAATCATTTTGTCACTATTGCAAAGAGAAAAATTTGAAGTATTTAGCAGAGCGTATGGTCAAATAAATTTTTTTGAAGTGAGATCATGGAATCCCAGTTGATAGTTTGTGGTACCAGTGTGGTTGTATAAAAAATGTTGAAGGGTAAAATTAAGGAATTTGATCATGACAAAATCAGATAGATGGAGATTAGTTTATCCACATAAGAGTTATAGAGAGTATGAAATTATGGCTTGGATGTAGGGGTAAAATTCCCCTGGTGCGATGACAAGGAGTTCATTATGTTTTTGCTAAGTCAGTTTTAGGATAGAAATCTTTTGTTGGAAAAGCTCTATTAGGTGACATAGAAAGTAATTGAAGATATTACAAGGTTGTGTGACATTGGAGATATCCCAAGGAAGAAATCAATTAGTTATGAAGAGGTGAATAAGTTGACCACTATTGGTCGTGATCAACGTGCATTCCAAATAAATACCCTTGTTGATTAGATGGTAAGGTATGTTGCCTATGACATTTTATATAAACTTCAATTTTGGAATTGTGATGGTGCCACTTTGGTTATGGTTGTTTATATTGCTCACACGATGGTAAAAGAAAATTTTTAGTTTAATCTATGTAAAATCTTGCTAAGTAACTTTCTTGAGAATGTGAAAATGGATGTAGAGGAAGATTATGCATTTAGATTTGGTTCTTTGGTGATGTTCTTAGCATTTAATTTCATGAAATCATTTCCTAGTGAAGAGAATTTGGAGTGGAGGATCAACATCCCTATCGGTAAGCAAATTTTTAGGTATTTGGGGTCAATGGAGAATTATGCAGATGTGTGTAAGGCATATTTTACTTCATTGCAAATGAATGTTTGTTCTGATTTAGTTGTTTTTGGTGTTCTGACAGTGATGCATGGTGAGGAGGATTCCTCCTCTTGTCATAAAATGTTAGATGTTGGTGGTGGTGGTTCCCCTCTGAAAGTGAAAAGGAGAATTTTGAGTAAGAAAGGAAAACAAATTATTTCTATTTCAGAGAGTGAAGAAGAGAAGGTTAAGGTTGAAGAAGAAGAGTTTCAAGAAAAGAAAGGAGAGAAGAAGGAAAAAGAAGATTTAGATGTGAGTTCTCTGTCATAATTTCACTCTTTGAATTCTAATATGGTTCAGTTGTTGCTAGAAGATGAGGTATTTGGCAGAATTGGTGACATGTAGATTGATTGCTCGTTAGTGAGAAGAAACAATATTGAAGAGTTATTGACTGATCACTTGATCAATAAGAAGATTATTGTTTCCAGTGTATCTCGTATGTTATCAACTGATTTGTTCAGGAATATTGAGGAGATATTATTGCAAAGTGGAGACGATTGCAAAAAGAACAAGAAATCTATTTAGAAGAAATGTACAGATGCAGAGTAGAAACTTACTAGAGTTATTGTTGAAACAAGAGACAATGTGAAGGAAATTAAAGATATCTATAGGTATTGTCTTTGGTGGCCTAATGTTGTAGACAATTTCAGAGGCATAATTGAAGCTATTGAGACAGAGGTGAATGAGCTAGGAAATTTTTATGATTATTTCAAGGACAAGGAAGTAAAACAAAGGATAAAAGTTGCGTAGTTGCAAGGAGAAATGTTGTAGTTATAAAGGCAGAGAGAAGAATTGGAGAAAACATTTTGGTTGGTGAAGGGTGTGATTAAAGTTTGGTTCGAGCATGTTTATGGTATTCTTTATGAAACAAAGGATTTTGAGTGGTGGATTCAGTCTCCATACTAGATTTCATCTTTTGATTTGTTGGTGGAACATGATAGTTTGTGTGGCTGGTTGGGTGTTGTTGTTGAGTGGAAGAAAGAGCTACTGATCTTGAAGGAAAGGTATAAGAATTTTTTTACAGTTAAGTCTATTGTATTTCTTCAAGATTTATATGCTGAAGAGTTTGTCCCTTTGCATTTTTGGCTAAAAGGGGGAGAGAAAGTGGAATTCAAAAAAACATTAATGAAGTATCTACTTAGGGGGAATTTTTGGTTTTGAAGATTTTGGAGTTTTTGGATGATCTATGTTTTTTTATGTTTTTCCATCAATGCAAAAGGGGTAGATTGTTAGATTCAGATGTTGTTGAGATTTTTGTCATTGATGTCAAAACCTTCCTACCGACTACCTAGTGATATCAATTATTTATTGGTGGTATCAGTTTCAGTATCAGTTGGTTAGTTGTGGTTATCAGAATCAGTGGTTTTAGTTATATGCAGAACAAGTTGTGTAAGCGTAATTTTGGTACTCTATGGTAGGTGTACTTGGTTCTACTAAAGGATTACATGTTTTGGTACACTTGTGTTCTTTCTTTAATTAGTGGTGAATGGTGTATTTTTTTTATTACTATTGATTGTTATGCCTACAATGTTTTTTCAGGTGTCCTTGATATCTAGACTTCCTTGCAGTTCTTCAATTAGCTTTTCGTATCATATTTTGGACATATTCTATCTAGTTTCATCTATTAGTGGGTTTAGAATTTTGATGATCAAGACATGGTCTTGGTTGTGGTGTTCCAATAGTTTTGGTAAATGTAATATGTATTGTAAACATCTCAAGTCTGACCTATATTTGGGTCATGGTGTAGCATGTTGTAAAGTTTTCTTAAGTGTGTCCTAGATTTAGGATCAATGGTAATACATTAAATGTAATTGTAATATATTTTTTATTTGAGGCCCACACACATTTAGTGTGAATGACATGTGTATGACCAGATATCTATATAATTAAAGAAAAGTATTTTGTATCTAAGAAAAGAGAGTGTGGAAGAAGATAAGTGAGTTGTAAAAGGAGTCTTTGAGCGAGTTCTTAACGTTGATGTGTGCAAGTTGAGGCAAAGTGTGGAATATTGTTGAGAGACCAAGAAGGGAATTTGCATATGGATTTGTTGTGGATCAGATAGTGGTATATAGAGAGAATATCATCAATCAAATCTACTATTAGATGTGGTAATTGAGCTTACTTGTTCAACTATTTCATGCATAATCGTATGCAATCTTATCAGTTAATATATTGTCTATAAAACATATATTTTTGTATAAGGGTGGTTAGCTTGACCAATAGTGAGCCAACCACAGTGAGAAAACCAACAACAAGCCTTTGTAAAAAACCACCTTAAATGGTGCTTCATTTCATGGGAATTAGCTTCTCCATGATTTTTCCTAGTTTAGGTTTTCACGTAAATTCTGGTGTTCTTTGTGTTGGTGGTTTTATGCTTTCATGTTTTCATTTTTTATGATTGCTTGATGTAGTTACTGGTAGAATATAAATAAATATTAACATAACTATCATAATCATTTGTATGGTTTATGATTTTACCAACATAGTCAAATTTTGAGAAAGTGTTTGTGAATAACTGATTCACACCCCTTGCCCCTCATTTTTTTGGCTTGTTCAACAAATATAACTTAACGATAAGAAACAATAAAAAATTTTAGACTACAAAAACTAAAAGAGAAAGTAACCCATATCAATTGATAGGCTCTGTGTGATCTCTTTCTAGGATGCACACGTGATTCAACGACTATAGTGACAATCTAGGATTCTAGTGTGACACACACACACACATCCAATATGAATAGGGTACGAGAGCTATACCAGAAAGGTACAAGGCAACTTAAAAATTAAAAAAATTAATAACTAAACTAAAAACAATAACAAGAAATACAAAATGATCGAAATATGATGATTTAATGACAAAGAAAGAGTAAGAGGAGCTTGCAACCATTCAATGATGAAGACTCTGAGTGTGCTACTCCATTCTCCTCTTCAAACTTGCACATAGAGAAAAGAGGAAATTTTTCGGGTTGTTATTTTAAAGGCTTGCTAAGTCATACCCCTATTTTGGTGTTTCCACCTCATGAACATCCAAGATAGACATGATAATTCAAGAACCACAATAATGGATACATGATAAAACATAAAAGAGATGCCATTGATATGCTACTTCAAAATTTATGAGAGCAACACATGTAGGGTTAAAGGTGGCTCTGATGACATTAATTTTCCATTAGTATACAAACAACACTTTCGGTAAGCCTACACCGAAAGACAGGAAAGAGAAAACTAAACATCAAATGATAGAGATCACCAAAGATGACTAAGTATAGAGAAGACCGATGACACAACTCAGTGTGTAAACTAAAAATGCAAAGACAAAAATAAAAAGAACAACCAATAGAACAAAACTGAAGGATAGTCAAGCATTACCGATAGACAGAACTAAAAGTCAGTTGCAGCCCGCAAAAAGTGGATCTGACTTCCATGTCAGATAAAGAAAGTGTATTCTATTTATAGGATATTTATTTGTTTTAAATCCATTTCTTTAGGGACAAGAAACATTAATGTAAGTGCTTTAATCAATCTAACTGATTTAAAACACATAGACTAGGAGATCTAGGTATAATTTGTAAACCTGATCTTAGAGTTGACATTGTTTTTATCAAAAATTAATGAAGTCAATCCATCTATAAATAGATGATGTAATCATTCATTATAAATCGATGGATATATGATTTGAATAGAGAGGAGAACATGAATGAAGGAAACGAGCACAACTATGGATTATATTGAGAGTTTTCAAGAACAAGAAACAACAAAAGGAGGATTTGGTTAGCAGAACCAAGCACAGAGGAAACTGATAATCAGAGGTATTATTCAATCACAATTAGGTGATAATATTTTTCATGTAAGCTAAATTGGATAAGTATTAGCAATAGGAGATTGCATTAACCAGGTCAATTTTTAATTTTCTATCATTCTAACAACTAAAGCAAAGTCTAAAAATCCTGTCAAGGAAGGTGGATTTAACAGTCCAACAACAAATCTCTTAACCGAGTGCACACTTAACAGTGTTTCTAAAGCTCTTAACAGAGTAGACTTTAACAGGTTTCCACCGATACTCTTAACAGGGTAGATCATTAGAAGTGATCAAATTGTAAGCCTTAACCGGCCCCTTCCAATCTGTAGATAGTGAAGATTTTGTGGGTGCCATCCCCACCGCAGTTTTTACTTCCTAACAGGAATTTTCTGTGATATCATATCTTGTGTTATGTGTCAATTACTTTCATGAATGTTTCTATGAATGATTCACATATATGTTAATGTTACAAATTGATATAACTCACATCAAGATACTTTACATAAGATTGAATGGATATAAAATTGATTACAAAGGTTAATTGATTAAAGGATACAAAAGTTTTAGAGGTACTGATTCACCCCTCCCCTCTCAGTACATACTTCCCATTAATCCCAATAATTGGTATCAGAGATAAGTCTCTTCTTGGAAATCTTAAAGGCTTAAGAGAAAAGATCATACAATGGAGAAGTACAGACTTGATAAAAATATTGAGAATAAAAAGCTTGAAATTCAGATGTTCTATGAATAGTATGAAGAAGATAGAATCAACATGAGACAGTTGCTGGATGAAAGAAAGAATATGGCATCTCGTTGTAATGAGACAGATTATCATGAGGAACAGATACCAGATTTCATTGAGTCTTCAAGGTCAACTACAAGCAAAGCATCAGATGCATCAGAAGAAAGTATCACAAGCCTAACTGAAATCAATCTACATCTGGCTAGAAAAGTTAAATCTCTACAAATCGGTCAAGAGACATAGATGGTAAGGATGATTGATGTCATGAACAATGCAAGACAAGCTGAGAAAGAAAGAATACTGGCTATTGATGATAGGAGAAAGATCACAGAAAAGCTACAAGAAAAAGAGTCTGAAATACAAAGACTTACAAAGCATCACCATGAGATTACAAATCAAATTATTCTTATGAGTCAAGAAGCAAAAAGAATAAATGTTGAACTCATTGAAAGAATAGAAGCTATCAGTGAACTGAGGGATGAGAATGAAAATTTAAAGCATAAAATAAGAATTCAGCTACAACATAATGAAATTATCAAAAAGATTGAAGAAAGCAATAAAAGAATGGATGATTTTCTTGAAGGACAACCGAGAATGGAGAATCATGAAATCAAACTAATCCAAAGAATGTCTGAAAATCCAAGACCAAGAAAGATGACATGCAATCGCTGTGGAAAGCAAGGCCATACATCAAATGTATGCAGAGGCAAAATGAAAGGTATTCCTAAATCTACATCTTCATTCATAGGATTCTGTTATAAATGTAACAAGAAAGGTCATAAAGCATATGAATGTAAATCTGGGATAAAACAACCAAAGAAGGAAACCTACATGGAAAAATACTATCCTACATGCAAAATGAATGGGCACACAACTCTTGAATGCTAGAAAAAGAAAAGACAAGCATGGAAGCCTAAAGGTCAAGAAACTCCCTATCAACCAAAAAGAGTTGTAATCAGTATGTATGGGACTACAATACTTGCACAAATTATATAGCATGTGGAAGATATGGTCACATTGCTACAAACTATATGAGATAGTGGACTAGAAATTCTAGAGGCTGGACTAACCCTGGAATGGCATGCTTACACTGTCATAAAGTTGGCCATCTCGAGAAAGACTGCAGAGACTGAATGACGGAGACAAGCACATATCCCAATGGAAACACCAATGAAGATATCTGGAGAGCTAGAGACAAAATGTGGGGAAAAGCTTCAACTAGTGATGAAGTTGGACCAAGCAATGCAAATGGTGACACCCCATCCAATGGATCTTGTGACATCACCACCTCCACCTAAGCAGAACAAGTAAGTATGGAACTGCTTTACACTATGTATTATTTTACATCAGTTCCATAATATGTTGATATAATGCCAAATTAGCATAAGTAAAGATGCATCATGGTACTACTTGTTAAAATCTGTGAGAAATATACTGTTGGGTACTCATACCGAAACCTGTCAGTATACACTCAAAGCTATCACTGCCTACACTTATCAAGAAGCATCGGTTAACATAAGAAAGCAAAGTTGCTAAAGTATAAACCAGCCTTGTCAGTAAACAAGCAAAGTAAACAAGTTGTCTGCGATACCAAAACCTGACGGTAAAGGTAGGAGGAATAATGACTGCTCCAAAATGTTATGAGTGTCACCGAAGGAAAGTAAAGTCTTCACCAATGAACTTTGTCTTCATACACCAAGGAGTTGGTGAGCATTTATGACACATGTTTTAGGGCAATCACTATAAATAGGGCATCAGAACAACTCATTTGTTCACGACACCCAAAGTAGAGTGACCAAGGCAATTTTTGAGCACAAAGTGAAGGGATCATAGAGAGATCACAACTCAACAAACAACACTCCTAAGAAGATTAGGAATCTTTGCAAGCACAAAATAGTAAATTCCAAAGAACTGACAACTATGTTCTTATGCATTTTGAAGGAAGCCCTAAATTTATGAAAATGGCATCGACTTCAAGAACCTTGAAATTTAAGAATGCAAAGAAGGATGAGTTCAAGATCATAAAGAATTTGGCGTGTGAGGAACCTAACTATAAGATCCATCCTGAGGTTGCCTCACAACCCGATGATGTTGGAGCTTTTTCATGCATCCCGGCTAGGGTTTTACTCGTGGAAGATGTTAGATCTTTCATACACTACAAGATAGCAGAGATAGGATCTTCAGAGGTTGAGGAAGCTTATAAGAGGCTTTACAATGAAGATGGAATACTTAAGGATGAACACAAGCATATTGAAGTAAAAGGGCTCACCAATGCCCTAATATTCCTAAAAGTCTTCAAAATCAAATGGATTCAGTTAGTGCTGAGAAAAATGCATAACAACAATTTATAGTTGGATGAACCAAAGGCAATAACTTGAGATGTCATCCATGCGGTCACTGGTTACCCCGTAACTCAGAAATTAAAGGCACTCAAACATCCACCAAAGGCCAAAACTGAAAAGACAATAGGAGCCAAATGGGATGGTAGAGGATTGAAAGTAACCACAATAACTGATGAAATCAAGTTTGGTGCATGTGTTCTGGGCTATAAATTCTTCCAAGAAAGAAGATTGAACAACATCAGTGGACACATCGTATAAGATTGTCAAGAAGGGTACACAATTAGACTTATCTGAGCTACTCCTGAATCAGTTGAAAGACAACTTAAAGACAATCAGGAATGCAAAGTTAAACACATGTAATTTTAGCTCACTAATAATGTGTATCTTCTTTTATTTTCAAGAAAATTTCCCATCAATAGGAGATGCGAAATGGGACAGCACCAAACCGGTCACCATGCAGATCAGTGAGCACATAGCTACACTGGGAGATAACTTTGAAACAATCATGGATGAATACTTCAAAGTATTCAAAGACCGAATGTAAAAGAGGGTTAAGGATCCCCGAGAAACTCATTGAAAAATATAAAGATGAGATATGCTTCATGGTTGATACAGACAATACATATATCAAACCTATTGTGCCAATGATAAAATGGTTACAACCATTGGAATATGAAATAAGCATTGATCTTGCAACTAAGGCAATTGATGCCTTGATCAATGAACCACTAGATAAGAAACAACCCAAGTTTGGCACATATGAAGAGGCCAAGACAAGAATAAAATATAGCCTAGTTGTTAAGAAGATAGTCAAGAAAAAGGACAAGATGGTAAAGAATCTCAAGAAGATTCTATCAACAAGTGAAGAAGAAGTTGAACAAGATGAAGAAGTTGAAAAAGAGGAGGAAACCAAAGAATAGTTATCTGTCGCTAAAAGTAAGGAAAAGGATGACTCCGAGGAAATAGAGTCAGATTCACCACCTCCTCCACCATCTAAAAAGCCAAGAACAATGGTTTCTTCTAGAACAAGAAGCCAAACATCAAAGGATTCTACTCCTTCACCATTGAAGAAAGGAAAGGTCAGGACTTACAAAAGGAAATCTTCCACACCGAAGAGAGGTCAAAACAAAAGAGGAAGGAAGCTCATCAGAACTCAAGAAGATATAGAAGATACCGAGTAGGATGAAGCTATAGAGGTAGAGAATGTCAAGGTAAAAGAACCTGAATCTATTGATGACATTTGTGTATATATTGCAAATTATGGATCTATTATAGATTCAAACATTAGAAGATGGTTGAAACTAAATCCAGAAGATCAGAATAAAATTGAGGACGCCATCATAGCTAAAATGTACAACTTCAAATATGTACCAATACAATTTGAAGGCAGTTATGTACCAAGAGAACTATTGGACAGACTTTACTCCAGGTGGACATTTGCTTTGAGGAATGAGAAAGAAATATAAGAAAGAGTACTTGTTTCTCTCATGCCACCTGAATCTAAAAAGGAAGAGATAGATGAGATGATGGAGAAGCACAAAAAGTAGTTCTCACCAAAGTTGAGAGCATTTAAATTTCCTGAAGGCAGGCTAATAGAGATTGAACAGGAGAGCCACAAGAAATGGTGCAAGATAATGAATAGACCTACTAAGGAGGTAAGCCCCGACAAAGACCTTCAACAACAAGATGTTGACAAGGAAACTCAAGATGACACATCTTTTGAGTTAGACAAAGAATAAAATGATACAACATGCAACAAGAATGCAGATGTTGCAGATGGCACATGGGAAGACACCACAAATGAAAACATTGTGGACACTAATGTCATTGACATTACCGATGACCCAGAAGAGGAGATTAATAAAGATGAAGAGGTCAATGTTGAAAAGGACAAAAGTGATGAGTAGGACACAATAGTTGATACAGCACATGTGAACATTCTAGGCAAGTTGCCAATATTGATACAATCTATCAATATCAAGAAAGAAACATGCAAGTCACCTGAAAAGGAAACTCCCAAGGATGCAGGGGAAGAAGAAAAGAAAGATAACACCGGTGGTTAGCAAGACATCAAAGCCACTCAAAATGTAACTAACCCTGATAAGGTTACTGAAGGAGATAAATAAAAGGATGCAGCTACCACAGATAAGAATGCATAATCAAAGACTGATGAATCTAAGGACACCAATGATGAAGACAAACCTAAAGATGGTACTCCTGAGAAAATTGAAAAAGGTGCTACCAACGATGTGAAGGTGAATGTGGAGACATTTGTACACACCCGACAAGCTAACACCGATGCCAAAGAGTAGAAAGAAGCACAACAGGTCACTTCATCAAGCACTAATAAGAAAGCAAAAAAATTAGCAATGGTTCTATATTCTAGTGAATCTCAGAAGAAGAAGAAGAAGAAATCAAAGAAGAATAAGATGGAAGTCTCATTGGATGAAGTTATTGTAATTCCAAAGTGTGACCCATCTACACTTGATTTTGAAGCACTGTAGGAATATGGAGAAATATGCCAAAGGAAGGCATTGCAAGAGAAGCTGAAGAAATAGCATAGTGACTCCATGGTACTAGAGACAACTAGGGACATCTTGCAGTAGATTATACCCGATGTTGATATTGATCAGAACAAGCCAATTCTTGATCAACTAGCTACTCAAACTGATGCAATTACAACTCTGAATATTGATGCTAAGAAGGCAATAGAGGAGAGAGCCAAAATGAAGTACTAGCAAAAGCTCATTGAGAACATCAGCCAAGAAGTGGTGGTAAATAAGGTAAAGCTATCAGAATTCATCGTTGAATTAGATCCAATCATATTTGAAGCTATAACCTTGATTCAAAAATTGAGCACAATAGAAAAGTTTGCTAAAGAGAATAGTGACAACATAGCAAAGCTAGATGCAGATCTAGAAAATAGTGCTAATAGCTTAACCACAGATGGAGACAATGTAGTGAAGTTGCATTATGAGAAGATAATTGAGGTAAAAAGGTTAAGGCAGGAGCTATGGGAGGTATAAACACATTTTAGGGAAGAAATAATCAAGCTCCAAGTTTAACTTCTATCGAATCTTACACTGAGTTCAGCAAGGCAATTGATAGCAAGTCCCGAGACGTTTGTAGCAGAAAACATCTATGACATGCACTCCAAGATCACACTCGAGCACATGGCTCTGGAGAACCTCAAAGAACAATGGGAGAAAATGATGGAAGACATGAAGTCTTCACATTCCCATATTTTTGATAAGCTCTAAGGTAAAGACCTTTTCCCTTAATATCAAATAAAGGGGGAAATGATATGAGTACAAAATACAAAAACGTAAAATGATATGTATTCATTTCATTCATTCAGATGGGAAAATGGTAAATATGGTATAGTCATAAAGGGGGAAAATGATAGTATGAGTACTATACTATACAAAGGAGAAAATGATATATATATTCATATGGGAAAATGATATGTAGAAGGAAAAGATATCATATGTACAGATATACTAGCATATACATAGGGGGAGTCATTAAATGACTAAGAATTATATATGTTGTAGATACTTATCATTTTGTTAGTGTTTTGCACATATCAAGTTTTGATACTAATGTCAAAGGGGGAGATTGATGACATTAATTTGCCATTAGTATACAAGCAACACTTTCGGTAAGCCTACACCGAAAGACAGGAAAGAGAAAACTGAAGATCGGATGATAGACATCACCAAAGATTACTAAGTACAGAGAAGACCGATGACACAACTCAGTGTGTAAACCGAAAATGCAAAGACAGAAAGACAAAGAGCAACTGACAGAACAAAATCGAAGGACAGTCAAGCATGACCAACAAACATAACCAAAAGTTAGTTACAGCCCGCAAAAAGTAGATCTAACTTCCACGTCAGATAAAGCAAATGTATTCTATTTATAGGATATTTATTTGTTTTAAATCCATTTCTTTAGGGACAAGAAACATTAATGTAAGTGCTTTAATCAGTCTAAATGATTTAAAACACATAGACTAGGAGATCTAGGTATAAGTTGTAAACCTGATCTTAGAGTTAACATTATTTTTATCGAAACTCAATGAAGTCAATCCATCTATAAATAAATGATGCAATCATTCATTATACATGGATGAATAGAGAGGAGAACATGAATGAAGGAAACGAGCACATCTATGGATTAGATTGAGAGTTTTCAAGAACAAGAAATAGCAAAAGGAGGATTTGGTTAACAAAACCAAGCATAGAGAAAACCGATAATCAGAGGTATTATTCAATCACAATTAGGTGATAATCTTTTTCATGTAAGCTAAATTGGATTTATATCAGCAATAGGAGATTGCATTAACCAGTTCAATTTATAAATTTCTATCATTCTAACAAGTGGAGCAAAGTGTAAAAATCCTTTCAAGGAAGGTGGATTTAATAGTCCAACAACAAATCTCTTAACCGAGTGTACATTGTGTGTGTGATTTTTGTACCTATTAAGAGACACAACACTTCAATAAATTATTGCATTAGTGAAAGCAAGGGGTTAGCAAACATAGCAATCACTAAAATTGATGTATTGCTTCCTATCTAGGAGGAGTATGAAAAATGGCATAATAGCCCTCAGATTATGCATATTCCAGTGACAAATACAACCTAAGAATGGAAGATTCAAATCAAAAGTAATCTAAATGATTCAAAAACATGCATACTAGCTGTAGAAATGAAGATAATCACAAAATAACTAAGAAACAAGCTAGAAAGCACTATGAAAGTCCTAAACATGACCAATATGAGATTGCTTCTTCAATCCTCAAAATAGGGGCAGCATAAGGATCCTATCAACTCTTCAAAATTAGGAGCATTATAACAATATATATCATAAAATCGAGGGCCATTTGAGCTCAAAATCCATCCTATTTATAGGAGAAATGGAGGAAGGGGAGAAGACTCTAGAAGGGCTGCCATTAATGAGGGTGTAAGAGTCATTAATGAGGTATGGGTGGAAGGAATATGTAAGAGTCATTAATGCTTCATTTATGAAAGCATTAATGAGGTATGGGTAAGGGTTTAAGAAGCATGGATGAGGGTTTAGAGTCAAGCCTAACAATGTGGACTTGAGGAAAGGAATCTTGAGATTCCTTGACTTTCTCAAGTGGGTGGAGTTGTTAATAATTCCTTAATGGAATGTGACAACATTAAGGGTAGCTTAGGATTAGGATTAGGGGTTAAGACATGTGATTAAGAAGATAGAGAAGATAGGAGAGAGAATGATTGGAGGGGGGATTAGCTAATTAAGAAGAATTAGCATGTGAGAAGGGGTTGTGATGAGTTTGAACTCATGGTTGGGTAGTTGAGATTGGTTAGGTTTGAAGAAATATTAATAAAATGAATTGTTGTAATAACATATTCACTCAATAATAAGGATTTAATTAATCATTTAAGCTTTTAATTTCTTTGTAACAATTAATTAGGACTATATCCAAATTGAATCAATTTAGGCTAGGGGATTGATTTTGCAAGTGATGAGGTATAAATAGGATTTCATTAATTCCTTTTTAAATTAATTACCTTAGCCAAGTATGATTTTGAATTGATTGAATTGAATTGAATTGATTGGATCGACTAAAGTGATTAATGTAAATTAGTGATTAGATCACTTAGGATATTAAATCTGATTCAAAGGAATTATGCCAAGCAGTAACAGGGTTGTTTGGACATAATTGGGGGTATGATCACACTTAGGGAAAATAGGGTCTATGGTTAGAGAAGACCAAATTCAGGTGGTTACATTTGCCCCTCTTTGAATTGATGTGCGAGCAGCGCATTGATTCAAAGAAAGTTTTTGATGTAGACTTTGGAAAGATTGAGAATTTCATTCTTGGTTGTCGAACGAAATGCCTGATGAGATCAGTCTCGCACTTGATCAAACTAAACTGATAGAATTGATTTTGAACTTGGTTTTCATCCAAAGATCAATAAAATATTTTTAAAGATACCAATTCTAAACTTGGTTGTCATCCAAAGTTTGATAATATTGATTCTGAACTTGGTTGTCGTCCAAAAGTCAGTAAGAAGCTGTCAGGAGGTTAATAAGAATCTTTTAAAATGAGAGAAACACAAGATATCTAGCTTATGAGAACCAAAGCTTTCTATCTAACAGTTCTAACTTTAGTCAAGGAAACCGTTATTCCCCTAGTTTGTTTGATAATGAATTCATTTTTAATGTTGTTTCGAGAAAAAAATTGATTGATGATAGTGTGATCATGCCCCCTCGAGAATGAAATTGAAGGAAAAGAATAAAATCCCTCTGTTGAAATGATGTATCACTTGCAGTGATTGGGTAGGGGAATGAAATAATGGAGTAGAAGAAGTAAAAAAGATGGTGTGTTTAAGAGTAAACACATGAGTACCAAGTTAATCACGCTTTAAAAGGTGAGTTTGATTTTGTTCCCGATAGATCAAATATTTTCGGAAGCATGGGTATGTAAATAGCTGAGATTTCAGATGAATTAAAAATAGAAAGGAGTTTGAGCTCAAATCCTTATATTGTTCTTAAAAAAATGCATCATGCAACCTCTAAATGCATCTATATGCAGACTCTTAGGACTTTGTCACTGATATGCAAATGTATAGCTTTTTATCATCATTGGGCACTTTTGGAAGTGATACCATCGGATAGTACAACAATCACTAATACCCACTGATATTATGAAAGTATGAATACTATGTTTTATTGGAATGTTGGAAATAGACTTAGACATCAAGGCATAGAATCCAAGACAACAAAATAATCACCTTCCTTTTAATATACCAGATCCTGAGTAAGGCAAGATTTTGGACCCGCAATGACCTTGAAAATTCATATCCTTGGGCACATTATGATTCGTATACCTTAGTGAGAATCTGGATCAAAAAATAGACAAGGAAATTATTTCAACCTCACCATAGTCTACACATAACGAAGATCGAGATATATGTGGCTATCCACCCATAGTGGCAGCTCTTACCATAAACATCCAAGTTAGGTGAAATTTATAGGATCATTTGGAACAATCACCATACACATAAAACCAAGAAAACATTATGCCCCCTATCCTTGTGACTCTTTGTCTTTGTGCAGACGTCATTGAGCAACTAAGTAGACATAATAAATTATCAATTGAGAATTAACCAAATAAAATTTATAATTACTTAAATGCCCCTAGTTGAAAACATTATCAGGACATGAAAGAATCATAATCAAACCAATATCAAATTGTGTGTTTAAGTAGTACTTGTTCATTCATCTGTCAAACACAGTAAAGATTCATCAATCAAAAAAAATTGAATATAAGCAATATGGTGTTTCCATGCTTGTGCATTGATAGGATAATCCGTTCATGTTTGCGATCCAATATAGCCTTGTAGGAACTTTGTTAATGTAAATGTCATGTTTGGATATGTGATGTTTGAAAAGACACCCTTGTTTTGAAAAGTGACATTGTTTTGCATGTATCAAGAAACATAGTGTTCATGAGGCAAACCACCCTAGAGAAACCTAGCAACCACAAACTATCATGCCAGCAAAGATGCCCCCAGTGCAGAATGACTTATTCCTAAGACGTAAACGTAGACAAATCCCAAGCGAGGATAAGATAGTCATTTAGGAAAATGAAGTCAGCGTTTGAGTACAAGTAAAATTATGAAGGCCTAGTATCAGTAGCGCATTGATAGATGAAGCACAGAACACAAGTGACACCTGATTGCCAGGTTTTCACCACTTGGAAAGATTGTTTCTTTCTTTTTGCTACCAAGATGCCCGTTTTACCAGGTTGTCATCAAGGCACTTTTTCTCTTTTTCAATTTTTTTTCTATTTTTGCTTTTTTGAATGTTTTTATAGTATCAAGGCGCCTGTTTACCAGGTTTTCACCAAGGATACCCTTTCTGTAGGACCTTTTCCATTGTTTTTGGATTTCTTTAGGATCAATTTTCTGAATTTTTTTGGTATTTTACAAGAACTTTTTGCTGTACAGGCTCTGCTAGCCAAATATCAAGCGTAAAACCGCTTCAAATGTAGAGTATTGATAGGATCTAGAAGAATGTCTCCCTCAGGTGTAGCCAGTTGATAAGCTCCAGTCCCAAAAGTAGCAGTGATAACATAAGGTCCCAGCCGGTTAGGTTCAAATTTTCCTTTCTGCTCCCTGTTTGGTTGGTTCTTAAGATTCTCCTTTAGGACGAGATCTCCCACTTCAAACTTGCATGGTTTGACCTTCTTATCATAACCTTTGGACATATGTGCTTGATATACTTTGAGGTGATCAAACGCTTGTTGTCTACGCTCATCTAGTAGGCCCAGAGAATTCACCCTATCTATGCAGTACTGCTCGTCAGTAACCAACCCTTGTAAAGATATCCGCAAAGATGGGATCTCAACCTCAATAGGTAGTACTACCTCAATGCCATAGACTAGAGAAAATGGCATGGCTCCAGTTGGTGTTCTTATGCTTGTTATGTAGGCCCATAGTGTCAGATTTAGTTGTAGATATCAGTCTCTGCCAGACTTACAGTTCGATGTAGGATCTTGAGAATATTCTTGTTAGATGCCTCAGTGTGTCCATTACCTTGAGGATAATAGATTGAGGAGCAGTGTTGAGTAATATGGAACTGTTCACAAAGGTCATCAATTTCTTGATTTTTAAATTGGCCCCCATTGTCTGTTACAATTGATGAGGGTATCCCATATCTACAAATAATGTAGTTCAGAATGAACATAGCCACTTGTTTTCCAATGGCTTTGATTAGCGGCACGGCCTCGACCCACTTTGTGAAATACTCAATGGCTGTAATGATGAACTTGTGTCCATTTGAAGAGTTGGGATATATTTGTCCAACCAAGTCAAAGGCCCATTACTGAAATGGCCAATGTGTTATGAAAGGTATAAGTTCTCTGGCAAGAGCATGGATAATATTTTCATGTGTCTGGCATTTAAGACATGCTTTTGAAAATTGAATAGCATCTTTCTCCATGGTAGGCCAATAATAGCCTACTCTAATTAGTTTCTTCACTAATGAAAATTCGTTCGAGTGTGATCCACATACACCTTCATGGACTTCTTTTAATGCTAGATCTGACTCTTTGAGTTCTAAACACCTAAGAAGTGTGTCATCAAGACCTCGTCGATATAGGTTGTTAGTTATGAGGATGTAACGCGATGCTATCCTAATCAGGGATCTTTTCTCATTTCTAGATAGTGTTGGAAATAATCAAGACTAGCCAAGTTACTGAGAGGGGAGGGGTGAATCAGTAACTCTTAAAACTTTAAAACATTTCTCCACATGTATATACTTTGACCATTCATTCATCTAATCTACTGAAAGCATGAAATTATAATCATTCATAACACATAAACACAAAGATTTGGTAACCCAGAAACCTTCCAAATAGAAAGTAAAACTGGGGTGGGGATGGTACCCACAAAACTTTGGTACTGCAGTATAAAGT
>MU228246.1:1982688-1996616 GCA_018584345.1 Thuja plicata
GTTAAGTCTACCCTGTTAAAGGATTTACAAACTGATTCAACTGTTAGGATGAAACAGTAGATCTTGACTTACAAATTTATTGCTGATAAGATTCTTTGAATACTGATCACCTTCTGTGATAGATATGACAATTCTGCTCCTTTGCGAAAATGCTCTGCTCTGCTGCCTTATTACAGTCTCTGCTGATTACTCTTGTTTTCGCACTTCCACACTTCAGATGATATATTACATTACATATATATACCGTTCCCATAATTATAATTTACAAGGTCGGCCAAATACAAATTAATAACATAAACTTATTCCTGAGTCGGCCTTCCATAAGTAAATAAAATATTACTGAGTTGGTAGAAGCTCGGGTTCCTCAAGCTGGCTCGGTGATCTTCTGATACTCGGCAACCACTACAATACTCGGCATCGTCATGCTCTCAGTAAGAGTAGAAGCTCGGTCCATACTAGTCCCGAAGTGTAGCTTGGAACTCGGTAGCCATTGGTGACTTGGTAGATATAATGTCACTCGGTAACCGCTGGTGACTCGGTGGAAACTGACTTCACGGTTGCCTTCAACTAATGGCTCGGTAGTTAAGGTGAAGCTCGGTGACTACTGTCTGCTCGGTACATGTTTCTCTTCTCGGTAACCACTGCAGAACTGTTCATATGCTCAGTGACTACTGTTCTGCTCGGTTTGAACTGTTTACCGCTGAGCTTTCCAAAGTGATTACTGAATGCTCGGTATAAGCTGTGGACTTAGTGATGAGCTCGGTAAGCATTCAAAATCAAATAAGTGTTTTCACTGATGAAAAATATAACATAATTCCAACAGATATATTATTAGGGATAGTTTGGTCAGAAAGGTAAGCAATGATATTAGCATACCGAGATTGGTCTGGGGCATTCAAAGCACATATTACCTGGTATTCAGGGGTATCAAAGGTAGGATAGGACAGTTCTTAACCAAGAAGTCATAGCAGAATTGATGTTCTTCCAATTGTAACATGGATGCCAAGGTAGCCATAGCATCTGCAGCTTTGTTCTCTGATCTTGGTATCTGCTGGAAGGTAACGAAGACAAAATATTTCTTCAGGTCATCAACTAGTTTCTTGTAGGGCATCAACTTCTCATCTTTTTTTTGATACTCCCCATTGACCTGATTGATAATTAGTTGAGAGTCACCATATATGTGTAACTTTATGATCTTCCATTCCATAGCTAGCTTAAGACCGTTGACCAATGCTTCATATTCTGAAATATTATTGGTGCATGGAAACATCAATTTGTAAGATTTGGGAATCTTGTAACCTTGAGGAGTTAGGAATAGGACCCCTATTCCAGATCCTTGTTGAGTGAAAGAACCATCAAAGAACATTTTCCATGGATATTCAGTTAGATGCATGATTGTTTCATCAGGGAATTCAATGAGTAAAGGTTCATCATCCTAGAGTGGTGAATCAGCCAATTGATCTGCAAGGACTTGTCCTTTGATAGCTCTTCATTCTATATATTCAATGTCAAACTCACTTAGAATCAGGACCCATTTTGCCAAACATCTTATTAATGTTGTTATGCTCAAAAGGTACTTCAGAGGATCAATTTTAGCAATGAGCTTCACTATATGAGAGAGCATGTAGTGCCTCAATTTTTGTGATGCGAAGATGACTGCTAAGCATGCTTTTTCAACAATACTATAATTGAGCTCATAGGTGACCAATGTTCTACTAATTTAGTAGATAGCTCTTTCTTTCTTTGTTTCATCTTCTTGAGCTAGCAATACTCCTAGGGATGTAGTTGTGGCTGAAATATATAGGAGTAAGGGATTTCCATGAATAGGCACCATAAGAATAGGAGGAGTATCCAAGTATCATTTCAATTCTCTGATGTTTGATTCACAGTGTTCATCCCATTTGAAGGTAACCCCTTTATGTAGTAATTTAGTAAAGGGTTATGCCCTATCTGCAAGTTGGGACATGAATCTCCTGATGGACTGGAGTCTTCCTTGTAGTGTCCTCATTTGACTGATGTTGCATGGAGGAGCCATCTCTAGTATAGCCTTAACTTTAGTGGGGTCTACCTCAATTCCTTTCGCTGAAACAATGAAACCTAGGAGCTTCCTTGATTGGACCCCAAAGGCACATTTCTTTGGGTTGAGTCTGAGTTGGAACTGTTCATCCGATCTAATATTTTTCTTAGGTCAGCAATGCGAGTACCTCTTTCTTTGGATTTATCCAATGTGTCATCCATGTAGTCCTCCATGTTCTTGTGCATCATGTCATGGAATATAGTTGTCATGGCTCTTTGATATGTTGTGCCGACATTCTTTAACCCAAATGGCATGACATTCCAGCAAAAGGTGCCCCATACACATGTGAATGCGGTTTTCTCTTGATCCTCAGGGGAAATTTTTATTTGATTATAGCCTGAGAATCCATCCATTAAAGAGTACATCTAGTAGCCTATTGTGAGATCTATAATCATGTCAATGTTAGGTAGAGGGAAGTCATCTTTCAGACATGCTTTATTTAGGTCTTTGAAGTTCGTACAGATCTTGATAGATTTATCCATTTTAGATATGAGGAATACATTGGAAATCCATCCTACATATGCAATGACTCTGATAAATCTTGCTTTCAACAACTTTTCCATCTCTGCTTTTACTAGTAATGCAACATGAGGATGCATCTTTCTAAGTTTTTGCTTTACAGGTTTGATCCCGAGAGCTATAGATAAGTGGTGCATGATTAGATTAGGATATAGCTCTAGCATATCCGTATAAGACCATGCAAAGTTAATCTTCTTCTCCTTTAGGAACTTTTTGAACTGTCTTCTCCTCTTCTGATAAAGATTGTGCAAGGTGGACTATTTGAGGGTTTTCAACAGTGCCCAAATTTACTGGCTGTGTTGGTTCAATCAGTACCGAAGATCTCTCCTGAAAGTGTTCGGGGAGGATATCAAGAGTCTCATCCTTTGGCACCTCAAAGAGGTTTTCACCATCGGATACATCTTTTTTCTTTACTATTTTTGGATCTGATACTGCAACAGAGTGGTTTTCACCATCAGTCCACTTTTTCTTTTTCTTTTTTAGTTTTTGACTAAGAAACCTGATATCCTCCTATGACATGTTCTCGCTCCTTGCATTGGTGGAAGAAGGGTAAGGTTCACAATCATTGAGATAACAAGCTAGGGATTGGTCAGTAGGACAGTCGAGGATAGGAGTGGGATCTGTATCAATCCAATCAATTAGGTCTAGAAGTACCAATGTTAGGGAGTCAATCTCTGGAAAGGACAGCATCGTGTTAGCATCAAGACCATTAACTGACATGACATGATCTATTAAGCTAATTTCTTCAATATTTAGATCAATAAGAGTGAGATCATCGTTAAAAGGGTCATTATTAGTTATATGCAGACCAAACTCTAGCGACTCGTCAGTAGAGATCTCATCATCATCTCTCCATAAAAGAAGGCTTCTTGCTTGTAGCCTATGAAATTATTCTAGACTTATGTATTCACCAGTGTCTCCATCAATGATCGAGGGAAGGAACTCTTCTTCTACTTCAGGAGGATCAGTATCATTGGGAGGAGTGTCAGACTATTTACTAGGAGTTGAGGGATCCGCAAACATGTGAATTGTATCTATTCCAATATCTTCAATGGTGATAGGTAGCTCTTCCCATTCATAGTCATGAGAGTCTGTGACATCATCATCAGATCTATTTAAGTATTCAGTAATGGTTATTTGATGTACATGGTTATCCATCTGTAGATCAAAGTGTGGTAGATCTAGGACATGTGAAATTGTGACCAATTGCCCCCAATTAGGATGTAAATCCTTTTTTCGAGGTGTCTCTTGAGTAATTGTTTCTATGGTATCTCCTACCTCTTGAATGGGAGGTTGTGCTAGCAAAGGGGTGTGAAGATCTTGTGGTACCTCAAAGCTAGGTATATAGCATTCACCTTGGTAGTTGGGGTCTTGTGTGCCAACATGTAACAACCTCTCATAGGACCACTACTCTAGTTCATCTGTTTCATCACTCCCTTTATCTGAGTGTGGACTCTCTTTTGAAGCAGGTTTATCAGTTTTAGTATTAAAACCCAGTCATGTTTTATCTCTGGTATTCCGGAACTCCATGGGTATAGGTTCAGTAAGCCCTCATCTTGTGTCATTTAGAGGTCCTTTTCCTTTGTATCCCATTTGTTTGAGTAAATCATATCCCTTTCCATACTATTCTAGGGATATCTTCACATGTTTGACCTCAGATTCCACCGGTTCTCCCTTGTAAAGCCATTCCAAGACTGCCTGTTCTTATGTGTTATCTGAAGAAGATGTGGATGCCTTTATCATGCCAATTGCTTTGTGTACTTCTGGCTCTTTGAATCTTGTAGGTGTGAATGTTGAGAAAGGGTTTCCATAGGATCTTGGTGACACCAGAAGTTCTGTCAGTGAGGGAGTCAAATCCAGCTTGTACTCTCCCATACCTTTTTCTTCAAGTTTCAAGGTTTTGCCAAAACTCTTCATAACCATGTCCTTGGTAGTTTCAGGAGCAACTGCATCCATAGCCTCTTTTTTGTGTGGGATCATGCTACCTTCTTTGATATTATTACAAGTGTAGTTAGCATTGGCAGGGATTGTCACTTCCACCCCATTATGTGGGAATTTTATGCATTGGTGGTAAGTGGACAGTACAACTTGCATCTCGTGAATCCATGGTCTCCCTAGTAGGATATTGTAGGCCAATGGTAGATCCAGAACCTGACATATAACATTCCTCTCAATCAGTCTAACTCTGATAGGTAGAACAATAAGACCTCAGGAAGATCTTTCTTCCTCATCATAAGCTTTGATGGTTATCTTGCTTCTAGAGTCAATTGTTTGTTCTGAGAGACCTAGTCTCTTGATTAGATCTAGTGTATAGATATTCAATCATGTGCCTCCATCTATCAACACGCATCTAACATAGGATTTATGAATTAGGACTTTGATATGGAGGGGTTGATTATGTGGATGTGTCAATGACTTATCATCCTCTTCAGAAAAAGAGAGGTAATGTGGTGTGGAGATGTGATTGACCATCGCTTGGAACTTGTCTATATCAATATCCTTTGGAACATTAGCAGCATGTAGAGCCTATTCTAGGATTTCCCTATGTACTATAGATATCTTGAGCAACTCAAAAATGGAAATTTTGGCAGAGGTTCGTTGCAACTGGTCTACCAAGTCATGTTTTTCTCCAGGAATAGTAACCACGTGTTTTTCTGCTGGTTTAGGAATAGTTACAATAGGAATCTTGGATGTCGATGTCAGTTTTGGAGGTCCTTTGATTGTAACCTATGCTTGGCTCTTTGTTACAGCATTCGAGTGGAATGAGACACCTTCGATTGTGACCACATTGATGGATTTGGTTTTGATGTCTAACATATTGATCACATTGTCATTTTTGGAATAGGTGTAGTTCACCTCATTACTCTTCCCTTTAGATGTTTCTCCTTGATCGTAATTAGGAAAGGGTTTGTTGAATGTTGTATGATCCTCATTATTAGTGTGTCTATCTACTTTGATCTTACCTCCTTCGATGAGGTCTTGGATGACATGTTTAAGCTTGAGGCAATTATTAGTTTTGTGTCCCTTGTTTTTGTGGAAGACACAATAGGAATTATCATCCCACCACCTAGGTTTGACCATTGGTTCCCACGGTTTGGAATCTGGGATAGTTAGAACTTTATTATCCAATAGCGTCTTTAAAATAGTCTCAATAGGCTCTCCCAAAGGAGTGAATGTTCTATGAGGTTTGGAAGTCCATGATCATCCCTTGTCATTATCATTGTTTGTTTTGGGTATGGGAGTTTTTACCTTATCATCCTTGCCTGCTTGCATTCTGTTAGTCAGATTGAACACCTCAGATTTAGGACCAACATTGGATGCGTCTACTATGCCATCGTTTATAAAATTCTTGTTTTGCTTCCACCATTTAGGCTTGGAGTTGGAATTGTTTGATTTGTTTTCACCTTGAAGAGTGATCTCCCCTCTTTTGACCATGACTTCCTCAATACAGAGGGAATTTTTAATCATTATGTCGAAGCTTGGTGAGTCTTGCATTTGTAATGCATAGTTTAATTCAGGCACCAAGTTATTAACGAAGATCTCCATCTTCTCTATTTCAGGAATGGCCCTTGAATATCATGCAAAAATCTTCCTCCATCTTTGTAGGAAGTGTTTAAATGATTCTCCAATTCATTGTTTGGTGTTACATAGGTCCATCATAGTTACATCATGTTGGATGCTGTAGGAGTAATGTTGAATGAACCGTTGGATCAACTCCTTGAATTTTTGGACCTTAGGGTTCAGTTTTGAGAACCACTCCATGGAATTACCTCCTAGACTTCCTGGGAATAGTCTCATGAGGTATGTAGGTTCGTGCATGTATTCTATGCTTAGAGCACAAAGTTCCCTCACATGGTCGTGTGGGTCAGTTTCTCCCGTGTACTTGTCATACTTTGGTCTTGCCACATTGGGAGGAAACGGGATCATAGTGATACTCTTGTCAAAAGGAAATGGACAAATGGCGTCCAAAGAGTATTGTGTTTTGGGCTTCTCTTTCTCCTGTTTGAGGTTTGTGAGCTCTATTTGCATCAAATTGAGTTTTTTGGTGAGAATAGATATAGGATTTGGTACCTCCTTTTCTTTGAGCTTTTCCACATCATAATCCTTGGGTAATTTGACACCTGTGTATGCTAGATGGAGGAAGTACTTTTCTTTATCTTCATCAATTATCCGTTCCAATATCTTGTGGAACCTCTTACTCTGTTTGATTTTTTCATACTCATCTTCAGGGATCTCCCCCTCATTGTCCGATCTAAATGGGCAATGTTCAAATTTGGGTCCTTCCTCCTGATCTGTATCTTCAGGATTTTGGTGTTTGCAATTGTTATATTCCTCAAAAGCCTCACTCCATCTACGAGTGTCTCTATCCATTCTATGAGTGTCTCTATCCATTTGTGGAGAGTCTAGATCAAGTAGGGAACTGTGAGATGTTTCTCCAGGAAAGTGTGTTGATTTAGGAGGTACTTCCGATCCTTTAGATGTGTATTTGTTGTGTCTTGTGTTAACCATGTGGCTATGTCTCAACTTTCATCAACGTTTCCTAATAGTGTTAGGTAGAGTCTCAAATCATTCAAGTGAGTGTGTCTAGGTAGAAGTGTTGTTTGTGTTTGGGTGGAAGTAAATGATTCCAGCGTCAGAGGGTTAGAATGCCTTGATAGTGAGCTGGGAACCAAGTTGTTGTAAAAAGCGAGTAGACCACATGTATTGAGACAAATTACAAGAGTCTGACAGGACATGCAAGGTAGATGTCTGAAAAAGTTTTCGATATAGCCACAGTGAGACCAAAAGAAGCAATAAGGATAGAATAAAGAGTCAAAAGGGGATCCAAAATAAATATCTTCCTCTGAGAGGCAATGATGCAAGTTCCCACTATTCAAATGTTGTCAGTTTTTGTTTTGAAAGTGCGTGAAGTTTGAAGATCGCATTTTTGAGATTTTTCAATGATTGAAAAACACATGTAGACCAAGGTTTGAATTTTGTTGCTTGTTTGAAGAGTTTATCTTTTTAATGATTTTGCAAGCATGTCAAACAAATTTGCATTGTTAGGAGGGTGAAACAAACACTCATATTTTTCCTATTCTCTAGGTGGAGGATAAAAATCTTTGCTTGTTGACTCAGGTACACACTCAAATGCTAATCAGAATACAACCATCACCAAGAACGCAATGGCTCCAGTCATGA
This sequence comes from Thuja plicata, assembly GCA_018584345.1. Lineage (NCBI taxonomy): Eukaryota > Viridiplantae > Streptophyta > Pinopsida > Cupressales > Cupressaceae > Thuja > Thuja plicata. The sequence goes on from MU228246.1 coordinate 1,990,466, forward strand.
TGTTGTATTAGCCGACTCCAAAGGCAAGTGAGGGCACAATATGAAGAGCGTCTTGGGGCAATTACTTTTTGCCTTGCACAAATATTATCACCCTTTTGGGGATGAATTAGGAATTCTTTCAGTTGAAGTTGTTGTAGATTATTGGGCAATCTGTTCAAAACTGTCCCCCATAGAATTGCACAAGGCAAAATTCAGGCGTATAGTCCTATGAGTACCTGAATATATGTAGTCTCGCAAGCAAGATTCAAGCAGCTCCACTCTACATATACCCAAGCATGTTCAAGGAATGATGTCAAAATTCCATGAACAAAACCAGCTCTGTCTTCCAAGGCTTTAGCCTACGAGGAAGCAATTATTTATAGTGAGTTTAAAGGGTTGGCGTAAAACCTGTCCTCACTTGGGTCATTCCCGGGATATTTTTTTCTCAACCGGTAGGCCCTCTACTGTTAAATAAACGTACAAAGGATTGGCGAGCTTAGGATGTCTAGATTTCTAATTCTTTAAAAGAAGAAGAGCATACTCTCTTAATCCATGTCATTTTCTCCCAAAACATGCAAAGCAATGTTCATTCCTTCAAGCTATGTTGAGCTTGATTTAGCTTGTTCCTATTTTAAGAAAAAAAGGATGCTTGAAGGTAAATTTTGCCTTGTTCAATTGACCACAGTATTTAGTGAGTTGCTTGTTCAATTTATGTGTCCCAAAAATTAATTATACAGTTTGAACTTGTTCTTTGAACCACAAGATTTAGTGATTTGTGTTGTTCATTTACTGATCCCAAAATTAGACGATGAGGTTTTCTTTGTTCAATTACTCCAAATTCTTTTCAAATCATAAATTGACTTGTGAGTTTCTGATTTTCCTTAAAAAGGAAAATAGCATATTCCTCTGGTCAATTTAGTATAAGATTGGAAAATGTTGTTTAGTTTTGAAAGCGTAAGAAAATAATATAAGTCAAGATAATGGGTTAGCAACCTGTAAAACCACAAGTTAGTATCTTCTTTTTTCTCTCTTAGCTCTGACAGTAATTTGCAAACACAAGTTAGGATAAAAATAGAATCACAATCATGAAAACAACCACATTAGCAAGTTAGAAATCAAATTTGCAAATGTTAGAACCCTGTATTTTTGCCCCTAGACGATAGACGATATTTCAGAAACCCAAAACAATAAACCCCAAAAACGATAAAAGATTAACCCCAAATGATAAAACATACCCAGGACGATATCCATTTTACACGAAATGATATTTCATACAAAAAATGCGAAAATGATTACCAGAAATGATTTTAAGGTCAATTTTTACCTTCCAGAAGTGCAACGGCAGATGATATTAAAACTCCTGGAAACGATAAGTTTCTCCTGAAAATGATAAAAGATTCGCCGGCAACGATAATTTGCTCCCAAAAATGATAAAAGAATGACCAAAAATGATAAGTTGCTCCCAAAAATGATAAGCTGCTTGCAAATTTTGAAAATGTTAAGGGCAGAGAGAAAAATTTGATGAAATTTCGAGCAATCTTGCCCCACGGTGGGCGCCAGAGATGTGTGTGTGTGACTTTTATACCTGTTAAGAGACACAACACTTCAATAAATCATTGCATTAGTGAAAGCAAGGGGTTAGAAAACATAGCAATCACTAAAATTGATCTATTGCTTCCTATCTAGGAGGAGTATGAAAAATGACATAATAGCCCTCAGATTAGGCATATTCCAGTGACAAATACAACCTAAGAACAGAAGATTCAAATGAAAAGTAATCTAAATGATTCAAAAACATGTATGCTAGCTCTAGAAATGAAGATAATCACAAAATAACTAAGAAACAAGCTAGAAAGCACTATGAAAGTCCTAAACATGAGCAATATGAGATTGCTTCTTCAATACTCCAAATAGGGGCAGCATAAGGATGCTATCAACTCTTCAAAATTAGGAGCATTATAACAATATATTTCATAAAATTAAGTGCCATTTGAGCTCAAAATCCATCCTATTTATAGGAGAAATGGAGGAAGGGGAGAAGACTCTAGAAGAGCTGCCATTAATGAGGGTGTAAGATTCATTAATGAGGTATGGGTGGAAAGAATATGTAAGAGCCATTAATGCTTCATTTATGAAAGCATTAATGAGGTATGGGTGGAAGGAATATGTAAGAGCCATTAATGCTTCATTTCTGAAAGCATTTATGAGGTATGGGTGAGGGTTTAAGAAGCATGGGTGAGGGTTTAGAGTCAAGCCTGACAATGTGGACTTGAGGAAAGGAATCTTGAGATTCCTTGACTTTCTCAAGTGGGTGGAGTTATTAATCATTCATTAATGGAATGTGATAACATTAAGGGTATCTTAGGATTAGGATTAGGGGTTAAGACATGTGATTAAGAAGATAGAGAAGATAGGAGAGAGAATGAGTGGAGGGGGGATTAGCTAATTAGGGTTAATTAGCTAATTAAGAAGAATTAGCATGTGAGAAGGGATTGGGATGAGTTTGAACTCATGGTTGGGTAATTGAGATTGGCTAGGTTTGAAGGAATATTAATAAAATGAATTGTTGTAATAACATATTCACTCAATAATAAGGATTTAATTAATCATTTAAGATTTTGATTGCTTTGTAACAATTAAATAGGACTATAGCCAAATTGAATCAATTTAGGCTAGGGGATTGATTTTGCAAGTGATGAGGTATAAATAGGATTTCATTAATACCTTTTTAAATTAATTACCTTAGCCAGGTATGATTTTGAATTGATTGAATTGAATTGATTGGATTGGATTGGGTAAAGTGATTAATGTAAATTAGTGATTAGATCACTTAGGATATTAAATCTGATTTGAAGGAATTATGCCAAGCAGTAACAGGGTCGTTTGGACATAATTGGGGGTATGATCACACTTAGGGAAAATAGGTTCTATGGTTAGAGTAGACCAAATTCAGGTGGTTACACACACTTAACAATGTTGTTAAAGCTCTTAATAGAGTAGACTTTAACAGGTCTCCATCGATACTCTTAACAGGGTAGATCATTAGAAGTGATCAAATTGTAAGCCTTAATCGACACCTTCCAATCTGCAGATAGTGGAGATTTTGTGGGTGCCATCCCCACCGTAGTTTTTACTTCCTAACAGGAGTTTTCTGTGATATCATATCTTGTGTTATATGTCAATTACTTTCATGAATGTTTCTATGAATGATTCACATGTATGTTAATGTTATGAATTGATATAACTCACATCAATATACTTTAAATCGGATTGAATGGATATACAATTGATTACAAAGGTTAATTGATTAAAAGATACAAAAGTTTTAGAGGTACTGATTCACCCCTCCCCTCTCAGTACATACTTCCCATTAATCCCAACAGGCTCCCCTTCGAAGCTAAGAAGATGGATTTTGATGGAAGGAAGGAAAGAGAGAGGCTGACAAATGGTGTGCAATGGAGATGAGAAAAAACAAGAGCATGGATTTATGAGATAATATTAGGATAGGGAGTTGTAAATCTCGCATGCACTTGTAATATATAATTAATTTAATGTGTTGTGAAATTGTTCACTATTGGAAGGAGATATGAAACTTCAAAGGAATCTCAACTTATTGGATGCCATACTATACCATTAGGTAAATCTATTATGATGGGTGCAAGAGAGCATTGAATGGTCTTAAAAGTGGACTAGGAAAGAAATCTTGGATTGCTTATTTTAGGTAGTGTCTAAGAGCATCTTGGAAGAAGAGTATGCCTTCCACATAGACTTCTTAGTTTAGTAGTTGATTAGTTAAAAGGTGGGAGTTACACTTGCATGAAATGTGGAACTTGGATTTAAATGGTTCTCTTGACCGTGACTTGAAAGCCATAGTTTTTAGAAAACCATAAATGGTTCTTTGCATAACACGTGTCTTATATAAGCCTTCAAATAGATATTTGACGTTAGATATGCTATTAGGTATTGTAGGTTTAGAGTGTTTGTGTGACTATTGACATGTTGTTGAAGTCTTGAAATCGGTCCTAAATTATTTGTGGGATCTTCTCATTGTATTGTAATAATATTTCTAAACTAATATGGTGAGTTCTTTGTTTGAAACTAAATTTCTTACTTGTAAGGGTTTTCCTACGATATATGTTTTGTCATTCTTCTTGCTACTTCTATTTTTATTAATAGATTGGTTATTTTTTACTTATGATTTATACCAATACATAAGACTAGATTGAAGACATGTTTATTCCTTTAAAGAAAAATATTAACCCATGTATGTTTAATATATCTTGTATTTCTTTTCTTAGGTATGATGCTTTAGACACATTAGAGAGGGAGGAGAATACAAATATAAAAAATGTTAGAGTAAAAAGGTTTTTTCACTTATTAATTAAATCATTATTGATTTAATTATTAAGTCACATTTTTCACTTATTAATTAAATCATTATTGATTTAATTATTAAGTCACTTTTTATCTCTTGTTCACTTAAGCTAAACTTTAGGCATATAATAATTAATTCTATTATTAATTATTATCATGCAACCTAGGTTTCTCCACCTTCTAATATTCGATCTTCTTTTGTAAGGATTGATCTCTTTGAAATTATAAATTCTTTTGGAATTCCCTTTATTCTCTCTCTAAATGAATATTTCATTTTTCAGATCATTATGAGTTGTGTCTTCATTGTTTGCTTTTGTGATAGGTATTTTGCATACAGTGGATCTTGGTGATTGAATTCTTCAAATTCTAACATGGTATCAGAGTCTTGTTGTTAATGCTCATTCTTAGGTTTTTTGAAGATTTTTAAGAGCTTCGACGGTTTCAAGTTTTCATAGATTTTGCGTGGACCTGGAGGAGATTCTTTATTTGGAGCACTTTGGGCACAAACCCACCTCACAAATTGTGCTCAAAATGCCCAAAACCCCCTATTTCCATATAAGACACGTCAAATTTGGGAAAATTTTCCATCTGAGGCAAAAATATTTTGTACATGCACATTTTTCTGGGCACAAAAATCGAGAAAATTACCGTGGAAATTTTTAAAAAAATTATTGAGGTCGCGCAGACCTCAAGGTCGCAGACCCCAAGGGTCCATGCAGGCCCAAGGCCGCGGGCCCCAAGGGTCCCCGCAAGCCCCAAGGCTGTGGACCCCAAAGGGAGCCGCATTGGCCCTAGGCAGCCGGTCCCTTATTTTTATTTATTGTTTTTTTCATCAAAAAAATTTTATTTTTTTTTCTGCCAAATTTGGCCAAAAATTTGGAGGCAGTCCAGATTTGGAGGAAATTGCCAGTTTAGCGGGCTTCCGCTTTTTTTAGTAGAGGCTTCTTGAGGTTCTTCTTGTTTTGACCTCCTGGTGGTTTTTTGCCAAACGAGATATCGTCGAAAAGCTGGTTCCAAGCCCGACCTGATTTTCTAGGTTTGGTTTTCTGATTCGTCTATCTTGCATAGTTTTTTCCAGTCAAAGTCAGGGTTCCATTTTGCACTCCGGACGTCATATCTTGCTCCTTCGGACTCTATTTTTTGACTTCCGCATGGCGTCAGAAAGCTGTTTTTGTTCTCATTTTTCTTTGTATTGGTCTCACTACTAGAATCTGCTCCAGGTATATTTTATTCAATTTTTTACTTTTTTTACAATCTGGTGGATATCTTGGATGTTTCAAGTCCTGGGATCATTTTCCTTGCATGAGCTTTGTAGACATATATTTTTATAGAATTTCTTTTTTTTGCAAACGCACTAAGATAAAGTGTCATCTTGCATGCTTGGGATCCCGCATATTTTGTGTCTGATTGTACTCGCACTACATTATAGTGTCATGGGGGGTTTGTTGTACCTTTATCAAGTGAGTGTTCCTTCCACGAAATTAGCCTCATGTGTGTCATGCGACTGATCATCCTCGACATCATCCTTTATTTGTGCTTGTACTTTCTGTATGTGATGAAAACCTACCTGCAAGAGACAACACTAAAACATGCAAACATTAGGATTAGTTATCAAAATAACAAGATTCAAACAAGGGTTAGCATGTAAAAGATGAAATCTCAAAACAAGAGTTTAAACCACAACCTCCGATGAGCTTGAACAAGGGCACCCAATGCCTTGTTGATGTGCTCTTAGAGATGGATGTGGGTGTGCTCTCCCAACACAATACTAAATCCCACTAATGATTTCAAATGCAAG
>MU228246.1:2015522-2035325 GCA_018584345.1 Thuja plicata
GTTAAGCCACCGTTTTCCCTGCAAAACCCAGTCGACAGCAGCGAAAGATGCACAAAACAGCTGAAAAACCCTCCTTCACGAAATGTTGAAAAAAACACAAAGCCCCCGACAAATGGGAATTGGAGGCAGTCCCTTTTTGGCATGCAATTTAGCCCAATTCTAATTTTCAATTCCAATTCCAGCTCTGAGAAGGAATTGTGGAATGCTCAAAATGGGCCAAAATTAGAATTCGCCTAAGCCTATTCCAATTTCTTATTTTGGAACCAAACAGGGTATTGAAAATTTTAGGAATTCGGGAATGCCAATTCCTGGTCAATTCCACGAAACAAACGGGCCCTTAAGTTCTACGCTTAAAATGAAAACTATATAACCTACCATGGTGACCGGTTCCAAGACATCAGAAAGACTGGTTAACTCATGGGTTCAATATAACATTGGTAACCTTGGGTAAACAAAACTAGTTTTACAACATTTAATGCAGATTGACATATACAATAATTACACTACAATTTTATTTATTTATTCTATACAAACACAATTTGCAAACCTTTATTCAATAAAAAAAGATAGGTAGGTAAACGAGGATGACCAATTAATCATAAGCGCATATGGAGGAACACTTACCCTTTCAAATCAAGCATCTTTTTTTAAGCATGTCTGTGGTGAAGGCCATGGTATCTTAGCATATAAAATCAGTCCTGATATAAAATAAATGCTTTGAATCCAATAGTTTAGGAGGCTTTCAGTTTAACTAAAAGAAATGGAATGTGACTAATTTTGAATTCAGAAATAATGGACATGACTAGAATTTTAAAAAGCTTCTAAGTTTGAGAGTTCGTGGCATACACGTTCAACTTGGGCTAACTGTGTGTTATTATATGTGTCTATCCAAAATAAATCATTCAAAGAAGAATCGATTATGTAAAACTCCAAATGATAAAAGGTGTTGTTTCAATTAGTGCAATCAAAACATATAAAGAAGCATACGCTTTTTAATTTGGGAATGCACTGTCGTATAATCCGTTTTAAACTTTTTTTTAGCACAACTGTCTTCTTTCACTATTAATAATTACGCATGAAGGATCCGTCACTCTAGAGTGACCATGAATTCCTTCGTTACACTATTCCTATGAAGATAAACTCTAGTCTCAAACCAGATATCTTTTATAATACAAAACAAATGTTAAGGAAGTTTTGTTACATGTTATTCAACACCATGCTTGTAGGAAGATTATTAGTGCTTAGTTATTAACTTAGGGTTGGAACCTTGTCAAAATATAACATTTATTGCAGATAAACAGAAAACACATTTGACCTCATCAAGGAAAAGGTTTTTATTGGCAATTTTTAAGAGGGAATGTCTCATGATCCAAAAACTCTAAAAATTAAGGTGCAAGATAATTAAGAGTTTTGTAGATTTCTCATGGTACCAAATGAATTCTTCATGGCCAATATTTTTACCTAAATATAAAATGATCTAATTTTCCAAGGGGGTGGTTGTTTTAGAAAATAAAGTGTGCTCATGAATCATTGGTCTTCCAAGCACAATTTTAGTATGGGTCTAAATCACCTCTACTTACCTATGAACATTAGCAAGAATCTTCCCTTAAAAAAATTGGAGGAACAATAGGTGATTGCACTTATGCTTTCTACTTAATATAGGTATCCTCTCATTGAATTCTTATTCATGCAAGGATGCATGTCAACATTGATTAGGACAAATAGCTACTTAACCTTATTCTCTTAGCAATGTGGAGAATTGAATGTGAGAAGCCTATAAGAATATGAGCATATTCCCTTTTATGTCATTTTATGATAAGGCTAGAAACTTGAATGTAAGGTTGAGAGAATCTTATATCCTTTTTATAATCAAAGGCTATATGGCTAAGTTGTGTCCTATTCATCACAAAGAAGCTATCCATAATTCTACAAGACCATTCCTATTCTCTTAAACATTTGACGAATTGAATGGGAGAAGCCTATAAGATTATGACAATATTCCCTTTAATGTCATGTTATGATCAAGGCTAGAAAATTGAGCATATGGTTGAGAGAATCCTATTACCTTTTCAAAATCAAAAGTTGTATGGATAAGTCATGTTGTATTCATCACAAAGAAGCTATCCATAATTCTTTAAGACCTTTTAAGAAACTTAACAACAATCAATTGTCCCATCACCTAGAGAGGAACAATTGTCCTATCACAATTCACCTAATAAAAAATAATTGCCCCATCACAAAGGAAAAGCCTCAGAAGCAGAGGGCATATTGTGAAGAGTACACGTACATAAAGGTAGTCTTAACATATATAGAATGTAAACTCAAAATCATGCTCTTTGTCTATCACAACTTATTAAACAAAAAGGTGGAAGCCATTGAAATTGAATGACAAAAATGAGTCATTAGAATTAATTGAGAACTAGACTCTGAATGTAATTTCCTTGCATCAAACTCTAATCAAATCCTTTTGTCATTAATAATTGTTGTTTCAAATGCAATGCCTAGACGAAGAACTTCCCTAGCCAAAGTCTTGATTCTCTAACCTGAGTACTACGCTAAAAGAAAAAGGCAACACCAAAAAATTTCATTTTTTTACTGGAAACACTTCGATAGATTCATATTAAGAAAAATAAAAAATGAAGAGTAGATAGATGGTTTACAATAAAAAGGGGACTAGTTGGCATTTACAATCCAAATAACGCCAAAAGTCAAAACAATTCAAAATAAGGAAACATGAAAACTAAGCACTCACACCAAGGGGTGGCAAAGAAGGGTTCTCACTCTTTGAGCATAACACATTGAGATTGCCATTTAGGGAAATTTTTAACCACCCACCCATCCTGACTGATAATGTGATCCTACATTGCTAGGGGGCGACATACAAGTGGATGAATCATAGCCAATAACATATTGCTAGTCTATAGGTTCCCAACAAGGTGTGAGAACATCACTAGGGTGCCTTGCTAGCTAAGAGCTAGAAGCTTTACCATAAGAGGTAGAGCACCCCAATACACAATCAACAACGAGAATTATTTTTGGCTATCCCTACAAATAGCAAAAGGATGCATAGTGTTGATAGCTCCATCAAGAGGAACTTGACTCATGGTGCACAAGGTGTTCTCTTAGTGGTTGAATAGATCATAAGTGCTAAAACTTAAGAGCCACTTTGTTAAATTATGCTAAGATTTGAAAATGAGCAAAATAAACCATATTCACTTTCTTAGGTAGCCAAAAACTATAACCAATATCTTCATTAAAAAGAATAATTTTGTTTCTAGATTTGAAAATTTTAAAAATGATAGAAGATTTGAAGAAATTCTAGAGTCTCACGATGTAAGTGGGCCCTGATGCAACATTCCAAAAAATAGACAATAAGGCACATGAAGTTGTGAATCCAATGTGAGGTGGACTAGGCATGGGGACAAGAGAAATGAATGCTTAGTCTTATTTTCTAGGTAGGGCATCTACCTTGAATTTTCCCTAGATGAACTAACATTTAGTTTTAAGGTTTACCTTAATAGTAGAAACACCATAAGAAGGAAGCAATTTTAGGCTTAAGCTTGTCCTACAAAATTCTCTAAAGCCTAGAAATCCATGAACAAGGGGAAGATTGAAGGATCTAGTCCAAATCGAGCTTAGTACGAGAAAGAGAAAAATAATGAAAATTTGTAGAATGACGTAGGAGTACAATTCATGAAGATCATGATTCCATTGTTAATCTTTCCACCAAGCATGCGGGGGTTGACTAATTACAAATGCATAAATAGTTACCAGTATTTGTAGATCAGATACCAACTTGTTAGATATTTGGGTTCCATATTTGCCTGAATTGCTGCCCATTTTATCATGTCAATGCCCATTTGCTGATATTAACTTTAATACTAGTTGCAAACAGACAAGGCTCTTTGGGAACATTTTTTCTCAGAAATATCAAGTCCAAGCCCTTGATAACGACCCCAGCTATCAGTACTTTACTGATTAATACCAATCAAATTTTATCTCATTACTCATGCAACCAAAATTTAGTCAAATGCTAGGCAAACAGAGAAAAAATAGCCCACAGTCTATAACCCTTTCAATGGATTGCAAAATCTTTGTAGGAGAGAAATTACTGCGCTCTTTTCAAATATACTATCGCCTACTAAGTCCTCAGTCCTCCCCGCTCATGCAGACTAAGAGAAACTGTCTAGTAACAGCTTTTCTGGCCTAGAAAGGTATGGAAATTGCAATTTGTGAAAATTGCTTCCTGTATCAAATCTATGTGATCTGTAATACTGGAGATAATCTTTCCCAATTTTTACATCTGTGCGATTTTTACTTTTTTTGATTGAGAATCACTCTAATGAAAATGCAATCTCAATCGGAAGGATTGCCTCTCACAAGTTTAATTCAATAAGCCATTCCTGCAGTCACAAGTACGACTTAGATATTCATTGCATATAAACATTGGATGACTTGTCTCTCCATCTTATCATTGCGCGCGCGCACACACACACACACCATAAAAGTAGAGGAATGTAAACTGACCTAAGAAACCAGCTGGCAGCCAGACACCAAACATAAGGAAGAACCTGTAAATGCATAATTGTAGTAATTGTATAAATTGGTAAAATCCATGAAATATGGAAAGCTTACATCAACTAAATATGGAAAAACAAATATTCAAAAAGTAACTATAAATGTAAAGTAATCCAGTAAAATAGTGTTTTTAAACAAAACAAAAAATAAAATATGTACTCTACAAAAAAGCTAAACTATTAGAATAATATTTTGTTATTTACCTCATAATTGTCATTTAAGTGAAAGTCACTTAATGTATCTGGTCACTTTTTTTTTATCGATGATAAAAAAACATTTTTATTAATATAGAGTAAAGATTTACATCAAAGCCACTGTTCTGGCAGATAGAATCTCAGACCATTCATGACAGCAAACTCCCCCAAATACATACATGTATCTAAACTGCAATGCTAAAACCCCTATAGCCCTCCGCAGACAATATGGCTTTCTTGCCCAATACCTACTGATTACATACTACCATTAATCACTACCATCACAGCTCGCATAAACAGGGTACCAAACACTATACAGTACAAAATGCCCTTTAAACAAACTAGGGCCAGAACAAACGACAAAATTTCATTACAAAACAAGACTGGGAAAAACTAGGGCGCCTTACTCCTTCCATTTCCTGATCATGCCCTCCCGTGATTCAATGGGAATGAACATCCCGCCATGCATCTCCACTTTGCCTTTCTTCCCCTTCTTCGCAAGCTGGAACGACACCTCCCCACCGTCCTCTGGTTGCAATTTGGCCGTTGACTTCCTCGGCGTAGGCTTCATCTTACGCCTCCGCTCTTTTTCCAGTCGCCCCATTTCAACTTCTTCATCGTGAATGAAAAGCAACAACTCTTCCCAGCCCCTGTGAGCTTCTTCAATCCTTTTTTCTTTCAGTTTCGAGGAGCTCCATATAAGAAATGGCTGAAATTCCTTTGAGGCCCCATCCACCACCCTCCAAGGTCCTTCACCAGTAGCAATGCCGACTCCCGGCTCTGCCCTACCCACCATTGGCATCGTGCCTCCCGACCAGTCAGGTTTAACACAAAATCTCATTACTTTTAAAACCTCCTCTCTGCTCCCTGCTAGCTGCAATGCCCATGCTAAGAATATGGATGAAATGTCTAAATTTGTTCTCGGCCTTAAATCTGTTGTCAAAAATTCTTCACCCAAAATCTGCTCCACACACCTCCAAAATCTCTAAGCATCCCACTTAAAAACATGTCACATCCCATCAAACACCTCTGCAGTGAATGTTTGAGGAGAAGATAATATAGGTAAATTAGAACAAAGAGATAGTAAACAATAAATAAAATAATAGTTAGAACCAATTTAATGTGGTCCCGACAGCTATGTTATGGTCAACGCGGGGTAAGCATTGATGAGAGTATGGTACCAGCATGGGCACCGTGTGAAGGCATGGCCTCCCATGCTTTCAAGGCATGACAAGTTTTATGCAAGTCCGTATATTTACCCTCGACACGCAACACCTAGGGGGGTCATTGCCATTAATTCCCAACAATCACTGACCCTTGGGAGGCACAAGAGTCATGAGCTTTAATGCGAAACTAGTCGATGCACCTGCCACCACCATAAATGAGCAGTGTGGGAAGTGATAGGGTGAGGGAGGGAGAAATCAATAATTTGCAGACACAGGTTTGTTTCGGGAAGTGGAAAATGTGTTAGCAATAGAGGTTTGACCAGGAGAAAAGAGTAAGAAATATGAGGAGAGCATAGAGAATGGTTGAGAAAAGAGAAGAGCTATGCCAAGTGGTGCAACTGCATCTCTTATTGTAGTCATGAGTGCAGGAAAAAGGAAGCACATTAATTGTTCAACAAAATGCCTACAAGAAATGGGGTTTCATGGAATGCAGTAATCGTAGAATATGCACAATTTGGAGTTGTTGAAAAGGCTTCAAAAAATTTTAAGAGAATGCAAGTAGAAGATAGACTCTATCAAGGCACCAGGATAGAAAGCCCAGTAGATATTATGTAGTGAATTCTCCCTGACAGGGAAAGAAGATATGTGCAGAAAATACCAGATGCCACAAACTGTCTTAGTGCCTCTCTATCTAGACCAAACAAAAGATGGGTGATGGATATTCAATAGAACAAAGAGGATGCGACCATGAGGCAATTCGGTAGGGCGATAAGAGTTGGATACCACAGGGAGTCATCAAATGAGATTCACCATGTAAGTTGATTGCTTACTACCACCTATAAAATTTAGAGTTAATATCTCTCACATAAAAGAGCTCTTTGATTTGGTAGCTTCAGTAGATGAATAATTAAAATTGATTGAAACTGTGGAAGCAAACCCAGTACAGATGAACTGCAAAATTGAGGTTTGATGAATAATGGTTAAAGTTACATTTGTAGGATAAACTCCATAGCGATGTAAGGAAAAGATAAATCGTCTATTGGTGCTCAAATTGTGTCTACCAACCGTTTATTCTCTCCAAGTTACGTCAGATAATAAAGTTATTTTGGCTTAGGATCCTGCAACTCTAGGGCTCATAGAATTTATAAGTCATATTTTGTAATGGAAGTGCGTTCACATATCATATATCATGACAACACCAAACCTAGTGGTGTCTTTATGTAAGACTAGGTACTTTCATATATATATATATATATATATATATATATATATATATATTTGGAACTATTTTCTTTATAAAATATACTAAGTAGAGATTATTGTGGACATGGCCCTATAACAACATATACAAAAGGGTGGGGGATCTTGAATTAAAATGAATAGTATTATGCATTTTTTTTATATAATTCTCGTAATATCTTGTTGGTCTTGGAATAGAAAGAAGTTCCTAAATTTTATTTATTAAAGGAGATCATTTTAACTATAGGGAGATCATTTAACTTTTATATGCAATCAAACTATTTATGGAGGTTGTCATTCATTCACTTTATAGTAGGCCCTCAAACATGAGGGAATGCTGAAGGGTTTTAGCGAGACCCTTACGTTATTGATAAGGATAAGCCCTAACAGGGGTGCAATAGCATGACACTATTCTATTTCATGTCAAATTGTCATTCTAAATATACTAGTATTATTATTATATGGTTGAGTCTCAAAACACATGATATAATGGTGCCTATGACTTATTTGCAGGAAGATGCCATTCTCATGATAAGTGGAAAACGATAGACACATTCATGGCATTATGATTAGGGTACTAGAAGTTGTATACATGTTATCCTCAATATATGATTATTAACGAAATAAAATTGATAGGTTCAATTGTTATTATTATCAATATTGTCGAGTGTATATCCTTATGTGAGTCTCTAATGGATATAGAGATATCATCTTGTGTATAAGTCAAGTATCACTCATGCCTTAAGAAAAATGGTAACTTAATGTGTTAGGTCTTTCAAATGTATGCCTGAGGTTTGAAAAGGCTATATAGGATTACATGATATTGACCTTTGAGAATATGACTCTCTATCTAGTGAATCTCTTATGTGAATTTAGAATGAAAGTTATTTTCAATGTGTTTTGGTAAACCACGGTAATTTCATGTTGAGTGATGAGCTTCACCCTTATTTTGATAAGAAAAACATTGGAAATTTGAGTTGGTTTATAAATAATACCAAGAAGGGATTGATGCAAGACATCAATAGCCTTAAGGGAAGGGTTCTAATATAGGTTGCTAAATGGTATTAGAATTCCGTGCTATTCATTAAGCACTAATGACTATTGGGATTTATTTAAAGGAACTTTCTTGGATTAAATACTTAAGGGAATCTTGGTTATGGGACTACATGATGTCTATCAATCTCTTAAACACGAGACCTTGATATGGGAATAATGTTCACTTTCATTGCATATCGTTGGGTATTAATAGTATTTGGAAATTTAATAAACATAATTATGTTGATCAACACTATATACTATATATTTGATCACAAGGTGTATCTTTGAGGCTTATTAAATACATGGTAGATATATGTGTGTGTGTGTCTGTGTGTGTGTGTTGTGATATAATTAAGGTAATTTTGTGATGAGTAATAAGTCTAACCCCTATGTCAATAAGAGGAAACGTTGGTAACAAGAACTTGTGTGTAGGTATCCTTGAGAAACATTGGGAGGAGAACTACGTGTAACTTTGACCCGTTTGGAAGCGGGAATGTAAGCGGTACTTGGGTGAAGGATACCCACCTCAAGTCCATAGGGGAGGGTTTAGGCGGGGATAACTCCTGGGATTGGAGTTATTCCTTACTTGTTTAACCTTTCCTCTTTAGTAGGCTTTAGTTGAGAATAAAACAAGTTATAAATGGTTATAAAAGAGTTAAGGGAACCTAATAAGTTATATTTAATGCATAATGTAGAAAGATAAAGGAACTGATTGGGTTGACTACCTTATAGTCAGTATCTACATAAGGTATATGTTGAGTCGAGGCCATAATGCATTAGATTTATGTAGTTGTTATGTATTCAAAATATTTAATCCTAGACTTATAAGAATTATGTAGGTACTCCTCGATTGTTCAATTGTGATCTACTTATTCTGAGCTAGGAACCCCTCTTCCAGTTATAATGCTAAGCCAAGTACAGGTGCTGACTTTTACGTCTATGGATGGAGTTAGGACCCTACAAGGGCATAGGTAGAGGTAAGTATTCCTCTAGCATGTAGATTAGTCCTCTCTATCCGAGGTGATCACCGAGTGATAAATCCTATGACCCGCATAAGAAGCTTATTTGCTCGAGATTGACAGTAGTCAAGGAGTGTACTTTACTAGTAGACTGTCAGCGGTACTACCTAGCTAGCGGATGGTTATCGCTAGTTGCATGCAAGCGAGGGATACCCGCATTGATCTAGGGAATTGGACTGATTTCGCCAGGAGCATGTGGGTTTGGGGGCCAATTCATGTCGGCGATGGATGTCCTCATTGCTTAGATATCTGATGGACTGCAGGGAAGAGAATTTCTAATGATGAATAGGTAGTTGATAATTGGACCAACCTCATTATATGACTTTGGGCTTAGTTTGATGTGAAATGGTATACTTCACCCTGTTGGGTTGAGGATAGGCCCTTGTTGTAGTATGGGATGCACCAAATCCTCTTCCTAAGTATTTGCTAGGGCAAAAGGCCAAGGATGGGAATGAGACCCATGATGTAGAGCACAATAAACCAATATACCTTTACTCTAGGATGCACTATGGACAAGGTATGGTTAGCCATTGATTATGAGCCAATTATCATATTCTTTGTAATGCCTACACGAGTTAGTCACTAAGCTATTCGTGATGCTTATATGAGCCCATAGTTATTATCTTGTGATTCATTTATGAGTCGGTCACTATTGTTATTGCGATGTATGACAAGCTACTTTCTATGTATGTGATGTATGGAAAGCTAGTCAGCTTTTGTACTTATGATGTGTAAGAGCTAGTCCATTGTATATGAGACGTATGCTCGAGACAATCACTGTGTGTAATTTTTGATATGATCCTCATGCATATGCATGTAGTTGGTAAATTGATTATTGATAATGATGGGTGTGGAACTATCACCTAAGGGCAATCGATATCTTTTATGGGATTGGACCAAGTTCATAGAATCCCTTAATTAATAGACAGATTAAAGAGATCAAATATCTCCTCAAGAGGAGAAAGTAAACTCCCTCTAAGTGCGAACTACGAAGCCTCTGACTACCCACGAGAGGATACTTAGGAAGAGTCATCAGGAGTGAACCCTCGAGACTTAGGTATGGGTCTAGGGATGACCCTAAGTATGGAAGCTAAACACTCTCAAATGTAAGCATGTAGGGTGATATTGGGTTGTCACCACCATAATAAACTGAGAAGTTTTACAATCACCATTTCTAAATTGAACAGAAGAGGATTGGTTGTGTAAGTTAATGATTGATGTTAAGTAAAAAAAAAATGTAGCAACCGAGGGCAGTTGTTACAAAACACTCCTCATCCTTCTGATCGTGATTTCAGCTCGAAACCCAGGCAATTGGTTAGGTGAATTTAGGGAGAAATTCACCTCCATGGTAACAGGTCTGTCGTTTTCCTCTCACAACATCTGTCACTTTCAACTAGCATACCCCACAATCTCCTCCTTATAGCAAATTTTCAACCCAGAAAGTTCCAAATGCAACCCGTGAATTGTCCTTTCCCAGCCCTAACATCTAATAATGAGAAGATGTAATCTTCGATTTTTTATCTACCCGTTCCCTCCACAAATGTATGTCATTCGCATGATTAAATCATATGTTAAACATGGGCCCGAAGCCTAGATTAATTCTCCTCCTAAGCATACTTTGCCGCCACCCCAACATCCTTTCAATTCCTCCCCCTTTAAACTTTAAGTTGAATAAATCTCCCCTAATGGATCCAAATACAAACCTCTAAAGTCTTCGATGAATTGTTCCTCTTTCTGCTCTAGCAATGATACCCCGCCATTGGATAGCTTATCTGCTACATCATTTGCTTCCCTCAGTACATGAGTTACCTTGAACTCCTCAAACACCTCTAACATCATCTTGATCCTTCGAATTTGCTTATTCAAGTACCAAGTTCCCGAATCTCCTCTAATGATTCCATTGACAATAATCTGCGAGTCACCTTCTAAATGAAGTTTCCTAATGCCCAATCTCAATGCCATTTTAATAGCTAATAGAGCAGCCATGACCTCTGCTTCACTATTTGTTCCAATCGGAAGCCTTTTTGCTCCAATCATTAACATATTTCCTGCAGCATCCCTAGCCACATAACCAGCCTGGATATACCCGGATTCCCTTTAGAAGCAGCATCAAAATTAACCTTAGTCCATCCACTTTCTAGGAGTCTCCGCAACTCATCAAACGTCCTATTAGCACGAGGTTGAACCCTCAAAGGCCCATTAGCAGGCCATGTATCTGGTCACTTTATGTATCTAGTCAGTTAGATAGTTTAGTATATTTCTATTTCAGTTCTCATTTAACAAATGTTTCTTTTAGAAAAAAAGTCTTTGTCTTTGTATATCCTAGCCTTCGTCTCCTTTGTAGTTGCTTCCGATCAATCAATTATTATTTCATAAAAAATTAACACCAATAAAAAATTCAAAATAGGATCAGTTATTAGAAGATAAAATCTGTAGTATACTAACAGTTTTATCAAAACCATATGCCAATATGCTAATAGTTTTATCAAAAAATAATTATAGGTAAAGCAAGCATATCTCATCCTGCCGTATAACAACAGAAAATTGTAAGAACAAAGTGTCCATAAGTTCCATGTAAATGTAAAAAATTGTAACTGGGATTGAAAATATTAATTAAGAATGGAAAGATCAATATGCACAATATGATATATATACTAGAAATTAAAAATATGATGCAGGAGCATCCAACAGTTAACTGCAATCCACATCAACCATGCAAATGGGAAATTACAATAATATTTTTATTTCTTGCCATTTGAGTTTGTTGTTCTGTTTTAGGTTTTGCGTTTCATCAAACAGATCAAAGTCAAAATTGGATGCTTCTCTAGACGTTCAATATTGGAACAATTGATTCCCATGATTCCTGGAAGCTTTGACTGCAATTTCTGGGGATTCAAAGAGTCTCTTTAGTTTCCCACGAACATCTTCCATGCATATCTGTGGACATGAGAGACAAAAGCCATTTGTTTTGGTAGAAAAAAGGGAACTTTTTGAACTTTAAAAAAGGGGTATTCTGTCATCTTAATCTACCCCATCAGAGGAAAAAATAGAGTAGTGTAGAGGGAAGAGAAGACTGCATGGTAATATAGTGCAGCAAGCAGGCAAAGCTGGAAGACTGTGTACAGATCCAGAAGGGAAATTTAAATGTTTCAGGTGTGGCTGCCATGAGCTAGGAACCAAGAAGATTAACTCGTGGGATAGGGAAAGTTTATCCCATATCTGCATTATTTTTATACAAGTAAAAAGCTTGAAACGCTGTATTGTTTTGTTATTGTAAAGAGAAGAAAAGACTACATTGCTGCTCCAACTGTCATTGTTTTTTGTTAGTGTGTGCATGAAGAGTAGAACACCTATGTGCTAATTAAAATTCTCTACAGTTAAATTTGTCTGTGCTTGTCATGAGGAGTAAAAGTGTGAGCTGTAAGTGATCAGTATCGTGAATGTTTGTTGCTGTAAGTGATTGCATTACTGTTGGGCGACCCCTATCTTGTTAGGTGTTTGAATTGTGGGTTGTGTCTGTTTAGATTACGGCTGCCTGGGTTGGATTCCTGTTCTGTTTATCACCATCCAGGACTGCACTTGATGGTATTGGAGCTGGTTCGTAACTATTGGACTAGTATGAAGAAGCTCTTGCAGAGAGAAGTGCTGCAGACTGTCAAAGGGAAGTTCTCCAAGTGTAAAGAGTCATTTTGAAGATCTTTTTATGGCTTTGGAAAACTGTGAACAGAGACTTATAGTTGAGCAATAATGCAATTTAGATGGAACACTATTAAACGGGATGAAAAGGCAGGAGCACCTCGACTTCACTTGGCACGGATGATAAGAGAGATCCGAGCAAGACTGACTGCAATGGAGACAAGAAGGGCACTTCAGGTTTAGGATGTAAGTATCGACGAAAGAGAGGGAGCCTGAAGAGCCCAAGGACCTGAAAAAGAAGTAGAAGTGAAACTGAGACCAGAATTCTCAAATCCATGGCGAAGATAGGGAGAAAACTTAAGCTGGAAACACCATGCTATGGTGGAAGCTTGAATGCTAAAGAGCTCATGGATGGGATTATAGTTATGGAGAAATATTTTGATTATGAGTCAGCAAAGGAGTCCAAGAAAGTGAAGTTTTCCAGTACAAGGTTAATGAATTGTGCATTTGTATGATGGGATTATGTAAAAACTGAGGCAAAGAAGAGAAAAAACTGAAAAAAAACCTTGGGATAGAATGAGGATCAAATTGAAGACTGAATTCTTACCTTTAGACTATCACATGTGATTATTCAAAGAGTTACAAAATTTAAAACAAAAGGAAGCAGGTGTAAAAGAGTGCATTGAAGAGTTGTATAAAATCACCATAAGAGCTAGACACATGGAAGATGACCAAGAAAAGGTAGCAAGGTATCTGAACAGCCTCTATTTTAATATCCAAGTTGAAGTATGCTAAATTTTACATGAGGAGAAGTTGGTATGAAGGCAACATGTGAACTCTAGAGATAGAGGAAGACGACAAAAATTTGGGGGTAAAGGGCAATTTTTTTGTGAAAGAGGGCAACAAACCCATGATGAAGAAGCAAGTAGTTTGTAGACATAGAATTTCAATATAAGAGGAAGAGAAGGTCATGCAACTTATGGAAGAGGATCCTATGGAAGATAAGAAGGGCACTTGTTTCAAGTGCAATTGGTATGTTGATCATAGGTCATTTGAGTGCACAATAGAAGCCTAGAACAGTGGCTGAAGGATTGAAGGAACTATCCATATAACCCAAAGGGATGAAGAAAGTGTTGGGTCGCCAGTAAACACTGAAGGACGAGAGCAAGGAGAATTTCTTTCAATGAAACAAGTGCTCTTGAAACCAACAAAATAGATAAATTAACCACTAAAATGGAAGAGAACCTATTTAGGGTAATTTATAAACCTGGAGCTAATATGAAAAACTTAGAGTCTAAAGAAATGATAGAGAAGTTCGGGTTAAAATAGATAGTGCACCCAACTCCTTATAAAATTTCTATGTTTGCTCAAAGGACATCCAGTTTTGGTAAATGAACAATGTGTGGTAAAATTTCAAATTGGCACATATAGAGATGATGTGTGTGATAATATGTCAATGGATGTGTCTCATGTGTTGTTTGGTAGGCCATGGTAGTTTGATCGGAGAGCCATAAATGATTGTGGGAAAACACATACACACTTGTGAAGGATGAGTAGATATTAATGTTGAGTCCATTCCAAGATAACAGAAGAGGTGGACAACTATCCAAGGGTGATGTTAGTATATGCAAAAATGTTCTTGATAGAGACAAAGAAGGAAGAGGTATGCTTTGCCTTCATTTCCACATTTGTGCAAGCGGAGACAAGCCCCAAGGGGAGTGATATACCTGCTGAAATTTAGAGTTTGTTGGAGGACTATGTGCCATGTGGACATGGTGTAGACTCTTAAAATTAATTTACTTGTTTACCCAACCATTTCCCTTATACTTGATTGAATAAATGAAAATCCTTATTTATCCAATTAATTATCCAATTTTCATCCCCTTATTAACTAAGTAATATTTTCTTATTTAATTGATAAAATCACCTTTGATCCACTCTTCGTCACTATTCACCTAAACCTTGTTTCTAGCCTCAATTGTTTAATCAACCTTCTTCTATAGTCCAGCTTAGGTAAATAAATTTAAAGATTTATTTACCTAAGTTTCCCGTCCCCTTTCCAAAATTAAATAGATATATCTATTTATTCAATTCCCCTTTCCCATTAGTAAGTAATTAACTCACTGATCCCCACTTGAACAGTCAAAATTCTAATTAAACTTCCTCAAATCCTCCAAAGTCCCCATATATATAAAGGTATGTCTATTTATAGACAAGACATGGTCCCTTTGTACATTTGACATGGCCTTGGTATCATGTCACATTGGTGAAAGAACTTGCCCATCCCTCCCCTTATTCCAAGGGGAATCTCCACCATTGATTTCCTCTCTATCCATCTACTCTCCTTCTCCACCCATAATGCGAGGACACTTTGTCCCTTGTCCATCCCTCAAGCACCCCATTCATATTGTCTCCATGAAATATTCTAACCACGATTTCTCAAAAGATTTTGTCTTTTTGAATTTCATTTAACTCATTACAAACTTGATTTATGAACATGGTCTTTCAATATGAACAATAACATATACTGAATTTGAAATGAAATTACAAGGAAACTGTTTCTCAACATGCACAACTTTGAATGAAGAAAAAATACTGGAAATAGCTGACCTTAGGCAAAGTCTGAGGTATGTCAAGATTATTACAGATTGCAGCCGAAAATCTGAAACTAGAATGAACTCACCCTTGACACATATAATTCCTGCGACTAAACAATCTGTTTCTTGTGTCTAATGAGCGAACTGGGCTTTTGATTTGGAAAAATCTATCTAGCTGTTAGAACAGACTCTTTGAATCTTTGGCGTACTGCAACAAGTTGCTGTTCCTTCCTTTCCACTGCTACAATCTGTATTCGCAGCTTGTGAAATTGTGGCCAAAATAGATGCAAACAGATCAGGAAACTTGGGGTTGCGTCCAAGTTCAATCCTCAAGGATTTCGTCTTGAGAAAAAGCAGGCAAATCACCTTCTTGCAGAGAAATAAACAAAACAAGTTGATAGATAGCATAATGAATGTCTTCTAATTGCCCTCAGTCCCCTTTATAAAGACTCTCCTTCCAAAAAGCAGCAAACTCCTCCATAAATCCTGGCTTTTAGGTGACTTGACTTAAGCATTATGGTTGCCATTTATTAGAAATCCCTTCAAAAATAAGTCACCAAGAAAATTCATTTATAACTTAAAGTGGCCCCATCAATGACTAAAAAATAGGAACTTAAGGCGTGGCCCCATAATGAATAATTAAAATAATATTTGCTATGACTTTAGCTTTTTGGCCTCTTATTTAATTAATCATTTTATACCCTTATTAATCCCTTGGCTCCATATCGGGGACTTTACAAGTCTTCCCACCCCAAGATTGCTTGCCCCAAGCAATCACCATAATAAAATTTGATTAGGATCAAGTACACCATTTCATTCTTGGATCCCAAGGAAATCTTGGTTCATCTTCTTTGAATCTCCATTGCTCTAAACTAATGTAAACATGATAAGACCCAAGACTATGAAACACATTGCCATAATCCCAATGTAGAAGTGCCTCAAACCAAACCACACACCACAACAACCTATAAGTACTCTTGTGGGTGAAGAATTGAGTCGACAAAAGTACAAAATCACTATTAGAAGTTGGAACACTATTCGTATATGACCCCACATGAGTATCCCTATACGCAAATGAATCTAGATCAGCAATGCCATCAAGCATATTGACTACTCCAAGGTCTGGTTCAGGGGCTGAATCCACTAAAGTTGTAAAATGATGTAATTCTTTGGCTAACGAGAAATTTTCTGAGTGTATTTTATTAAGTCCTATTGCCAAGCATGATGTACCATCAAATGAAGATATTATATCATTGCCAACGCCATGTATCAAGACTGCCATGTCAGGAGGATAGGAAGATATGTTGCTGCTGTCATTAATGGAATATTCTGATTCATCCCCTTCCACCTTATTGATGTTTTCATAATCAAGGTAAGTTTGCATACACTTGGCTGCCATAACTTGTGGGTTAACAGTTTTGGTAGCTCTCAATACAATTTGTTTACCTTCATGAGTAAACTCAAGCTCTATGTTGTTGAAGTCTTGGATGTGTCTTCCAAGTGACTTCAACCATGGTACTCCCACAACTATTTTGGTAGCCCCAATACCAATAACATAGAACTCATCACTAAATGTATACTCATCTAATTGTATTCTCAACCTTGGTATTCTTCTTGTGCAACTGATTTTGGATCCATCTACCAACATGACGCTAAATCCAGAGAAGTTCTCTACTTATAATCCTTCTTTGACTACAAAGCCCTCATCAATAAAGTTGTGTACCACCATTGTCCACCATACACAACTCCTTGTCCTTTGACAATCCCTTTAAGTACGAAAAGATGATATCTAGAACCACTGGATGGGGACGCAAGGGTGCCTTGCACCTTGTCATCATGCTCACTATCCTCATCATTGTCCACATCAGAATTCACTTCAATGAGATATGCCTGTTTTCCCGCTGGGGTAAACTTAATATTGCACAGACGTAGTACAAGAAATATAATAAACACAGAATATATCATAGAATAATAAATACTTTCATTAATCATTCCAAACTGGCAAGTACATTTACATCATAATGATCATACCATAATATCTCCCCTGTCTATCCTCCGAGAGGGTATATAAACTACCCGAAGGGCCACGACCGAAACGTCGTGACGTAACTATCTAACCTCTCGGTCACTAACGACCGAGGCTAACATAATACTTTATTAATATAATAACCCGTACATCCAAATATCCCGAAAACATCATCCCCACAAAAAAACAAGTCGTCTCCGACGACTTACAACAACAGGGAGATGAAATACACTACATAGAATAAGAAAATCACTGAAGAGAAGGGGCCAAGGGCGTCCCTGAAAAAGCTAAAGTGCCGCCCTCCCTATCAATGTTGCGTCAGTGTTCTTTTTCTGTCACATCACATTCCTCCCATGCCTGCACCAAACTTGTCTCCAAAACATACTTTTCAACTGTAGCCTCCGCTAACTCTTGTTCAACCAATACTGGCTCCCGAGCCAATCTAACCCCGATAGCCACCCGTGCTACCTTCTTCGCTTCCAACAGGTACGTTGAGCCAAGTGCCGCTCTACTACCTCCAACAAGGTGATCAGCTCCTCCCGAGCTCTCTGTGCATCCACCAAGACAGGCTCACGTCCAGCCAATACCTACTCCTCTGAACGTCGCAAAGCGTAGTACCCCTCTCCAAAGGCTTGCTCTAGTGCTCTCTCCACCTCCGGCAGGCAGACACTCTATACCTGCAGCAACTTCGGGTCTCATCAACTGGTCACACTGTCCAAAGGCTGATAACTGAACTCAATAATTCCCTCATGCCATCCCAATGCCCCAACTCACAATTGTGGTGTTCCTCAAAAGGACAATGGGGGTCTAGGGGGCAACGCCCCCAGCGGGGTCGAGGGGCAGCAGGCAACGCCCCTGCCGCCAAGACCAAATCAGCACCTTCAAACCCACACAGAAGTCCATGGAACACACCAGTTTTGTGATTTTCTTCCGATCCCACACTCTTTTCTGCCAAGCGCTTATGTTTTCCTCACTACCTCGTTATGTCCTTCCCTTCGGTACCATACGTTATGCACTGCAAACTGTTTTTACTTGTCGTTTTTTTTTTTTTACAGAACTTTTCCTCTCACTGTTGCTAGTCCTTGCTGTCAATAACCGTCTTTCAAATTCCGTACAAATCCTTCCTTTCGTTTCTCCTCTTCCTCTGACCGTACGAAAGTACTCAAAACGTGAGCCCTGCTTCCCTCAGTACGGTGGCTTCTTGATGTTCAGCCTTCCATACCGTACGGGCTGTGCTTCCTATAGGAGTAAGTGAAATCGTACGGCCTTACGCTTTAAACCTCCTCCTACACCGTACAGTGCTTTGTCGTACGGTTCCTCTGCACTTATCTTTGGGATGTCGTACGGGCTTTGGATGCCTTGCCCACCGTACGGATGGCAATTACATACTTGATCTCGTGTCTTGGTTTCCCCTGTCGTACGGCAACCATATACTTGAGTTCATGTGCTTGGCCATTGTTGCCGTACGGACTGTCTATTCATGTGGCCGTACGGGTATGCAACTGAGTATCTCCTGGTCGTACGGCCCGTACGGTGGCATTTCCCTTCGTGGCTTGCGGTGTCTTCCTTCCGTCTCAGTTTCCCGTCGTCGTACGGACTCCTCGCTGCTGCTTTCCTTCTTGCCATACAGTGTGTTTTAGTACATGTTATTTTATTGTCGCCATACGGTTGTCAAGTAGTGTTTGGCCTTTGTCGTGTGGTGACCTAATGTCGTACGTATTTTAATGCTTTTTCCTTTCATTTTTTTTTCCTTTATTTTTTCTCTTTTTTTTTTTTTTTTAACTATTATTTGCCTAATCTAATTAATTTTTGGAGGCCTCTTCAATCGTCCGTCCGGCCTCTCCGGTACCCTTCGGTCCCCTCGGGTGCTCTGTCCATCCTTTCAAATGCTTTGTCCATCCCCTCCGGTTGTGGTTTCGATTAGGAACTGTTAATGGCCTCGTGTATCCCCCGTTCATCGAGAGTCCCCAGCTGGATGGCCCCGTCGTAGCCGACTTCCAGAACATTGTCCTTTGGTTTGTTTTCGATGGCAATCCAAAGACTGGAAACCATAAATTCTCTAGGGACCATGATCGCTGGCCCGTACATAAGAAGGAGAATAATGAATTTGAAGGTTGCGGCCGCGGGATTCCAACTGTCGCTGACACGAACGTCGTCACCGAAGTTTTTCCCCTTTGATTTTTCCTCCTGGTATTTGATGGGTTTGTCCTCCGTAAACTGGTGTGCAGGGGTGGCTTCCTCCTCCCTAATGCTTAGCATGTTACAAGATGGTGGAAAGAACTCATAATCTTCCATCTGCCAATGAAAGAG
>MU228246.1:2065916-2159194 GCA_018584345.1 Thuja plicata
CTTTATGTTTTTTGTGGTTGTTTTAGTTTTATTTTTATCCTCTTTTTAAGTTCCTTCCTTCTCTCTTACGTGCAATTTTCTTTTTTATTAGCTTTTTTGTTGTAGTTGCTTTCCTCTTTATTTTTGCACATTTGTTTTTTATTTTTGTTTAGTGCTCTCTCTCTCTCTCTCTCTCTCTCCTCGCTTTGCGTGTCCTCTCTACCCCTTCCTTTTTTATACATCCTTTGAGTGAGGCTTTGTCTGCATCTTATATTTTTACATTTCTTGCACTCTCTCTCATCCCGATGATGGATCACAGAGTGATCCAAAACGTTGGTGCTAAAAAAACTTACACAATCAAATTTAGAAGTAAATAATTGATTTAAATGGATTGTGGAAATATGATAATGTTGATATATACATAGTATCAAAGACTTCAGAGAACCAGAAAGATTAAGGTTATGCTTTCAGTAATACATAAAAGATCAGTATTCACTAAGTGACAACAAACACCAACGGTCAGTGCACCCCGACGGAAAGAGAACCCCGAGAGGAAAGTCACAGTGATACCCGAGAAAGAAACCTGAGAAAGCATTATCGACGAGCATAATCATAGTGTTACCCGACAAACAAACAACCCCGATGGATGGAGATGCCTGAGGAGAACTGAAGTGTTGACCGAGCTAACAAGGAGTTAAAACACCAAAAACAACTGAAGTTCATAAATGAAAAAAAACTTAGCTAGCAAGAGCTAAAGAAGGAGTTAACTGGTTGTTAATATTGTTTTCATCGACAAGTTAAAAGCCAGAGATAAGAAAGAGATTTAAATTTGTTTTATTCCAGTGTCTAAGAGAAATCTACGGGATAAAATTGAAGTAAAGCTTTAAAGAAAGAAATACGAGAATTGTGGATCACACCAAGAACAAGAAAGTCAAGGACTTAGAAATGGTGAAAATCATGTCTATAAAGAGACAATCTAATTCATTATGAACTAGGGGTGAACAGAGAAGAGGATGCTAAAGAGAAACTAGTGAAAGAATTCACACAGTCTTGATCAATCAAGCTGAAGAACATAGCTAATATTTTTGCAGACACCGAGCAACAGAGAAGCACAACATCACCAAGCAGAAAGAAGTGGAGAAAAGGTATTGAATAGAGACATTGATCAGACAAGTATTATGAGCTTACAATAGATTTGAACATCTACAAATTTTAGTTGTTTATATGAACAGATCATATACTGTTTCAGTTTAACCATTGAATCAGAGAAGTCTCTTAACCGAGCAGGATCTAAACAAATCCTTTATATATTGAGATACATCCCAAGGAGTATCAAATGGTTAATTCATGAAGATAGCATAGTGAAATGTGAGATATAATGTGATTAACTGTTAGTGATAAATCCTCTAACAAGGTCACACTTAACACTGTGTTTGTAACCTTTAACGGGGTTGGCTATTCACCGAGCTCACTTCAGAAGAGTGAAAATTTTGGGTTACCGGTCCCAAGTGGTTTTTCTCTTAACAAGGATTCCACGTTAAAAATCCACGTGTCAATGTGTTTATGAGTCATTACTTTAGTGTTTTGCATTACACATAACTAATCTAGATTAATCAATATACACTAAGTAATTTACTATTTTTGGTAAATGAAAGACTGCTAATCGATAAAGATAAAGAATAAGGTTTAACAGTCAACTCCAAGCAGTAGTTATTTGATGAGATTATTTCAAGGCATACATCTTGTAGGACTGAAGATAACTAGAGGCTTATAATTGTGGTAATAAGATTTTGGGTTAATTTATTGGAATATTTTTTAGGTCACTGATTCACCCCCCCCCCTCTTAGTTATTCTAACAATTGGTATCAGAGATTGTGTGCTTAGAAGGAAGGTTTCAATACCTAAGCAAAAGATCACAAGATGAGCAAACGAGATGTGCCCAAGTTGAACAAGGACAAATTTGCATCATGGCAAAGCATGATAAGACTCCACCTATCAGGTATTGGAAATGATGTTACTCAATACTTGGATACTGAAGATGTGTTTCCTACAAGACCTCACACCATTGAGAAATTAAGAGAAAAGCATGAGCATAACTCTCCGATGATAGAACTTGCTTCCTCACTCTCTGATGCTGAATTTGAAGATTTCAAAACTTGCACCTATGCAAAGCAAATGTGGGACAAACTGAAGCTAGTGTGTGAATGAGATGCAAGTGTACTAAGAGCTAAGGCAGAAACCCTAAGAGGTAAATTTGATGACCTAAGAATGAAAGAAGGAGAAAATATCACTCAGTACAGTTGTAGAATAAAAGAGGTAATCTATGCTATCTGAGGAGTTGGAGGCATACTTGAAGAATAAATTATGGTAATTAAAATCCTAAGAACCTTACTGCCTGTATATGCTATTAGAGTATCTGCTATACAAGAAATGAGAGAAGTAGCAAACAATAATGTCACTCTAGATAGTTTGGTTGGTAGACTGATTTCATCTGAGATGAATAACTTTGATAACAGTGTCTTACCATCTATTGAGTCTGCATTCAAATCTTCTTTAAAAATAAGTAAGTCAAGTCATAAACACACTATGAGAAATGATAGTGAAAGTGATACTGATGACCAAGATCTTGATGATATTGAAGCACTAATGGCTATAATATTGCAGAGAGGCAAAGGTAGATACAAAGGTAAATTACCACTTGTATGTTTTAATTGTAAAGAGATTGGACACTTTGCTGCTAGATGTCCTAATGAAAGAAAAGATGACAGAAGCAATGACAGATCATATGAAAAGAATTTTGATAGAAGTGACAACAAAGATTACCAAAGCAACCGACAATCTGATAGAAGAGATACCCGAGACTACAAGGACAAAGGAAAGAAAGTTTGTTACCTGGCTGAGAACAGAGCTGGAGATACTGACATCAAATCTGATGAAGACATTGAGATGGTATTTGTGGCCATGAAGGATGATTTAGACAAATAAGAAAGGTATGTAGAGACTGCACTCATATCTAGGGTTAGTAAGAATGATGTTTGGATTATAGATAGTGGCTGCACTCACCACATGATCGGTGATAAACAAAAGTTTGAAATTTTTGAGTATTATAATGGTGGATCAGTAAGAATGGGTAATGACTCACCTTGTCCAGTTGAAGGTAATGGAACCATGAAATGCATACTGTGAAAAAGGAATTAACTATAATCTATTGAGTATTTCACTACTGAATAATACAGGTCACCGAGTAGCATTTTAAAATAAAAAGGCAAAGATCGTTAATGAATCAGGAAGGTTGATCGGAACTAGTGAATAGACAAAAGGTAACCTATTCTATCTTAATGATATAAACACAACTTGTTTAATGGTTAGAAACAAAGACTTATAGTTGTGGCATAAGAGATTATGTCATGCAAATTTTGACAACATGATTAAGATAAGCAATAAAAGGAAAGTAAGAGGCTTACCGAACATGTGAAAGCCCGAGCATATCATGTGTAAGAACTGTCAAAAAGGTAAAATGACAAAGTCAAGTTTCAAGAGCAAAACCCATACATCTAATATTATTCTAGAATTAGTCCATATGGATCTATGTGGACCCATGAGAACAAAGAGTTACTATGGTGATAGATATTTCATTCTCTTTGTTGATGATTATTCTAGAATGATGACAATTATGTTCTTAGAAGAAAAATCAGAAGCATTCAAGATGTTTAAATGGTATAAATCTATGGTAAAAAAATAAAGTGGTAAGAAATTGAAATGCTTAAGATCATATAGAGGAGGAGAATTTGTTTCTGGTGAATTCACAAACTTTTGCAATGAGCATGGATTTAAAAGACATGTTTATGCACCATGAACACCACAACAAAATGGGATTGTTGAAAGAAGAAACAGATCCATTGTTGATTGTGAAAGAACACTGATGCTTGAGAAAAGCATCACTCAAACATTATGGAGCGAAGTTGTCAGTACTGTTGTCTACACATTGAACAGAGTACAATTGAAGAAAGACACCAAAAAGACACCCTATGAGCTATGGTATGGATACACACCTAATGTAAGTTACTTTAGAATTTTTGGAAGTTAATGTTATATTTTGAAAGATGATAGAAATGGAAAGCTTGACTCCAAAAGTAAATAAGGTATCTTTCTAGGGTATTCCACCAAGAGAAAGGCTTATAAATGTCTTAACAAGTCCTCTAACAAAATTATTGAAAGTGCAAATATCAGAATAGATGAATATGCAGAGAAAAATGATGAGGAAAGAAGAAAAGAAACAGAAGAATACAACAGATTTGTTTACCCTGAAGAACCTGAAACTCTATCCAAGCAACAGTGTATCACTCCCAAGCAACAAAAAATTACAACTGAGCATCAGGCTACAAATACCAAAAATTAGGAAAATGCTTGAAATGATGTTCTGAGCGATGGAGATCAGAATGAAGGTCAAGATGATGATTAGAATGATGAACAAAGAGCTGAACCGATACTTGCCAAGTATGTCAGAAGACATCATCCACAGAACCAGATCATAGGAGACTAGAAGGATGGAATGAGAACAAGAAGTAAGTCACTAAACACTAGATGTTTAATTTGTGATTTTGAGCCTAAATATGTTAATATTGCACTTGAAAATGAAGAATGGGTCAGTGCTATGAATGAAGAAATAGAACAAATTGAGAAGAATGGAACATGGACATTAGCACCTAGACCAGATGACACAAATGTCATTGGTACTATTATAAACTAAATTGTGCACCCTAGGTCAAGCTCTCGTAGTCTTGATAATCTAGTATAACATGGGAATCATTTCTAGGTTGTGGGACCTTTGCTAAATGAAATGAGACCTCCAGGTTCTAGGCTGGTTCCTCTTGGATAATCACCCAAATTTTCTTCTTAACATGAAAGTAAACTCTTGAGGGAAAAGGGATAGAAGGAATGCATAAAAGGGAAATAACTGAATAAGAAAACTATCCTACTAGGCAATACACCGAAAGTAATATGAAGATAACACAGTGGCCACACCAACATGAAGACTCTTAGATCTAATAGAACACAATCTTTCTAAACAGGCTTGCATAAGTATTTCATAGAGAGGTCCAAAATAGAAAGAGGCTATTCAAGGAAAGAAAAGATTTCACAAACAATAGCTTTCCTAAGAAATTGAGACACAGATTGTGACCTACCAACAAATGTTCACTTCAGCAAATGGATGCAGAAATGAGACAAAATAGTTAGGGATGAATAAAATCCACAAACTATCTAAATGCAATCATCTACAATAGCATGCAAAGATGCTGAAAAAGAGAAGGGCTCTGGAATATAAGACTTCTTTGATATAAACCAATGTCTCATCTTCACTAAGAGAAAATACAGAAAGAGGGAAATTAGAGGGAAGAAAAAATGTCACAGATAATTACCACAAAGTCTCGATTCCAATGAAAGATTACAAATTGCCAAAATTAGAGGGAAGAAAGAATGCCTCAGATAACTTTTACAACTAGAAAACTCTGAGCTAAAAATATATGAAACTAACTTATATACACTACTCCTCTAGCACGCAGGCTCAGGAGTCAATCTGATTCAGGAATTAGGGTTACAATTCATATGCAATAGAATAATCAGAAACCCTAATACTCTCAATTCTACTCATAAATGCATTGTAAAATATCTAAAATGATCTGATATACCTTTGAATATCTTTACTTTTCCATTAATGCAACTCTGAGAAGTTGGACCAATCCATCCCTCTGTCAAATTCCTGAGAAATTGCGCCACCACTTATGAACTCTGAGAATCAGATTTTCATAATTTTAAATGTTCAAATAATAATGGTTCGGTGGTGTGGGAGCTCGATCAATGGTTCATATTTGAATCTTCATCTTCCTTTAAACTGGAGCCATAGATCCTTATCTTTGTTATTACTGCCTTTGTCCTTTAACCCGCATCAGACTAGCCCTTAACCCTGATTCTTGATTTGCTTATGTCTCCAGGTCGTGAGATGTTTTTATTAACTCTTGGTCCATTATGAGACAACACAACCACCACAAGATTGGATCTGCATCAGATGACTATCACTAAGTCTCCAAATCATAAGAGAATACTCCATTCCTTCACGAGACTTAGCGACCATCATGAGATTAAAATCTGATCAATGGCGTGGATTAAATTATCCGCAACTCTGAGCCTTTACCTTACTCAAATTCCTTGACCACGGTTCATTTGGAGACCTAGCAACTAAACAGTCTCGTGGTCTCTTATCTTTCTGCTTAACTATGGTTTCTTCATGAGACTTGGCGACTGAAAGAAAAATTAACTCGACTAGCCTGAACTCAAGTTATATCTGGAGGGTTAGAAATATACTGAGTCGCGAGATCTCATGGTCTTTTGTTAACTCTGAGTCACCTCATGAGATCACATGAATACCATTGGATTATAACATAAGATCAATGGCCAGTGAAAATTCGGGAGGACTTTTAACTAGCCCCACCATTTTACGGAGACTAAGCGACAAAGGTAAAATAGAACAGACAGCCTCCAATTCTCGTGATCCCTGCCAATGTCATCATTTCTTTTAGAGACTTAGCGACAACCGTAAGATGGAGAATATGAGTGATCTGGATTGACAGTGCATGGGAAGTCTCTTAAGCTTTGGAGAATATTCATTTTCTTACCGCGACAAGGAGACAAATGGTATTATATTTACGCACATGTCTTTAGAGGGATCTTAAGTTATCCAAAAAGGTAATGACAAAATAGAATAAGCTCAAGATAACTAGGGTTTTCTATCAAGTTTGCATAGGGATTTCAATACTTAGGCTATTTTTCATGAACAAGACAAACTAGAGGGTTGAAAACATAGGAGAGGACACAACCAAGACCATAAAAAATTAAAGTCTTTCTCACAGGCTGGGCTCAACCCTTGTGGGAGCCTCATTTTACTCCACCTGTAGCCAAAATTCACATAATAAGGAAATTTGGATAACATTTTGGTGATTTCTATTGGATGTCAACCTGCTAGACATTGAAACCAGTGACCTTGAAACATTCCATTGGGCATAGAGTCATCCTCTGAGAAAAATAGAACCTTGGAAATAGATTAAAACTACGAGGAGGAACTACTAACTATGCACAAGCACTTCTTGAAAAGCAGGAAACTAACCTAGAAAGCAGGAACAGAAGACAGGGAAACTTATCACAAATATTTATAGGGACGGACAAACCTCAAAACAAGACTTCAAATGGAATCCATTCATAGAAATGGGCAAGGTATTTCCTTCAAGAGTTGATAGCTGAAATGCATTACACCCCTTGCATTCTGTGATGATGAATGGCCCTCCCCAGAAGGAATCAAATTTAGTATGTTTGCCAGGCTTGGCCTTGAATTCATCCCATTTGAGGACTACATCCCCAACTTTCAAATTTCTAGCCCTGTATCTTTTATCAAAGCTTCTCGTTGTTTGCATTTGATGGAATTCCATATCTTTCATGGATTTATCTTTGTGTTCTTCTAATTCCATAATCTAAGCATACCTGATCTGTAAAGGATCTCCTTCTTCAAACAAGACACATTGAGTAGCTAAGTCCAAGGCTAGGAATTCCATTGAAATGGACAACTTAGCCTCTCTTCCATACACTAACATGTATGCAGAACTCTCAATGATCTTTTTTGGGTAATTCTGTCTATCCATAAGGAAGATTTCAATTTGGTGTGCCAATCTCTTTGGTTATCTTGTAGTGTTTTCTTGATTATCCTATTCAAGTTTTTATTAGTTGATTCTGCCAAACCATTTCCCCGAGGGTAATAGTTTGAACTTGTGTTCAAATAAAAACCATGTCTAATTGCCCACTCTAAGACTCTTAGGCCTACAAATGCTAATGCATTATCTGATATGATGGAGTCTGGAGTGCCAAATCTGTGAATAATGTCATCATAAAAGTTGAGGACAACGCTCTCATTTGCTTCTTTTAATGCAACAGATTCTGTCCATCTAATGAAATAATCAATTGCAATGATTATCCATTTATGTCCTACACTAGATGGAGGATTAATCATGGAAATGAAGTCTATGCCCCATCTCATGAAAGGTTTCTCTGTTCTGATAGGCTGAAGGGGCAGAGCTGCAAGCCTTTCTTTTCCTGTAAAAATGGCACATTTGATGCATTTTCTCACATAATCATGACTATCCTTGAAGATAAATGGCCAATAATATCCAGCCCTCATGATTTTAAAAGCAATAGTCCTAGGAGAGAAATGACCTCCAGAAGGTCCATCATGAAATTCAAATAGGACGCCTGCTATCTTTTTTGAATCAATGCATATCAAAAGGACACCACTGTGATCCTTTCTAAAAAGAATTTCATCTATCAACACAAAAGGAACAGATGTTAATCTATAGTACCTTCTTTTTGTTGAATCTATATCTATGGGACATTCCCCTATTTTTAGGTAATGAATCATGTTAGGCAACCAACCTGCTGCCGTGGCATGATCTTCTGTTGAATGCACAACTAAGGATGCATTCATTTGCTCTAAATTCTTTGGGCTCTCATCCCCTGTCAACTTCTCACAAAGATCTCTTCCTCTGACTAGCTTGGTGGTTTGGATATTAATGTCATATTCCATCACTCTAGTAATCCAACCAGCCCTTTTCTCATTTAGGTCTTTAAAAAGAAAGAACTCTTTGACACTTGGATGAGTAACCTTTAAGTGTACCTTGCTATGAGTTAATAGATATCTGAAATTTTTTAGGCTCTTCACCACAGTAAGTACATGTTTTTCCACAAAATAATATCTCCGTTCATATTCTTCTAAGCCCTTGCTAAAGAAAGCAATAGGCTGCTCCCATCCTTTAGAATTTTCTTGGGTCAACATTCCAGATATGGCATCAAAACCTCCATAAGCATAAAGGATAAAATCCTTACTGAAAAATAGTTTTTAGCAAAGCAGGAGCTTTTGTCAAAGCCTCTTTAATAGCTTGGAAATTAGCCTTCCCTTCTTTGCTCCAGTTAAAATCTGAACTCTTCTTCAACATAGCTGTCAAAGGTTTTAGTAAATCTACAATATTAGGAAAGAAACGCCTAACAAAGTTAATCCTTCCTATGAAAGATTGAAGACCTTTCTTGTGATGTGGGAGGTGTAGCTCTAAGATAGTTGCAATCCTTTCAGGGTCTACTTTTATTCCTTTCTTGGATACTACATATCCTAACAATTTCCCTTCATGAACTGCAAACGCACACTTCTTGGGATTAAGAGATATCCCAAATTCTCTACACCTTTCAAATATTTTCCTCAGATGCTTGATATGGTCTGTTGCATGTTTAGAATAAATGGTTATATCATCTAAATAGACCAGTACAAACTTGTACATGAGGCTTTTAAAGGCCATATCCATTGCCTTTTGAAAAGTAGCACATGCATTAGACAAACCAAAGGGCATTTTTTGATAAGCCATGGTTCCCCACTTGGTTGTAAATGCAGTCTTATATTGATATTATTCATGAACCAGGATCTGATTATATCATGAATAGCCATCCAATAATGAAAATCTCTCATATCTAGAGACGCATTATAGGATTTTCTCCATGGAGGGTAATGGATGGCGGTCTTTTAGGGATGCCCTATTAAGGTCCCTGAAATCAACACATAGCCTGAGTTCCCCATTCTTCTTCCTAAAAGGAAAAAGGTTGGAAACCCAAATAGTATGCTTGATGGGGTAAATAATTCCACTTTCAATCAATTTTAGCACTTCTTTGTGCATAAGTGGTTCAAGCTTGGGGTTGACAGACCTTTGATTTTGCCTGTTTGGTTTGACATTTGGTTCTAATTTAATGGTATGCTGAGCAAGGGATAGATTTAAACCTTTGAGGTCTTCATATTTCCATGCAAATATATCACTGAACTCTTGAAATAATTGGGTATAGGCCTGCTTTTCTGAATCAATATTTACCTTCCCAAATTGTAGACTTTTACGTGACTCCAACTCTAGTTCAGTACAATGTTCTATTGGACCACTAGACCAGTTTTACTACTCTTCACTTGATCATCTTTATTGAAGATAACTTCTAAAGTGACAAGACCCTTGGGTATCTTATTAGATCAAAGTTGTATCGCTTGATCACCATAGTTTTGCATTAGTCTATCTTGGTTATGTTCTGAGAAAACATCCTCTTCAAAAAAGAACTGCAGAATTTGTTCATCATTGTCAAACACTTGCCAATTAATATTATTATTAGGGATAGAAGGTCTGACAACCACTATAATATGTTGTTGGTCTCTCTCTTTTGAAATGCTATTAGGGATATCATACTGAGATCCAATAACAACTAATCTATTTGCATTCTGATTTAGTTTCCTGGGGATAGCAATAATATTGAAAGCACATAAATCTTCTATAGCATCCCAAACTCGATGCTTGTATGCTCTAATTTTATCATTTTTTTTTGCACTTATCCCTCTTACTTGGCTGATGACCAGATCACTGTCACCATAAAATTTTATGGCTTTGATCCCTCTCTTTCTTGTCCATTCCAATCCATTCACTAGGCTCTCATATTCAGCGGTGTTGCTAGTGCAAGAGAAACTGAAACTAAAGGTTGTATAATACTTCTACTCATTAGGAGAGACTAACATAGCACCACCACCAACACCATGTCTGCTTCTAGCACCATCAAAGTATAGCTCCCAAACTTGGTTTCTATGATCTTCTAACTCAGTATTAGTTTTTAAAAGATTTGGCTCTATGGATTCATGTTCTTGTAAAAAATAGTTTCCCAAACCAGTTTCCCAAATAATGTTGTCTTGGGCCTCTGAAGCTCTCTCTGATTCTAAATCATCTAGGTAGATATCTGGGATACCTTCTATTTTAGTGTTTTTTTCTCTAATGATTGGGAAGTCCTTACTATCAAGCGCAAGGCAGCTTGTATTGATCACATTGGACACATAAGGTTCTATATGGTGTGTTGCTAATAATTCAGACTTGATAGTAACCTTAGTTCCATATCTTGTATGGAAAAGCATGTGAGACCAGTCAGAAGAAAGATAGACTCCTATCTTGGCTGTAAACTCCCTTGATAGGCATATGAAAAATAAAGCAGGGAGGTCTATGATGTATATGTCAAGTACGATAGATAAATTGGGGCTATCATGGAGGATTAAACTGGTATCCTTGGCTACACCTATTGTGTTTACTGAGGAACCATCAAGCTGGGTAACCCTCTTTTGAAAAGGTTAATATTTCAGTCCCAATTGGTCAGCCACTTTCTTAGGCATGACAGTGCTAGTAGCTCCACTATCTACCATACAATTATGTACTAAAGATTTTCCAATAATTAAAGATGCATAAAAGGGAGGTGGTTTTAAGTTCCTACCTTGAATGGCATTTGCTTTGGGGTTGCTGCTTGGAGCCTCCTTTTCTCGATCAATGTTGACTAACACTGGCTTTGTTGTATCTTTTGTGGGTTGAGGAGTTGACACTTCACCCATAGCCTTCTTCAAGATTTCAGGCTGCCCTGGAATAGCCAAAAAGTCCCACATAGACATAGTAACATTTGCTTTCTTCATATTGTCCACAATATTGAAAGGCATTGTTGTGTGTACTCTTTGGTGTGCTTTCAATATGATAGGATCAACCTCCTTGGAAGGTTGATTTTCCTTGATTGGAATGATGGGGACTTTCTTCAGTATGATAGGAGTAAACGATCATAAATATTCTGCAGATGTAGGAGCCTTACCCCTATCTCCCGTTTGCTCCATGTCTTGAGCCCTTCTTTTAGACCTAGTGTTGGCAGAAATTGGGGATTCACCATTAACTCCACTGAAATATTGTTCCTCCCAATTAGGGAAAGCAGTCTCATCAGCATATTCCTCTTGTTGGGGTATGGACCCACTAGACAAGGCCTCTGATTGTATATTTGAAGCATTCTGCACCATAAGTGCTTGTTGTACCCTTCCATTTAAGCATGTTGTCTGGTTATGGGACTGATTACAAGGATAGCACCATTCCATCTCTGCAACAAGATTATTTTGACTTGGGACCACATCCCTGACCAAATTTGCAGAGTTAAGAGGCATCGGATTATAAGGTTGGAACTGCCTTTGATTAAAATTTTGTCTTTGTCTTTGATAACCTCCTTGATATGGTGGCCTATTCTGCTGGTAAGACTGTCCTTGATTTTGATACTACCGATTAGGACCTTGATTCTGCTGCTAATAGGATGATCTACTCCCCTGATCCTATTTCTTTAAGTTGGTCAACTCCTTGGTCATAGTTTGCAATAAGTTGGTCATTTCTTGCTGATGACTTTGCATCTTTTGCTGACTGTCTCTTAATTCAAGTAGCTCTTGAGAAGGGATCGCTTTTGATTCCTCACTGCTCATACTAGATTTAGGTGCTACTACAGTGGGTATAGGGGTAAAAAGAGGTGTTTGCAGAGGTGCAGTGGGCTGATGATTAGGAAAGATAGGAATGGGTGGCCTTCTGGCTATCATGCCTACTTGGATCAAACAATTTTGAACCTTGACAGCTATGTCAAAAGCCTAAGGTAATGAGGTACCTCCCATGGATTGGATCATGACAGAGATCTGACCAATCAAACTTTGCAAGAAGTATAGGAAAGCGTGGTTAGCTGACGACTTGCTGACGACTTTACTGAGATAGGTATTCTATTCCATGTCTTGAGGAATCTATTGTTGAAATCTGTCATCTGTTCTTGAGGATCTCTCCTTATGGTTGTTAGTTGTTCAACCAAAGATAAATTATCTGATTTATCCTCAAAGTATTTACTTAATGAATCTCCTAATCCATCCCATGAATTAATAGAACCAATAGCAAGAGTTCTAAACCATTCTAAGGCCTTACCTTTAAAAGAGGTTTCTAATAGCTTGCTAGCCACATCTTCTTCTGTGATATTGTGTATACTACAGATAGTAGTCACATCTCTTATGTGTTCAAAAGTTGTTGTTTGTCCTTCACCTGTGAAATCAGGTAGACTCTTGAGTGCTACTAAGGGCACATCATGATGTTGAGCAAAGTTTAAAGGATTTCCCTGGTTGAAGGGTGCAAAGGAAAACTGTCTAGCCATTGCAGGAGCTAAGATTTGCTGAGCAACAACTGTGTGAGTTGTATTTAAGGGTGTAGCTGAATCTTCTTGTAGCTCTCTAGTTAAGGATCTTCCTCTCCTTTTGAAATGAAAAGGCAAGGGTCTCCTCTTTGAAGTATCAGGTGGTGTAGATTGTACCCTCCTTGTAGGGGGTGTTCTTTGAGATGATCTCCCTTTATATTTTCTTGTTAAGGGCAGCTGCAAGAACTCAAAAAACTTTGAGCTTCTTGTTTTAATCTTTCTCATAAACTTTGAACATGACTGGATCTTCTGTTCTTCACCAATGGAGTCGCCATATATACTCTCAGAATGAAACCTCTTTCAGGTCTGTACTGTGCAATCAGTATATCAATGATAGCATAATATTGAAAATAAACTTCTTTTATGGTCCCACCGGGCGTGCCCGAATTATTATACACTAAATTTTGCACCCTAGGTCAAGCTCTCATAGTCTTGATAATCTAGTATAAAATGGGAATCATTTCCAGGTTGTGGGACCTTTGCTAACTGAAATGAGACCTCCAGGTTCTAGGTTGGTTCCTCTTGGATAATCACCCAAATTTTCTTCTTAACATGAAAGTAAACGCTTGAGGGAAAAGGGATAGAAGGAATGCATAAAAGGGAAATAACTGAATAAGCAAACTATCCTACTAGGTGATACACCGAAAGTAATATGAACATAACACAGTGGCCACACCAGCATGAAGACTCTTAGATCTAATAGAACACAATCTGTCTGAACAGGCTTGTATAAGTATTTCACAGAGAGGTCCGAAATAGAAAGAGGCTATTCAAGGAAAGAAAATATTTCACAAACAATAGCTTTCCTAAGAAATTTAGACATAGATTATGACCTGCAAGAAAATGTTCACTTCAACAAATGGATGTAGAAATGAGACAAAATAGTTAGGGATGAACAAAATCCACAAACTATCTGAATCAAATCATCTACAATAGCATGCAAAGATGCTGAAAAAGAGAAGGGCTCTGGAATCTAAGAATTCTCTAATATAAACTAGTGTATCATATTCATTAAGAGAAAATACATAAAGGGAAATTAGAGGGCAGAAAAAATGTCACAGATAATTCCCACAAAGTCTGGATTCCAATGAAAGATTACAAATTGCCAAAATTAGAGGGCAGAAAGAATGCCTCAGATAACTTTTACAACTGGAAAACTCTGAGCTAAAAAGCTCTGAAACTAACTTATATACACTACTCCTCTAGCACGCA
The DNA here is from genome assembly GCA_018584345.1 of Thuja plicata. Lineage (NCBI taxonomy): Eukaryota > Viridiplantae > Streptophyta > Pinopsida > Cupressales > Cupressaceae > Thuja > Thuja plicata. The sequence goes on from MU228246.1 coordinate 2,080,230, forward strand.
GGCTCAGGAGTCAATCTGATTCAGGAATTAGGGTTGCAATTCATATGCAATAGAATAATTAGAAACCCTAATACTGTCGATTCTTCTCATAAATGCATCGTGAAATATCTGAAATGATCTTATATGCCTTTGAACATCTTTACTTTTCCATTAATGCAGCTCTGAGAAGTCAGCCCAATCCATCTCTCTGTCAAATTCCTGAGAAATTGCGCCACCGCTTATGAACTTTGAGAATCAAATTTTCATAATTTTAAATATTCAAATAATAACGGTTAGGTGGTGCGGGAGCTCGATCAACGGTTCATATTTGAATCTTCATCTTCCTTTAAACTAGAGCCGTAGATCCTTATCTTTGTTATTACTGCCTTTGTCCTAGCCCTCAACCCTGAGTCTTGATTTGCTTATGTCTCCAGGTCCCGAGATGTTTTTACTAACTCTGGGTCCATTATGAGACAACGCGACCACCGCAAGATTGGATTTGCATTGGACGACTATCGCTAAGTCTCCAAATCATAAGAGAATACTCCATTCCTTCACAAGACTTAGCGACCATCACGAGATTAAAATTTGGTCAACAACATGGATTAAATTATCTGCAGCTCCGAGCCTTTACCTTACTCAACTTCCTTGACCACGGTTCATTTGGAGACCTAGCGACTGAGCAGTCTCGTGATCTCCTATCTTTCTTCTTAACTGTGGTTTCTTCATGAGACTTGGTGACTGAAAGAAAGCTTAACTTGACCAACCTGAACTCAATTTATATCTACAGGGTTAGAAATATACTGAGTCGCGAGATCTCATGGTCTTTTGTTAACTCCGAGTCACCTCATGAGATCACGCGACTACCATTGGATCATAACATAAGATCAACGGCCAGTGCGAAGTCAAGAGAAATTTTAAGTGGCCCCACCATTTTATGGAGACTAAGCGACTAAGGTAAAATAGAATAGGCAGTCTCCAAGTCTCGTGATCCCAGCCAATGTCATCATTTCTTTCAGAGACTTAGCGACAACCGTAAGATGGAGAATATGAGTGATCTGGATTGACGGTGCGCGGGAAGTCTCTTGAGCTTTGGAGAATATTCCTTTTCTTACCACAACAAGGAGACAAAGGGTATTATATTTGCACACATGTCTTTAGAGGGAGCTTAAGTTATCCGAAAAGGTAATGAAAAAATAGAATAAGCTTGGGATAACTAGGATTTTCTATCAAGTTTGCATAGGGATTTCAATACTTAGGCTATTTTGCATGAACAAGAAAAACTAGAGGGTTGAAAGCATAGTAGAGGACACAACCAAGACCAAAAAAAATTAAGGTATTTCTCACAGGCTGGGCTCAACCCTTGTGGGAGCCTCATTTTACTCCACCTGTAGCCAAAATTCACAGAATAGGGAAATTTGGATAACATGTACCAAATGGATATTTAGAAACAAGTTGAATAAGAATGGAGAAGTCACAAGGAACAAATCAAGATTAGTATGCAAGGGGTATGCACAAGAAGAAGGTATTGACTATGGAGAAACATTTGCACCCATTGCTAGACTAGAAGGAGTAAGAATACTACTTTCTTATGCTGCATACAAAGGATTCAAGGTATACCAAATGGATGTCAAATCTGCATTCCTAAATATAATACTAGAAGAAGAGGTATACATTGAACAACCATAAGGGTTTGTTGATCCAGGCAGGAGAAACATGGTATGTAGACTACACAAATCCTTGTATGGATTGAAACAAACACCTAGATCCTGGTATGAAAGACTTCACTCCTATCTCATAAGCATTGGATTTGTAAGAACAAGTGAAAATAGCAATTTGTACTTAAAAGAAGATTCAAATGATAATATTATGATTGTTGAAATATTTGTCAAGATGATATCATATTTGGGGGTAATGATATGTTATGTAAATCTTTTGCTAATGAAATGAGCAAAGAGTTTGAGATGTCAATGTTTGGGGAGATCAAATTCTTTCTTGGTCAAATTCTTCAATAAGATGCAGACGTACATATCACACAATCCAAATACATCAAGGAAGTGCTGAAGATATTCAAGATGGAAGATTCCAAGCCAATTGGAACACCTATGGCAACCAGATGCAAGTTGACAAAAGAAGACAAATCAAATGAGGTAAAGCATACCTTGTATAAATCAATGATTGGCAAACTAATGCATGTTGTTCATACTAGACCAGATATAGCACATGTAGTTGGAATAGTTGCAAGATTATCTGCTAATCCCAAAGAATCACACATGACCATTGTCAAGAGAATTATGAGATATCTAAAGAACATCGAGGACTATGGCTTATGGTATAAAAGAGAAGGCAAATTTGAGCTTCAAGTCTATACAGATGTTGATTGGGATGGAAACTTAGATGACATAAAGAGCACAATTGGAGGAGCATTCTTCATGGGTGACAGACTTGTCACATGGATCAATAAGAAGCAAGGATGCATCTCACAATCTACTGCAGAAGCAGAATATCTGGTTGTTGTTGCAAACTTCTCTAACATTGCATGGATCAAACAATTACTGGAAGGTATGAATATGAAAATTCTTGAACCAGTGATTATCTATTTTGATAATACTAGTGCAATAAACATTTCTGAGAATCCTGTCATGCATGCTAAGAATAAGCATATTGCAATCAAGTATCGTTACTTAAGATAACATGTGCAAGAGAAAGAGGTGATACTGGAATATGTTCAATCCAAGGAACAATTAGCTGATATATTCACAAAGTCATTGCCTAAAGATACATTTGAGTACCTGAGAAAGAGACTAGGGGTCTGACCCTTGTCTATTGGTCAGTAAGATGACTAGGAGGCTGCATCAGCCTACACAAAATCAGAAGATCATTCATGTTGATGCAAGCAAAGAGATGGACTACAAAGATACATTTGTACACAACAAGGGACATATCTACACCGAACACCAGAGTCATTGTATTGCTGATGGATAGGGAAATTCAAGGAGTATATTATAAAAAGGAGAAAGGATATACTTTGGCATTGTTGTCAAAGGAAGATAATATCAAGATGGGAGACAATATCCTGAGAATATCCAAAGGGAGAGAAGATATCGTAAAGGAGAAATGACTTAAGGGAGAGAGTACGCTATATTACTATCAAAGGAAAAAGAGATGATCAAGGAGAGGAACAGTCAAAGGGAGAGACAACATCAGAGAAAAGAAGCTATAACACAGGGAGAGACATAATCAGAAGGTACTACATCTATCCAGTGAAGGGAATGAAGATTGAAGACAGTACTCTGCAGGAAACAAATCTAAGCTAGAAGAGCTTACCGAGAACCAGACATTGATATTGGTTATAAAACAATAAGATTGGTAGATAGATGAACTACAACTGATATATTTCATATTATATTAGTAATAATGTAGTGTGTTGCCATCAATGCCAAAGGGAGAGATTGATGAACTATAACTGATTGAATGTTTGAAGATGTTAAGTTGATGACCACCGAGCTGCAGAAAGTTAATGCAAGACATTAAATTAGTTAATGTATTGTATTGTCATTGATGTCAACTTGATATAATTTGATTGGTTATATACATAGTGTTAAAGACTTCAGAGAACCAGAAAGATTAAGGTTATGCTTTTAGTAATGCATAAAAGATGAGTGAGAACCCCGAGAGGAAATTCACAGTGATACCCGAGCAAGAAACCTGAGCAAGCATTATTGACGAGAAGAATCACAGTGTTACCCAAAGGACAAACAACCCTAACGGACAGACAACCCCGATAGGTGAAGATGCTCGAGGAGAACTAAAGTGTTGACCGAGCTAACAAGGATTTAAAACACCGAAAAGAACTGAAGTTTAGAAACGCCAAAAGACTTAGCTAGCAAGAGCTAAAGGAGTTAATTGGTTGTTAATATTGTTTTCATCGACAAGTTAAAATCTAGAGATAAGTGAGAGATTTAATGTTGTTTTATTCCAGTTGTCTAAGAGAAATCTACAGGATAAAACTGAAGTAAAGCTTTAAAGCAAGAAAGAAAAGAATTGTGGATCACGCCAAGAACAAGAAAGTCAAGGACTTAGAAACAATGAAAATCATATCTATAAAGATACAATCTAATTCATTATGAATCAGGGGTGAATAGAGAAGAGGATGCTAAAGAGAAACTGGTGAAAGACTTCACACAGTCCTGATCAATCAAGCTGAAGAAAAAAGATAATATTTCTACACACACCGAGCAATAGAGAAGCACAACATCACCGAGCAGAAAGAAGTGGAGCAAAGGTATTGAATAGAGACATTGATCAGAAAGGTATTATGAGCTTACAATAGATCTGAACATCTATAAAGTTTAGTTGTTTATATGAACAGATCATATATTGTTTCAGTTTAACCATTGAATCAGAGAAGTCTCTTAATTGAGCAGGATCTAAACAAATCCTTTATATATTGAGATACATCCCAAGGAGTATCAAAAGGTTAATTCATGAAGATAGCATAGTGAAATGCGAGATATCAAGTGATTAACTGTTAGTGATAAATCCTCTAACAAGGTCGCACTTAACAGTGTGTTTGTAACCTTTAACAGGGTTGGCTCTTCACCGAGCTCACTTCAGAAGAGTGAAAATTCTGGGTTACCGGTCCCAATTGGTTTTTCCCTTAACATGGTTTCCACGTTAAAAATCCACGTGTCAATGTGTTTACGAGTCATTACTTTAGTGTTTTTCATTACACATAACTAATCTGGATTGATCGGTATACACTAAGTAATTTACTGTATTTCGGTAAATGAAAGACTGCTAATCGGTAAAGATAAAGAATAAGGTTTAACAGTGAACTCCGAGCAGTAGTCATTTGATAAGATTATTTCAAGGCATACATCTTGTAGGACTGGAGATAACTAGAGGCTTATAATTGTGGTAATAAGTTTTTGGGTTAATTTATTGGAATATTTTTGAGGCTACTGATTCACCCCCCCCTCTCAGTTATTCTAACATAATCCTTCCACCAAGGTCAAATGTTTGTAATGTCAATCTTATGCAATAATTCCACTGGCAAGACAGATTTTTCTTCTTGAAACTTTGAACATCTAGCTTCATTGAAGCCAACACCAGTCATGTCTCCTTTAGGTTTCTGTCTATTTCTCTATTCATCGATCAAGTCACTACTCATGTGAAGTCTCTCAATATGATTCTTTGCCTCAACAAGTTCTCCTTTTATGATCTGATTGTATTTCTCTAATTTCAGATACTTGTTTTTGTAGTGTTCAAGTTTAGTCTTCATTTGTCCCAACTGAATATTAGCATCCTTCAAGGTTTCTTCAATTTTGTCCTTAACATCCTTTTCTTATTGAATCTCTTTAGCCATCTGTAGTGAAGTAGTTTCATAATCGAGCTTTAAGGTATCTTTCTCTTTCTCAAGTTGCATTATCTGATATGAATTATCATTGTCTGAATCCTGTTTTATCTTAACCATAAGATCTTGTCCCTGATTTCTGGAAAGTTCAAGTTGTTCTTTCAGTTTCTTAATGAATCCCTTTGCTCTTCTCAATTTGAATTTCAAGTCACTATTCTTTGTTTTAGCTTTGTTAAGATCTTCAAGTGTTGCTTCAAAGTTTTCTTCCAAACTTTCAGAATCCATCTTGATCTCCCTTAAGCTATTAAACTTTCTTTCCAACGGCCAAAAGCTCTAATACCAATTGTTAGGATTAAGTAATACTGAGAGGGGGGTGAATCAGTATTACAAAACTTCAAACATGAACTTAATAAATTCCAACTTAACCATATAATTACTGAAATGAAAAGAACATAAGCACACAACACATAACTCATAACACCATGAATTGTTGTTGAGGAAGCCTTGGCCAAGGGAAAACCCCGGTGGGGATGGTACCCACAAATATGCACTAAAAGTATAGTGTCCCTATTAGGAAACCTAGCCCTGTTAGGAGCTGAATATTACATTAGCACATTTCCCTGTTAGGGGAATACAAAACCATGTTAAAGGTATACTAAGCACACTGCTCTTACAATTAGAAATAGTTCTGTTATAATCAATCTCATAAATGAACTGCACAAGCATCAGCTATGCTTAGATAGTTCCAGTTATAGCTCGCATCTGTCTGACATCACAATGCATCCATGCATTTCCTCTGCTTCATATCATCTCATCACTTTCACACTTTGCTTTACAAAAAGCTCTTCATATATATATATATATATATATATATATATATATATATATATATATATATATCATTCAATCGGCTCTCAAATACATTACAAAATAGAATTAACACTTATGCAAAGAGTAAATACAAAGTCGGCAACCTTATACTACCAAAGAATAGGTAATCCAAAATCCTAGTCCAACTTAGCACATTTGGATTCCATGTCATACTTCCTTAATCATCACGACTGTCCATCTGCGTTGTATCTTTGTTCCTCTGCCTTCGCATGTCTTCAATACACTGTAACTCACTACGATCATCACCAAAACTCAAGCGACCTTAACCAAAGGTCATACATATCCCAAAATGTTTTCCTCTAAGCTTGCATGTGATCATTCATCATATACTATCTTCGCTGTCCAAAATTGTACTGCTATACTCTGTATTTATGTTCACTGTACTTAGTCATTTTACAATCTGCATATCCAAAACTATAAACAACTCCAAGTGATCATCATACCAGATGTGTTGCCATAAATGACAACCCTCAAGTGTCTCGTATCACTCCAAAAATGCATCACTTGCCAACAATAACTCCAAACCACCTCTTTCCATTTGTATTCCCTCGACGCCCTATGTTGACCAATCTACGCAACCCTAACCTTTCTTCGACTTAGTTCTCTTATTGACTTACACAGATTTGAACCTAAGACTTCCAATTGAAAAGCTTTGCAACTTACCGCTGCAGTGTGGGTTCATCCCCTACTTCTCCTAATTTTTTTCCCCAACAGGGTTTGGAAGTGTTGATAAGTTTGGATTTGTTGAAAAACAAATTTCACAAATCACCATATCTATTTGGTTCTTATTATTTAATATATAGTAAACTTTAATTTTGAGACCGAGCAAATTTATGTGAAGAAATCTCTTGTTCATGGTAATTTAGAGGAAGAGATTTCCGTGACAAAACACTAGGTGGAAGAAGCGTAATTTGAGATTAAGGGCTTAAGAGTTGTCAGATATTATTGGTATGGAAAGCAAAAGAGATAGGAGTGAACAAAAATCTTTGATTAGGCCAGATCAACTATGTGAAATTAATATTGGAGAAGCACAATATGACAACTTGAAGACCACTATATGTTCTTATCTCTCAATGTGTATCCGATTATCCATAGAGCAATGTCCAACTTCATCCACTAAGATGTAGGGCATGGATCTAGTATAGTGTTGTTGAGAGCTTAATTTTGCCATAGTTTGTATTAGACTAAACATTATTTAATCAGCGAAAGTCTTGAGCTGCTTTATGACTAATCCTAGATGAGATAGGATGTGGTTAAGAGAGTCTTCAGAAATTTGTGAGGTAACAATACATTGTTTATTATCATGGTTGGGGACCTATATTTAGTAGATATTCATTAGTTTTCAGATTCATATCTATAATAGAAGATCCATTAGTAGATACATATTTAATTTATTTGGTGGTGCTATTAATAACATGAATAAGTGATAGGTGGTGCTCATGTTCATCTTTTGATTATTTCATATTAAAATATTATCTTTTATCTAAATGTAAATCTAGACTCCACCTACTAAAACATTTAATTCAAAGATTGTTACAAATAATTTCTGATCTACCAATTACAGTTCTGAATTATCTTCAAAATCACATTTGTTTATATATACTTCATGAAACCATTGAAATAAGCCTCTTATAACACTCTGATATTTATGTTAATAACTAGTAACATAATTACCATTTTGTAACAGGTGTTAAAGAACTTCTGATGGATTTATACACAATGAGATGTGAGGTGATCATTCAGTTTGCAAAAGACCACTGAGTGAAGAGGTGGGCATGAAAGATTTCCTCTCATGTGGTGATCTTCTGCATCCTAAATACCAATGATAGAGAAGAACATTGCCAATCAAGCTGTCTCCTCAGCATAGCAGTTGTTGCTCTCTGTTTCTTTATAAATGAAGCAACCAGCCAGGGAGATATAGATGCAGAGGAACAGTGCACTTAAAGCAGCAAGAAGCCAATAGTAGTAGTCCAAATGAGCTTTGTTAATGTTGTCTGCAAACCAGCTCTGTTCCTTGCCCCTGTTAGTAATATCCTCAACAATAGAAATCAAGATACTGCTTAGGAAACTACCAACACCTAAAATGCTCAAGTACAAAGCAATGCCCAAACTCTTCATCATATCAGGCATCTGGTCATAAAAGAACTCCTGCAATCCTACCTGTGCAAATACATCTGATATGCCAAGGAGAATGCATTGTGGTAGCAACCAAAATATGCTCAATGGAATTGTTTCATTGGGCATGCCTCCTACCATATGATCTTTTGCCACTTGAAGCCTTTTCAATTCTATCAATGCTGCAACAACCATGGACAGAAGGGAACAAAAGATACCAATACCTATCCTCTGAAGCAAGGTTATGCCACGCTCAATACCAGTTATTTGTTTAGCAAATGGAACAAAAATCCGATCATATACTGGGATCAATACAATAATGGACAAAGCAATAAAACCTTGCAAGCTTGCTGCAGGGATTTCAAAGCTTGAGCCAATCTTCCTATACATGCTGCTTCCCTGCTTTATGAAAAATGTTGGTGATTGTGCAAAGATTACCCCATACATCAAACAAGCCCCCCAAATGGGAAACAACCTTAGAACAAATTTCACTTCTTCAACTTCTGTGACTGTGCAGAGTCTCCAGTTGATTCCTGATTTGTGCTCATAGTCCAATTCAGTCCTCACTGCTGCTTTGTCTAGAAACCTGAGAGACAAAAATCATATTATGAATGACTAAATTTGTGGGTTCATGAGTGGCAGTGTTAAGAAGAAATAAAAGAATTATTGTAATGAATTGAATGGCCAAAGCAGAACAGTGTGGCTCAAAAGTACAAGTTTGCTAATAAGGGCTCCTAAAAAGGGCTCAAACAACGTGGGAGCTAAAATAAAATAAACTAGGAATAAAAACAATAGTTCCATGGAGTTTTCAGATGGGGGAATATAGAGACAGGTTTTGGGGACAGGGATCAAGGGCCTAAATTTTGGGATGGCAAGGGGATAACTGTGGAGTGGTAGTGTGGTGGCATTGATATACAAATTGAGATGAATTGAAATATTCAAGTCAAAATCTGCAATATAACATCTGGGTTCATGCCCAATGAAAAACAAACTAGTTTAAATTGAGATGAATGGAAATATTCAAGTCAAAATCTGCAATATAACATCTGTGTTCATGCCCAATAAAAAGAAAACTAGTTTCACAAAGTTAAAGGTTGCAATCAGTATGTGCCATATAGCAAGTCACCTGACTGCATCCCCAGTGGAGGTGGCAGAGGTGATGGTGCTGGGTGACCTTTCCTCCAAGTCCTCAAGTCTCGAAAACATTCATGTACATGTACAGAGGACGTGGGGTTCGGGGGGGGGACGCATCTTTGTGGACCAGTGCAGTAAAAACATGCTTATGCACAATCAAATAATTGGTGTGAAGCTATACAAAGAACTAAACATATGCCAGACTAAAACAATCCTTTTACACAGACATCTGGTGTAAACTACAAAATTAGATGCATATGAAGAGATAGAGAAGGCCTTGCCTCAACTGCTTTGTAGGCAAAAGTTGCCTTCTCACTTCAATCTTCAAACCATCTTCTTGAACTGCACGGAGCTTTTCTTCCTTCGAAGGAACAGAGACATTCCACTTATGAATCACGGCTATGAAGACTCTGATAATCTGAGTCAGTGGACTAGCACCAGACAGTTTATGACGGTAAAACTTTGTTCCCCAAATGAAAATACAGAGTGCTATTGCCATGGTTACTGTTGGGATACCAAATCCTAGACCCCAACCAACATTTTCTAGAACATAACTGAGCACAAAAGAAGATAAGACCACACCACTGCATATACCAAAATACCACCAATTGAAGAACGAAGCCTTATACTTCCTCTCATCCTCTTCTCTGTCACTGAACTGGTCCGCACCAAATGCTTCCAAACAAGGTTTGTGGCCTCCTTGGCCCAGAGCAACCAAATAGAGGGAGAAGAAAAAGAATCCCACTTGCAAAGGTGAGGGTTTGGGACAGAAATATGATGTGCTATGGCATGGATGGGGCCTAAATATCGTGATAGATGTTGCCAGAGTTAACGAGCATAGCCCCTGCAAACACTGAACCTTTTAGTGGCTGATAATCATAGTGAAAACTAACCTCAATTTCTACAGAAGCAGAATTGAAATGTTTTCAAAGATTTAAGAAAACCTTTCGAAGTACTAAACACACAATTTTCTCCAGCTTCATGAGGCTGACATCATTTGCCAATACCTTTGCATATTCAAAGCCAAAGATTTGAGTTTATAGGAATTCATTTCCCTTGCATTCTGAATTGGGTTGACATGAGTTTTAACCTTCTGTAACAAATATTCATGAAATACGTATAAGACTGATATGGACTTAAACTTATGTATTACAGCTTAATGATAATTTAAGCTTGGTGTACTCCCAGAGTATTGAATTATGAAAAATGAGTGATGCCCTCTAGATTGGGTTCTTGTCATACTTGACAACTGTAATATTATATCCATAAACTGGAGATAGGTTAAGGGCTATCTAATCTTGTTGATGTATTCTTTGTGCCTTGAAATTTTTATAAATGTTTTGGATTAATATTCTGTAATCTATAATCAGAATAAAAGCAGTTAGAGGAGAAAAAATAGTTTGTTGTAGACCAAGACAAATTAAAAAGAAAGAGAAAAGAGAAGGGGAAGGTTGCAAGATTAAAGAACAGAAATATGATTTTGAAAATCGAATTAAATACTTAAAAATTTGACATGAGACAGAGCCACAAGCAGGGGATTAAAACAATAGAGCCTAATAAAAATCGATATGCAAATAATGATCAGCTCTCTGTTAAGATGGATCGTTGAAAGAATGACTCATCATTAAATACTCTGTACTGCTAAAATCTCTAATGCCAAGAAAGAGCTAGGAATTTACTTTGAATACAAAACCATTAAAGAAAAAGAGGAATTAGCTATACTGACCAGCAGATATACAACAGATGACAGAAGAATGGTCCAGTACCGACCCAAATAGGAATCTGCAACAAAAGCTCCAAGGAGGGGAAGCATGGTTGTAGTACCTGACCAGATATTGACATTTTTTGCAGCAGTAGCAGTGCTCTCATGCATAACACTAGTAAGGTATGTTACCAAGTTCGAGTTAATGCCATGGTAGGCCAGTCTCTCTGCAATTTCAACCACAATTATGAAAAGGGCTGTTTTCCATCCTCCTGTCAAATCTCTGCGAACTGGCCTTCCTTTGAGGTCTGTGGATCCATCCTCAACAACATTGTTGCTTCTGTTGATGTGTGCACTGGTGAGGGGGGATTTAGAGGAAGAGGATTGTTGTTCCATGAATAACAAGGAAATTCTGATGATGGGTTACAGAATGTGATTCGAAAAATTGATAAAAAAATTCTAACAGAAACTAATTCAGAAATAATTTAACAGAAATCTCCATTATAATTGCTTCTCTATTGTAGTACATTACACTAATGTGAAGAATATATAATCCTTGGTGGGTGGTGAGGAATGGGGGCATGTCTTTGAGTCATGATCATGTTAATGGGGGATATTTATATGAAGAAATCTAGTTTAACCTTACCCAAGGCTTAAATTTTAGTTCAATCACAGTAGAAGAGGATTCTATTCATGAGATCAGACAGCTTGTCCACTGAACTCTACAACATCCATTGATTAAAATATATAAACAGGCGAGCGAATAATGTCAATATTGACCATTGTTGTTCTTTTTGATCTCAATTCACATATTAAATACAATATTTACTGGAAACTGGAAAAAAAAGGACAAATTATTTTCCCACCAGTGTGCTAGAATCATCAAATCAGAATAAAATCGCCAACATAGAACAAAATAAAGTGGCGTAGATATGTGATTTACTGCTTTGAAAGATAAGTTTTTAGTATAATTACACATTAAAAATACAGCAAAAATGGTGATGGCGTCTTAGTGACAAAATTTTCTGACGTAACACCCTCTAGTCATTGGATATCATTTAAGTTTCTTTCTTACCAATCTTGAAGAGGTGTTTGAAGTAAGATAGTGTGATTAGTGGGAGCATTTTTCTGATGAGTGGCCGCCTATGCTTGTCTTTGTGTTACTGAGAATCTAGACTATATTTTTCTGAGGAAAATTGGTGTCAGTATTGAGAATTCTTTTTAATTTAAGTGTTTTATATTATTTAGTATAGAGATTTATAATATATATATTTTTAATGAATATGTGTCTATATTATCATTTAAAAAATTGATAGGGGTGGAGAGAGTCACATCTCAAAAGTTCAAGTGGGAGCAACATAGAATTCAAGCATGTTGTTAGGTGGTGAAAGTAAGAGCATTAGCATTAGGAGAAAGAGGTAGGTCATGGTCATCGGATATCCCCCATAAATCAACTCAAATAAAAAGAAAAACAACAAAATGAAAGAGAAAAACTAGAAACATGATTACTAAGCCATAAAAGTGAATTCTTATATGCGTGCTTCTCATTGTGTTAGAGATCTATATTATGATGATGATTTTTTTATTAATTACTTGTTACAACTTTGTTCATGAGTAGATACTTTAATATGGTTGAGATGGCATATGATAAAGATGGGGTTTTACCTATGCATTGGCGAATGAGCAAGAAAGAGGTGTTGTACTACATGCATAGTAAATTAGGTCTTTTTAATTTCAATATAGCTCATCGTTATAATAATTTGCATTGGTATATAAGGAATAAATCTGGGTTGAGCTTGATAGAGTCTTTGAAAGTCTTGATCATGCTAGGATCCCTACACAATTCTTCTCTTTTGCCAATTCATTTTCTCTTTTGGTTGAAGCCTTACTAAATGCCACCTTATTTGACCATTCTATGATCAAATTCAATATATATAGTGGCAAGTGGATGTTAAAAGTTGTCCAATCTCAAATTTTTAGTATGTATCCCTAGTGGCTTATTTTGTTTTGATCAATAAGGGGCCGAAGATGAGATTTGTATTAATATATAAACTGTAAACAATAAGAAAGCAAACAAAAAAGTTACTGGTTCATAACCCAATCCTACCAAGAGAATTGTGAACCCAGAACAGAGCACCTAGGCTCAAACCAGAGTTAATATTTGCAGAAGGTCATAATTCAAAGATTGAATAACCAAGCAAAATTCAAAATGCAAAATTCAGAAAGCCCCAAATGAACTTAGCTCGTGAAATCACACAAAGGGAGAAGTGGTGTCGTTCTCTGTGATTGCTCCATAACTTGATTTGGAGCTATCACCCAAGGCTGGAGAGCCGCTATCCTCTGGTTCATCCTCAAAGGACTCCTTAGTTGGTTCGCCAATATCCTCATCTTCTGCCTCCTCTTTATCTTCATCTTCTGCATCATCACCTTCGACCTCATCCTTGCCACTGGCATCATTAGATTCAACCTCCATTTCCTCCTCTTCGACTGCATTATTTGAGGAGTCAAAACTCCCCAACCTATCCAATCTTTCATCATATTTATATTGATAAACCCAAGGGAGATTTTCGTCTAAATTGTCGCCATACAGGACATTTAAACCTTCCTCAATGCCTAGAAATTTAGAGAGGAATTTTAAACCTCTCCTCATCATGCATAGCCGCAGTTGGTGGTCCTCCCATTCCTAGCCCCAAAGAATATGAAGGTGTCGAGGTGGCCCAACATATATATTTCGTCTAGGGCCAATTCTGAAACCAGCGAAGGGTTGGCTTGCAGTCATTGTCGTGGCCAAATCCTAGGGAAGTGGCGTGGTGAGATTAGCATCAATGTTCATGATTGCCTTATGGAGCCCCACTATGAAATTCTCAGAGAACAAACAGTCACACAAATCCTTCGCCAGCGACTTTGAAGCCCCAGCAACCAGAATGCTTGCAAGGAATCCCATGCAGATGTCTGAAGAAACATTGAACCTGTGGTTTGTAAAAAGAAAATTGTAGCCTAAAACTTTCCTCACGGCATGAGTGACTAGGGGATGTTGATATAGATACATACTTCCTTGATTTGATTGGAGGTAATGGGGGTGTCTAAGACAATTTGTTTGATATCAGAACCAAATTTAATTGGGGAATCCATCTTTCTATCTCAGAAGTCTATCACTCTTGATCTCAAGAAAATATTTTAGTAAAAAATTCTAGTACTGCCGGGATAATAAAATCGCCAACTTAATGCAAGCCAAACCACTTGATGTTAGTGCGTCACACTCTGGCATAACTCTGAGTAGCGTACTCTCCTTGTCAATGTCGTGTCTCAAGATGAAACATAAAAATGGCAATTCCCAACTTTTAGTGACACTTCAAAAGTTCCGCCTAAAAGTGCTCCAGTCGTTCCTAAAAAAGAGATGGCAGTTGTGCTAGAAAGGAGGAAGAGAGTTTCGTGCGACAAAGCCCAAGGACAGGTTCTGCTAGGATGATGTGATGTGAATTGAATGAAAGTGTTCAATTCACACTAAGTGATTCTGGGGAGATATGTGCTGGCAAGTAATCAATTTTGTGTAAATATGATTCACTTTTTGGTTGTCATTTATGGCAACACATCTGGGTTTCAGATCGATTCCAGTAAAGACAAGTTTTGATGATTCACAAATTGACTAAGTATAGAAGCAGAGATACATAAGTAAGTTGGATGTCGAAGATCCAGATCAATGATTTAGGGAAAGTGAGCTTAGAGGAAGATAGTATGGGGTATGTATGACCTCCACCTAAGATTGATTTGGTTTTGGTTGAGTCTACGGTGAGTTAGAAAGAATTGAAGACAAACAAATTGTAGCAGAACAGTGAAGCAGAGAAGTTTGATAGTAGCGAAGATTGAGGGAGTATGACTTGGACTCCAGACAATCCAAGTTGTATTTTGGTTGTTGATAACCTCCACATTGACTATGCAAGAGCGTCGAATATGCATTTGGTATTTACTATATTAAATGTATTTTGTATTGAAGGCCGACTTTGTAATATTTGTAATATTCATATTGAGAGCCGACTTTGTAAATTTGTGAGATATATATGTAAGATCTTTTTGATAAAGATAGAGAGTGGATAGTTGGACAATTGGATGAGTTGTTGAGTGAATAGCAGAGCAGAGAATGACAGAGATCATTGAAGAACTATAAAGGAACTATCTAAGCACCAGTGTTGCTTGTTTTTTTTCATGACTGATAACACTTTGTAACCTGAATTATCTTGTAAGAGTTGTAAGCTCAGTTGACCCCTAACAGGGTGTTGTGAACCTTTAACAGGGTTGTAATTCCTTTAACAAGGAAATGTGCTATGTAATATTCATCTCCTAACAGGGCTAGGTCTCCTTAAAGGGACATTATACTTTAGTACATGCTTGTGGGTACCATTCCCACTAGGGTTTTCCCTTGGCCAGGGTTTCCTCGAAAATAAAATATGGTGTTATGACTACTGTGTCATTTGCTTATGTTCTTTTCTTTACTGTTTATGGTTAATATTTAAATGGTTGAAGAATTTAATTAAGTGCTACAATACTGATTCACCCCCCCTCTCAGTATTATCCAATCCTAACAATTGGTATTGAGCTTTTGGCCCTTGGAGAGAAAGTCTAACAGCTTGAGGGAGATCAGAATGGATTTGGACAGTTTGCAAGAAAACTTTGATGCTACACTTGAAGACCTTGACAAAGCAAAAGCAGAAAATGGAGAGTTGAGATTCAACATGCAAAGAGATAAGAAATTTATAAAGAAACTCAAAGACCAACTTGAGCTTTCTAGAAATCAAAGACACGATCTTGTAGTTCATATAAAAGAGGATTCAGATGAAGACAATTCAGATTAGGTGAAGCAACTAAAAGAAGAGAACGAAACTCTGAAACTTGAAAATGAGACTACGGCTAAAGAAACACAGGTACAGAAGGATGCTAAGAAGAAAGTTGAAGAAGCTTTAAACAGTGCATTAGATCAAATGAAGAATGAGACTGACAACTACAAGAACAAGTATCTGGAAATGGAAAAATACAATCAGATTATAAAAGGTGAACTTGTTGAAGCAAAGAAACACATTGAGAAACTTCACACCAACAGTGATTTGATTGATGAACAGAGAGAAAAATAGAACCCTAAAGGTGATATGACTGGTATTGGCTTCAATGAAGCTGAATGTTCAAAGAATCAGGAAGAGAAATCAAATGAGAAGATTGATGTTGAGAAACCTTCTATTGAAGAACCTAAAGATAATATCAGACCCTTCAGAGGTAGATGCTTTGGATGCAACAGATTTGGACACATGAAGAGAGACTGCAGAGGTAATGCCCCTTTTAGAACTTTTTCTGGTTATTGTTTTAACTATAATGGATATGGGCACAAGAAAGCAGAATGCAGAAAACCTAATCAATCAGGATATAGACAAGACAATGGAAGAGAATCTATAGTGAAACCCACATGCTACAAATGTAACAACATTGGACACATTGCGAAGTACTGTAAGCTACAAGTTAATCAAGAAAGAATACCACCTATATGTTATAAATGCAATAATCCAAGACATATAGCAAAATTTTGCAGGTATAATGGATCAGACAATAGAAGAGTACCACCTCCTATGAATTCACAGAAGAATGGAAATGATATTGGTAAGAGTGTTGCAGATTTAAAGAATGATTTTGAAAGTTGTTTTAAGAATGCAGAAGATAGCAATAGTGGTAAGATATGGAAGATTAAAGAAACAAGTGAGACATCAGTTCACGGAGAGTCAGTAGAGGCTACTGGATCTTTGCTTAATGGTAGCAAAATAGAATTGACCTAATTAGCCGATCATGGCCTTAGGGGGAGCATTGGATATAGACATCATAATATATCCTGCCCCAAAATTCATGGATTGAGCTTGAGCGAGCTTGGGTATAAGCTTGTCCGACATCATGAAATATACATCTAAGAGCGCAACATCAGCCGACGCAAATATTTTATTCGCGAGATCTAACAGCCGACTGGATAGTTTTAAGTAAAAGTGAAATCCATGAATTAAACTTGTATAAAGCACCATTTGATGACCTATCTCTTTACCATTTGACGAAGAGCGAGCTAAGGAGATCAGAGAGCAGAGAAATTTAGACTATTCTACATTGGTCATGCGTGATCGATTGAAGGATAAACTCAGAATTCAGTGGAAGAAAGGTATTACATCATCTAGCCATGGATGCACCTATTATTTTTGATGTTACAAATCGACCTGGGTATAAATTTAAGAAACATTTGTTCAAGTCATGTGAAGAGGATCCAGAGGGAGCATTTTCCCAAACCCCTTATGGTGTATTACACATAGAAGATATTAGGCTTACATACATTGTAAGTATGATATACTAGGAATTGATGATCTATCAACTAAGATGGAGTATATGATTGATAATGGAATCATGAGACAAGAATACAAACACATTAATCAGCTGAGCATAATGAAAATTCTGGACTTATGCGAATTCGATGAAGATGAATGGTTCAAGATACTATTAAGTAGGGTTCATGATCAGTTTATCTGGATAGGTGATCAACTTGTGAATATTTGTAGTGACCTAATCCATGAAATCACTGGACTGGATGACACTGGAGTCATCCCTATTGTGGAGAAACATGTAAAGAAAGAAGTTGAAACCCTAACTCATTCCAAATGGGATAGACAGGCAATGACAATAAACAACATCTTCAGCAAGATGTAAGATTGATTGCTATGATACTTGGGTACAAGTTCTACTATAGTAGCAGACCAAACTCAGTATCTGCTAGGGTAATCATGATGGCATGGATAATGGTGAAGGAGAATGTAAAATATAACCTATGCGAAGTTCTGGCACAACAATTCCTTGAGAATGTGAAGCTAGTGAAGACAGACAAAACTAAGACATTCAGATTTGGTTCATTGCTAATGCATATGTTTATTCATATTGAGCACAAATTTCCTGGCTTACATCCTAGTGGTTGGAAATATGGGATACCTACTAGTATTCTAATTTTGCAAAGCTATAAGAGACAAAATGCTACTTGGGTTGATGGAGAATTGCTGGCTATGATCAAGATCCTACAAAGATGGATGAAAAGTATATACAGGATACATGAAGACATTGTTGCAAAATACAAAGATATGATTTGTTTCATGGTTGAAATTGATTGTGTATGTTTTGAAGCAGTCATGCCCAGAAAGAAATGGTGTTATCCCATGGGATATGAAGTAAGTTCTGAAGTACTTGCCATGCAAGTAGAACATGTCCTTGCATCAGAAATTGATACAATAGAGGAAAGATAGGGAACATATGCAGAAAATTCAGCAAAGGTGAGAGAAGAACAGACTAGAGGTATGAGGAAGAGAAAGATTGAGAATCTTGTACATGAATGCGGAGTAAAATATGGGTTGACAGAAGAAGAAATAAAAGAAGTGAAAAAGAAGATGACAGAAAGATATCTTGGACCAGCAAGTGGAAGTACTGCAACCCCTCCCACTCCTGAGGTAGTTATGGTAGACAATCCACCTCCTCCTCAACAACAAACATCACAAGCAGAAAACATTACTTCTAGAGTTACTAGATCAAGCATGCAAACATCACCTAAAGAGAAGAGCACAGTAGGAGAAGAGAAGAAAGCAGAAAAACACATATGGAAACCCGACCTGGAGATGTTAGAGAAGAGAGAATTAGAACAAGGTAAATTGGTCATAATTGATAAATACTATAACAAGTATGAAGAAAAAGACAAGCTTAAGATTGAGGACATTGTGATTGAACACTTACTTTCAAAAAGACACTTTTAGAAATTGAAGGAAGTATACCTATAGACTTATATGGGAGATTGGAGATAAGAAAACATGTAGCACAAATTGAAGATGATACAATCAGCAACCAAGAAATTGATAACATGTTGCCTTTGATATTAGTACAAGAAAGGGATACAATATACAAGGAACTAAAACCTCTGTTAAGGACCAAGGTGAGATTATTGAAAATCATGGTGAGGAAGTATGATGAAGTCACTGAGGAAAATCAGAAGGCACTAGAGAAGATATTGATGAATACTACTTCTAACAAGCCCTCACCTCCTAAGACCACTTTTCCCATACAATTGGGAATGGGTGAAAGATCAAAAGCTAGCAATAGAGACAACTGCTGAGAAGAGCGAAGTAGATCCACCACCAGATTTCTATGTTTCTGGTGTAGCAGTAACTCTTGACACATCTCAATATGAAAAGGACCCTTTTACAGGGAATATGGACACTTATATAGTAGATGAGACTGAACACCAAGAGGAAGAAGAATAGAAGAAGAAAGAGGAATAAAAGAAGGAATAAGAATAGAAGAAGGAAGAAGAGTAGAAGAAGGAAGAAGAATAGAAGTCAAATTAGCAAGAGGATGAAAAGAAAGAGGTAAAAACATCATCCATTTCATTGTTGGCAAGCTGTGATGTAAATGTTGACAACATGGATGAAGTTGAATCAGTAAAATTGGCATTTACTGCTTTAAACAAAGCCAAGGAAAGATCAGAATAGAAAGGAGACAAGAAGGCCAAAGTAATTACAAGAGCATTTGATATTGTAAATAAATTGCTTCCAGTACCTATTGATTTCCATAACAAAGATGACATTGAAAATCTGAGAATTACACTTGGTGAATTTGATGGGCACTATGAGAATTTATTGAAGATTGCAGAGGAGAAGGTAGAAAAGACATAATCAGAGAAGAAGTTAACAACAGTTTGCAAGTCTATCACATGGGACTTAGGCATTGTGAAAACTTTCTTGACAAAAGCAAGGAGCTGCATTAGACACGGGAGAAAATTGTTTAGTTATTGCATGAATCCAATCAGGCATGTTCAGAATGTAGAAGACATTACTGCCAAAGAGACGGAAACTCTGAACAGTATGATGGACAGTTATGAAACATCTTCACAATCCACAATAGAGTTAGACAAAGAAGTCATGAGAATTTTGGCTAAACTCGGTGTATTAGATAATGAGAAAGGGAGAGTACTGACAAGATTTAATTTGTTGAAGAGCTTTATCACTCCTAAGCTATCCATACTTGAAGTTCATCTCCTAGACTTGGAGAAAGTAACAGATTCACTGAATAAATCTATGCCCATAGACTTGAAAGAAGCTGAGACCACATCATTTGCACTGAATGACTTAATTCATATTAGCCAAATATTGTTCAAAACATGGACCGCAGAAGTGAAGATCTTGGAAGATTCTTTTCAAGATATTCTGAAACTGGTGAGCAAGCACTAAAACCTATTATTTTACATGCACCTTTGTCATTGTTGTCAAAGGGGGAGAAGAGAAAAAAAATATAGATATATATATAATAAAAAAAATTATATAGGAGAAGAAAAGAAAAGAGAAAAGAAAAGGAAAGGAAGATTATAGAGGAGACAGATTGGTTGGAACACTTATTTATTTTTTTGTTAAGTGTTGCCATCAATGCCAAAGGGAGAGATTGTTGGAAAGTAATCAATTTTGTGTAAATGTGATTCACTTTTTGGTTGTCATTTATGGAATCACATCTGGGTTTCAGATCGATTCCAGTAAAGATAAGTTTTGATGATTCAGAAATTGACTAAGTATAGAAGCAAAGATACATAAGTGTTTTGGATGTCGAAGATCAAGATCAATGATTTAGGGAAAGAGAGATTCTAGGAAGACAGTATGGGGTATGTATGACCTCCACCTAAGATCAATTTATTTTTGGTTGAGTCTACGGTGAGTTAGAAATAATTGAAGACAGACAGCCTACAGCAGAACAATGAAACAAAGCAGTTTGACAGTAGCGAAGATTGAGGGAGTATGACTTGGACTCAAGACAATCGAATTTGTATTTTGGTTTTTGATAACCTCCACATTGACTATGCAAGAGTGCTGACTATGCATTTGGTATTTACTATATTAAATTTATTTTGTATTGAAGGCCAACTTTGTAATATTTGTAATATTCATATTGAGAGCCGACTTTGTAAAGCTGTGAGATATATATGTAAGATCTTTTTGATAAAGATAGAGAGTGGTTAGTTGGATAGATGGATGAGTTTTTGAGTGAATAGTAGAGCAGAGAATTACAGAGATCATTGAAGAACTATAAAGGAACTATCTAAGCACCAGTGTTGCTTGTTTTTGTTCATGACTGAGAACACTTTGTAACCTGAATTATCTTGTAAGAGCTGTAAGTTCAGTTGGCCCCTAACAGGGTGTTGTGAACCCTTAATAGGGTTGTAATTCCTTTAACAAGGAATGTGCTATGTAATATTTAGATCCTAACAGGGCTAGGTATCCTTACAGGGACATTATACTTTAGTACATGCTTGTGGGTACCATCCCCACCGGGGTTTTCCCTTGGCCAGGGTTTCCTCGAAAACAAAATATGGTGTTATGAGTACTATGTCATTTTATTTAGTGCAAGTTTATGGTTAATATTTAAATGGTTGAAGAATTTAATTAAGTGCTATAATATTGATTCACCCCCCTCTCAGTATTATCCAATCCTAAAAATATGTTGCAATCTTGTGCCTGTGTCTAGAATCTCTCCAAGATACAAAGAGCCTTTTGTTGGTGTCAGGATCCATCACATCATCCCCAATGAGCATATTTTTCCAAGGATTCAAATCTGTATTGAAGTCGATGAGGCTCAAGGTGAGCTACTACGATTAGACTCTCGAAGACCATTGCTAAAATGTACCACTTGCCCAACCGAACTACTCAGTGTATTTGATGTGTTCACCCAGAACTACCTTATTTTCCAGATCATCGGCCATGAAATTTCCTTCCTAGTAGATATGATTAGCCGTTGTGAATTCAAATTTTTTTATTAAATTTAAAATCACCTCCAGAATTGCATGCAATTTCCAATTTGGACTTGACCCCGTTCTAACTGCATTTATTGTGATCAGGGAATCCCCTTCAATTTCTAGTTTTTTTAAGCCCATTTCAAATGCCATCGACAATCCAAATAGCTGAGCTTTAAATTCTTCCAAATTGCTTGTGCAAATTTCCAATGGTTTTGCCAATTTGGCAATCAGGGAGCCGTCACTAGAGTGAATAATGCAACCCGCTCCTGAGGGACCAGGATTTCCCTTTGAAGCTCCATCAGAATTCAATTTATGCCAATCTAAAGCAGGAGGTCTCCACTTGAAATTAGCTCTGAGGGTGGCATTTTCTTTAACTCCAATACCAATTTTTTGGGGACACTTAAGCCCAAACCATTTTTTGATCATGTAATCATCTCAGCTGGTGTAATACTTATCTTGTGCACTTTGTAATTGGATCCTAGCATTCATGACTTCCACTATAGAGGCTTCAATTCGGTCAAGGATTGAGGATTTGTCCATAAACTTATCTTGGAAAATTATTCTATTTCTTTCCTTCCATAATTCCCAAATAATAATTGAAGGAGTGATTATCCATAAATTGCCACATAAGCTATCTTTAAAGAGCTGAGGCCATGAAGTGAAGAGTGGAAGAATTTCATTCAGAAGAGATGAAGACCACCCCAATTTTGCACAAAGTCATTGCCAACACTCTGATGCAAAGGGACAAGTTAGAAGCAGATGATCTGTGTCCTCTTCATTGGTGTAACATAGACACACCTAGACAGACCATGGAATCCCATTTTCTTGAACCAATTAGAAGTTATAATTCTACCTTGTATTTCTGCCCAAGCAAAAGTCCCTGCTTTGGGAAGGTAGACTTTATTCCAGCAAACCTGGTTGAAGAATTGAGGTTGTTTGTGAGAAGAAGTTTTTGAGAGAATTCTATAACCATCCTTTGCCTTATAATCCCCTGATTTAGAGCCATTCCAAATTATTTCATCTTTACCTTCTTTAATAAAAAATGATCTGTCCTCTAGTATCTTTTTCAAGTGAAGAAGTTCAATTGGATCAATATTGAGTTGTTCAAATTTTCTCCAATGCCAAGAACCATCAACCAAGTTTGGGGAGCCCAGAGAGATGTAGTCTTTTACCAAAGGGCCCCATTTCTCTGTACATATTTTACTGATGTTATTCTGGCCTAGCATTTGATTTATGCATGGAAACCCGCCCCATGAGTCTTCCCAAAATCTAGAAATATAACCATCTTTGATGTTCCAGGATATATTATCCTCAATTAGTCCCCTTGAATTGGAGATAAAATTCCAAATTCTGGATACTCTGGGGAGATCAGATATTCTAATAAGTTTTTCATCCTCTAATTGATGAAAATATTTGCCTCTAAGAATTCTAACCCACTCGAGATTCTTCTCCTTTAACATTTTCCAAAATAGTTTCGCTCCAAGAGCCTGGTTCTGCCATTGCTGATTTTTTATGTCAGTACCTCCAATCTCAACTAGTTTGCATACCTTATCCCAAGAAATAAGAGGGAATTTCCTTTTGGTATCGGTTTCTTGCCAAACAAATTTCTCATTCTTTTGACTATGTCCAAGTAGCTCCCTGATGGAAGAGAGAGGCAAGACATAAGATAAATGGGAATGGTTGCCAGTGTTGCTTTGATCAGAACCACCCTCCCTGCCCAAGAAAGCCATTTTGATTTCCAAGAATCCATCTTCCTGTCCAATCTTTCCCCAATTGGTTTCCATGTGGATTCAGATCTTAATAAATTTATCTATAGGGATTCCAAGATACAACCATGGGAAAGATCCAATTTTAAACTTAAACACATTTTTAATGTTCTGTTGAATTTTATTTCTAGTGTTGAGAAATTAAATTGTTGATTAACCTTTATTGGCCTCTTGACCCGATGCCAGAGCATACTTATCCAAAGTTTCTTTCATAACTGAGGCCTCCTTGATATTTCCATTGCCAAATAGGAGTATGTCATTAGCAAATTGTTGATGAGTGATAGTCTTAACTGAAGATGTAATTTCCACACCCTGAATAAATCCTTAATCATGCACACTGATGAGTCTTCATCCTAAATCTTTTTACATGATGATAAAAAAAAAGGGGAAAGGGGATCTCTCTACCTAATTCTATTAGTTCCTTCAAAAAAATCCACAGGGGAGCCATTTACCAAGATTGAGAATTTTGGAGTAGAGATGTAGTAATAAATAAGGTTTATCCAAGCTTTAGAGAACCAAAAATTCTCCATACATTTTGCAAGAAACCTCCAATCTACTTTATCATAAGGCTTCTTTATGTCCAATAAAATAATCATACTAAGTTGCTTGTTACATTGAATTGAATGGATGGCTTCTTGTGCAATAATGATGCCATAAAAAATTGACCTCCATGGAACAAACCTTGTTTGTTCCTCTCTAATGATCTTACTCATCACCAATTTTAATCTATTGGCTAAATCTTTGGAAAAGATTTTATATAAAGCAATAGGTCTGAATTCATCCATACAAGAGGAATTTTCTTTCTTAGGAATTAAGACAATGAAAGTATTTTTGATTTCAGTTAAGAATCTACCTAAGGAGCAACCTGCCTCCAGAGCCTCAGTAAGTTCCTTGCCAAATATGTGCCAACATTGTAGGAAGAAGCAAGGAGGAAAGCCATTCGGGCCATGAGCTTTATCCGAAGCCATGTGTGAGAGAGTTTCTAGGATTTCCTCTTCAGATAATTTGATAGGGAGCAAAGAGTTATCTGTTTCTGAAATGAGTTTTGGAATGTCCCTAAGCAATTCTCCCTGTGCCGCAAAGTGAGAGACATCAGAATGATTTAATAATTTTGTGTAAAAGCTAACAATTTCCTTTTGAATCTCATTTTGATCTTGTAGAATAGTTCCATTCTCCTTGGAAATTTGATGAATCTTGTTAACGTTGCGGCGTTGTTTGGTGTTGTTATGAAATAATTTAGTGTTTTTATCTCTTGCCTCTAGCTATCTCTCTCTGGATTTTTGCTTCCAAAGATTTCTTCCTTAGATAAGATATCTTCCTGAGATCTTAATAGTTATTTTTCTAGATAATATCTCTCCTTATTCATCCCCAAATGCATTATGGAATCATTCAAATCCTTGATCTTACTCTCCACCTCCACTTTTGAGATAAAGGTATTGTTATAGTGCGTTCTGTTCCAAATGAGTGTATTCTGTTTAACATATTTTAGTTTTGAAACAAAGAAGAATAATTTGGATCCTTTAATTTTAAATTCTTCCCACCAATCTAAAACTAGACTCAGGAAGTTGTCTTCTTTAAGCCACATGTTTTCAAATTTGAAAGGATAGTGCAAAGGTTTGTTTTCACCGAGGATTTCCAGTTGAATTAGGAAGTGATCTGAGCCTGATGTTCAAGAAATAAAAGCTTTAAGATCAAAGGGAAAAAGAGAATAGGCTCCTTTGAAAAAGAATCTATCTAATTTCTCATCAATATTAAGAGGCCCCAACCTTTTGTTGTTCCAAGTGAACTTTCCATTCTCCAGTTCTATTTCCAGCAAAGATTCTTCTTGTAGCTAGTCTTTGAAATCTGTTTGAGATTGTGATTCCTTTTGAGCTCCTCCCAATTTTTTTGAGGGATGAACAATGGCATTAAAATCTCCCCCAATGATGATGCTTTTGTTTGCATGATCTTGAATGTGTTCACTTAATTCTGACCAGACTTCCAATTTCCTTCTCCTCAGATTTGGGCCATATACATTTATAATGTAGAACTGGAGATTTGATGCAAGACTCCAAATTTCACCCCCCATCCAATTCAATTTCTTGCTATGACTAATATATCTAACATATCTTGGGTTCCATAAAATGGCAATACTGCCAGAGGAACCAAGTGCATCATATCCCTCCACTGACTAGTCCCCGAGTGTATTGGAGAAGATGAAGAGTTGTTCTATATTAATTTTTGTTTCATGTAGAAGAACTAAATATGGTTTGGCCATCAGGATGTAGTGTTTCACTATTCACTTCTTGTTAGGAGCATTAAGGCCCCTAACATTCCAAGAAAGGACCTTCATTGTGACTTGGGAAGGAACTTCCCCTTCCCTACATTTATGTAAGTTGTGATTTTGGATTGTTCTGGGTCCTCACCATCTTCCGATCTTAGTGTGACCATGGATTTACTTCCTTTATTTTTATTCTTGACCAGTCCACAATCAGGAATTGATCGGATGTTAGGTGATTTTTGAATTCTAAAAGTGTGGGAAATAGCAGAAAGGTCGTTATCTATTACAGGAACTCCATCTAAATCCTTATCCGCCAAGGGTACCTACTGAGAAACATCTAAGGATTTATCTTTGTAATATACCAAGCCTTCAATGTTATTCCATTTTTCTTCTTTCTCAACATAATACACTTCTAGCAGTCTTTCAACAAATGAAAATGAGTTATTCTCCTTTCCTGGGTTGCTTTTTTGGACTCCCCCAAAGATATCATAGACCGCTTGAATTCTAGGAGAAATGGGAGATTGACTATTTAGAACTCCAATTGGCACCTCCCTTCCCCTTTCTACATTTTCTTTCTGATGAAGATGTCCATTCCCAACCAGATTGAGAGGAATGATTCCCCCTTTGATTCCATTCCTAGATGTGGCTTTTTTGGTAGACTCCTCCTAATCTAGCTTTCCATTCTTTAATTCTTTTGTTTTCCATTCTTTAATTCTTCTAAATGTTTTACATGAATACCTTAAGGTTGTTCTTTGTTGGCTTTCCTCCTCTCATTGAACCTTTTGTGATCAATTTCTCTTAATTGTAGATTTTCCAAAAGTTGGTTTTACTAGGCTCAATGATAAAACCATGAGGTGTG
Organism: Thuja plicata; assembly: GCA_018584345.1. Lineage (NCBI taxonomy): Eukaryota > Viridiplantae > Streptophyta > Pinopsida > Cupressales > Cupressaceae > Thuja > Thuja plicata. The sequence goes on from MU228246.1 coordinate 2,107,120, forward strand.
ATGACTTTGCCTATTAATTTTATTGAACTCTTTGGTATTGTTTAGGAGAGACTTGTATAAGGTTTATCTTGAAGCCTATAAATCTAATTACTTATGAAAGTTTATAAAAGAAGGAAATGTTAAATTCATACCTAAAAAGGAAATCTAGATGGTATATGCAACTAGCATCCATCACCTCACTCAATATCTCTTATAAAAGTATTGCCAAATCCTTAGTCCTAAATTTGTGTCATCTTCTTCCTCAAAATATGCAACCTGAATAGATGGGATTTGTCAAATCTAAATACATATTGGATAATATCATTGCAATCTAAAAAAGGCATAGAATGGGCCTAGTGACCTCGTCAAAAAAAAAAAAAATCATCAAAAATTGAATTTTCTATCTCGCTTATGATCATATTGAGTGGCACTTCATCTTGGCATTGCTACATGCCTTCAGATTTGGACATCATTTAATTTTATCTATTTGTCTGCTTTTGTTGATGCTTATATTTATCCTATTATCAATGGTTAGCAATCCAGTATGTTTGGATTTTTTCAATCAATTTTCCAAGGCTACCCTCTAGCTCTAGATTTTTATGTGCTTGTAGTTGAAGGGTTTAGGTACCTCTTAGATCGTTCTATATCTCAAGGATTGGTTGAAAGTATTTCTCTACCCGATTTTCCAACTTAGCTTGTTAATAATCACCATGTTAATGATTCTTTTCTCTCTTTTGGAAGAGAAAAATTAACATGAAACATACTCTTTAGTGTTTGGATATTAAGTTAAAAGGTCTTGATTTCTACCATTTAATGACAAAACACATGTTGTTTCAAACAATCCTTCCTTCCTACACATTCTTAGCTTAATTCTTATGTATGGAAGTGGTTTGAGTATGGTGATATTTTAAGATTTCTTGGCATCCCTTTTGTGTTTTAGGAAACTCCAATCTCTTTATGGAAAATTATTTGCTAGAATTTAAAAATAGCTTAGTAGGTCACAAAACCTTTATATCTGGCTAGAAAATTCTAGATTTATTCAAGATCCTTGTAGCTACACTTGTCTAATATGCTTCTTGATGGGTCCCCTCCATATATTCTTATTTGGAATTTGAAAAGCATGTTCATGATTTTCTCTAGTCTTCTTGAAAAAATCATTAAAGTTTTCATTGAGTGGATTGAGAGTTTTTTAATTCCATATTAGTCAAAAGAGTTGGAATTACTCTCCACACAATACCAAGGTTTGACCTGTAGTACCAACTAGATCATTTGTGCTCTTGAGGTTAATGAAACTTGGAAATTTTAGTGTAGCATTGCATTTATTCTAGTCATTTGATTGGACAACTAGCCTGCAAGGATATTCATCTTTAGTGTACCAGGATGGGAGGTGATTTTTATAGCACTCACGTAGTGAATACATTTCTTTTTACTAGGGCCAAGGGTGTCAATAAATTTAGCAAATGGTAGAGTACCCGACCTAGGGGATTTTTGAACAACAATTGGCTTGGAGTTACACACGGCCAAATAAAACTTGTATAATCTATAAATTAGGCCCTAGTATAGAGGGATAAGTTTGTTCCCTTGATTTTCAATAGCATCAATAACCTCCCTTGCTAAACTTTCCAAAGAATTCAACAAGAAAAAAAAGTAAAGGAAATGAGACTGTGATTACAAAAATGGTTTAACAGTGGCATGTGGTAAAATTAATAAACATTGAATCTCCCCTCCAATGTGAAATGATTCCAAGGAGGAAAAAACACTTCCCTTTCAAACCCACATGTATTCTGATGAGACCTTCATTCCCCCTAGGAATTGGTTAAGACTACTATTATTTATTGCACGACTTGGTAGAAGCAGATAATGATGTTCCAAATGAGTAATGGATAATGATGTTCCAAATGAGTGTATTCTATTTGACATATTTTAGTTTTGAAACAAAGTAGGATAATTTTGATCCTTTAATTTTAAATTCCACCCACCAATCTGAAACTAGACTCGGGAAATTGTCGTCTTTAAGCCACATGTTTTCAAATTTGAAAGGACAGTGCAAAGGTTTGTTTTCACTGAGGATTTCCAGTTGAATTAGGAAGTGATCTGAGCCTGAGGTTGGAGAAATAAAAGCTTTAAGATAAATGGGAAAAAGAGAAAGATATCCTTTGAAAAAGAATCTATCTAATTTCTCAGCAATATTACTAGGCCCCAACCTTTTGTTGTTCCAAGTGAACTTTCCATTCTCCAGTTCTATTTCCAGCAAAGATTCTACTTGTAGCCAGTCTTTGAAATCTGATTGAGATTGTGATTCCTTTTGAGATCCTCCCAATTTTTCTGAGGGATGAACAATGACATTAAAATCTCCCCTAATGATGATGCTTTTGTTTGCATGATCCTGAATGTGTTCACTTAATTCTGACCAGACTTCCAATTTCCTTCTCCTCAGATTTGGGCCATATACATTTATAATGTAGAACTAGAGATTTGAATCAAGACTCCAAATTTCATCCCCCATCCAATTCAATTTCTTTCTATGACTAATATATCTAACATATCTTGGGTTCCATAAAATGGCAATACCGCCAGAGGAACCAAGTGCATCATATCCCTCCACTGACCAGTCCCCGAGTGTTTTGGAGAAGACGGAGAGTTGTTCTACATTCATTTTTGTTTCCTATAGAAGAACTAAATATGGTTTGGCCATTAGGATGCAGCGTTTCACTATTCACTGCTTATTAGGAGCATTAAGGCCCCTAACATTCCAAGAAAGGACCTTCATTGTGACTTGGGAAGGAACTTCCCCTTCCCTACATTTACGTAAGTTGTGATTTTGGATTGTTCTAGGTCCTCACCATCTTCCGATCTTAGTGTGGCCATGGATTTCCTTCCTTTATTTTTCTTCTTGACCAGTCCATAATCAGGAATTGATCGGATGTTAGGTGATTTTTGAATTCTAAAAGTGTGGGAAATAGTAGAAAGGTCGTTATCTATTATAGGAACTCCATCTAAATCCTTATCCACCAAGGGTACCTACTGAGAAACATCTGATGATTTATCTTTGTAATATACCAAGCCTTCAATGTTATTCCATTTTTCTTCTTCCTCAACATTATCCACTTCTAGCAGTCTTTCAACAAATGAAAATGACTTATTCTCCTTTCCTGGGTTACTTTTTTGGACTCCCCCAAAGATATCATAGACCACTTGAATTCTGGGAGAAATGGGAGATTGACTATTTAAAACTCCAATTGGCGCCTCCCTTCTCCTTTCTACATTTGCTTTCCGATGAAGATGTCCATTCTCAACTGGATTGAGAGGAATGATTCCCCCTTTGATTCCATTCCTAGATGTGACTTTTTTGGTAGACTCCTCCTAATCCAGCTTTCCATTCTTTAATTCTTTGGCCCTTAGTCTTGAGGACTTCCTAGTGCCTAAACTATTACAGGGGGATTCAAAGTCACTAATATCTTCCCTCGTTGTAGATGGAGAGACAAAGGTTATAACCTTTTGGGTTAGTGGATTTTTATCCATAGAGGAACTTTAAATATTCTTTGCCTTTGCCATGTCCCATAAGTCACTGATCTTGGTTTTCAAAATTTCATCCTCCTGAACCTTGGTCTAGTTAGATGTATTTTCAGAAGTAGTGATGTGTTCCTCTGAAGACCTACCCTCTTGAAACATCACTGACCCTGGCATAATTCTCTCTTCTTCCTCCTAAACCACGAACTGGTTATAAGTATTTTCAGAAGGAGTGATGTGTTCCTTTGAAGAATTACCCTCTTAAAACATCACTGACCCTGGAAAATTTCTTATTAGCCCATGTGATGGCCCAAATTCAAAGGGTGCAAATTTTGGAGGTTAGGTCTTCTCGAATGACTAAATGGATTGCTTGCTAGATTAGGGCTAAAAGGCATACTTTGACTTTCTTTGAATTATAGCTAGTAGCTAGCAATTTTTGTTAACATGCATAGAGTGCTACCATCTCATATCTCAATTATAGTATCACTAAACTCAAAATCAACCCTTTCTCTCTTACTTTAGCATTCAAGGTGGCTAAGATCCACCATCAAAAGTATTTTTTTTATAATCATTTTTCTAGAGGTACGTAAATAAAATCCAAATTACATTGGTTAAAACTAGACAATATTAAAATGTCTAAATACATTTTTCAATATTGTCGTATTTTTCAAGGCATTAAGTAGATAAAACATGGGTGGACTATATATCCTTCAAGCATTATGAGAAATTTTTCAAAGCTTAGGATAATTCTTCTAAATGTTTTACATGAATAACTTAAGGTTGTTCTTTGTTGGCTTTCCTCCTCTCATTGAACCTTTTGTGATCAATTTCTCTTAATTGTAGATTTTCCAAAAGTTGGTTTTACTAGGCTCAATGATAAAACCATGAGGTGTGATGACTTTGCCTATTAATTTTATTGAACTCTTTGGTATTGTTTAGGAGAGACTTGTATAAGGTTTATCTTGAAGCCTATAAATCTAATTACTTATGAAAGTTTATAAAAGAAGGAAATGTTAAATTCATACCTAAAAAGGAAATCTAGATGGTATATGCAACTAGCATCCATCACCTCACTCAATATCTCTTATAAAAGTATTGCCAAATCCTTAGTCCTAAATTTGTGTCATCTTCTTCCTCAAAATATGCAACCTGAATAGATGGGATTTGTCAAATCTAAATACATATTGGATAATATCATTGCAATCTAAAAAAGGCATAGAATGGGCCTAGTGACCTCGTCAAAAAAAAAAAAAATCATCAAAAATTGAATTTTCTATCTCGCTTATGATCATATTGAGTGGCACTTCATCTTGGCATTGCTACATGCCTTCAGATTTGGACATCATTTAATTTTATCTATTTGTCTGCTTTTGTTGATGCTTATATTTATCCTATTATCAATGGTTAGCAATCCAGTATGTTTGGATTTTTTCAATCAATTTTCCAAGGCTACCCTCTAGCTCTAGCTTTTTATGTGCTTGTGGTTGAAGGGTTTAGGTACCTCTTAGATCGTTCTATATCTCAAGGATTGGTTAAAAGTATTTCTCTACCCAAATCTCCAACTTAGCTTGTTAATAATCACCATGTTAATGTTTCTCTTCTCTCTTTTGGAAGAGAAAAATTAACATGAAACATACTCTTTAGTGTTTGGATATTAAGTTAAAAGGTCTTGAGTTCTACCATTTAATGACAAAACACATGTTGTTTCAAACAATCCTTCCTTCCTATACATTCTTAGCTTAATTCTTATGTATGGAAGTGGTTTGAGTATGGTGATATTTAAGATTTCTTGGCATCCCTTTTGTGTTTTAGGAAACTCCAATCTCTTTATGGAAAATTATTTTGCTAGAATTTAAAAATAGCTTAGTAGGTCACAAAACCTTTATATCTGGCTAGAAAATTCTAGATTTATTCAAGATCCTTGTAGCTGCTCTTGTCTAATATGCTTCTTGATGGGTCCCCTCCATATCTTCTTATTTGGAATTAGAAAAGCTTGTTCACGATTTTCTCTAGTCTTCTTGAAAAAATCATTAAATTTTTCATTGAGTGGCTTGAGAGTTTTTTTAATTCCCTATTAGTCAAAAGAGTTGGGATTACTCTCCACACAATACCAAGGTTTGACCTGTAGTACCAACTAGATCATTTGTGCTCTTGAGGTTAATGAAACTTGGAAATTTTAGTGTAGCATTGCATTTATTCTAGTCATCTGATTGGACAACTAGCTTGCAAGGATATTCATCTTTAGTGTACTAGGGTGGGAGGTGATTTTTACAGCACTCACGTAGTGAATACATTTCTTTTTACTAGGGCCAAGGGTGTCAATAATCTTAGCAAATGGTAGAGTACCCGACCTAGGTGATTTTTGAACAACAATTGGCTTGGAGTTACACAGGACCAAATAAAACTTGTATAATCTATAAATTAGGCCCTGGTATAGAGGGATAAGTTTGTTCCCTTGATTTTCAATAGCATCAATAAACTCCCTTGCTGAACTTTCCAAAGAATTCAACAAGAAAAAAAAGTAAAGTAAATGAGATTGTGATTACAAAAATGGTTTAACAGTGGCATGTGGTAAAATTAATAAACCTTGAATCTCCCTCCAATGTGAAATGATTCCAAGGAGGTAGAAACACTTCCCTTTCAAACCCACATGTATTCTGACGAGACCTTCATTCCCCCTAGGAATTGGTTAAGACTACTATTATTTATTGCATGACTTGGTAGAAGCAGAAAAGTCGTGCAACAAACAACAATACTATTAACCAATTCTTTAGGGGGGATGGAGGTCTCGTCAGACTACATGCTAGTTTTGAAAGGGAAGTGTTTCCGCCTCCTTGGAATCATTTCACATTGGAGGGGAGATTCAAGGTTTATTAGTTTTACCACATGCCACTGTTAAACCATTTTTGTAATCACAATCTCATTTCATTTCTTTTTTTCTTGTTGAATTCTTTGGAAAGCTTAATAAGGGAGGCTGTTGATGTTGCTGAAAATCAAGTGAAAAAACTTATCCCTCTATATCAGGGCCTAATTTATAGATTATATAAGTTTCATTTGGCCCTATGTACCTCCAAGCCAATTGTTGTATAATTTTTTCAATGATTAATACCTATTTTGTCATTTTCCTTTTTTAGTTTAGAATGGTTTATGTATGTACGTATGTATGCACACACACACACACACACAATGTTTTTATTTGAACTAATATATTGTATTTGTTCAAAAATAGTAGATTCGTGGTATTTTTCATTTATTCACCAACTTTTAATATGTGAATGTCTAAGGATTTGCACATCAAATTTGTAACTAGAAATTTTGGCGCACACACACACACACACACACATATATAATGTTTTTATTTGAACTAATATATTGTATTTGTTCAAAAATAGTAGATTCGTGTTATTTTTCATTTATTCACCAACTTTTAATATGTGAATTCATCTAAGGATTTGCACATCAAATTTGTAACTAGAAATTTTGGCACACATTTTGGGTGGTTTTAGCTTATAGTTTTCTAATTACCATTTGATTGTTTCATATATTGCTTCTCCTATTTAATAGGTGCTTGAGATGGAGCTTTAAGATAGTGAGCTTTGTGAGTATTGTTATGCTATTATAATTGTTTTGGATCTCTTGTTGGTGATAAAGGTTTAGACTCTACGAGTGTATTGTAACAATTAATTATTGAATAATAGGAGTTGGTTTCGAGTGGAGTTTTTCTCGTGAAAACGTTTTCATTGTGAAACTCATTGTGTTATGGTATTTGCTTTTATTCTTGTTTCCTTGTAGCAAGATGATTGATTTAGATTTATGCATATACCTCCTCTCATAGATTAATTTATGAAGTGTATTATGCACCTCTCAAGCATAAAGCAAATGTCTAAATCATACTTCAATTTTCTAAAAGATAAAAGAATTATATTTGCACAGTGGCCACTTGCATGTTGGTGAATGTTGTCTTTGAATATTCATGCCAGGCTATAAAGTTGGCGCATTTAGAGGTTTGATCTAAGAAAACTTGACCTTAGTGATCTATTGGATTCCTCTAAAATTGTCAGTCAACACCACAATACAGTAAATAAGTTTTTAGAAATTTATGTTTTATTTGTTTAGATCTATATAGTGTAAATCCATAGCAATTAGAATCAAATCTACAATCCAAAAAATAATGTGTTAATTCTAATTTTAAAAAAGTTATCATAGATTTAGATTGATTCCTAATCATACGAATAATACAAAAGTTTTAAATAATAATGAATTAATTTTATATAATATTATGATATTAATTCATCATCTATTCTAAAACTAAATATTATAATCCTCTTATTTAAATACCATCATTATTACTATTTATTCATTAATAATAGTTATATTTTTTAGTTAACCTAAAGTTTTAAAAGGGGATTTCATTCCCTTGCCCATGGACGGCCCTAGTTGAGGAATAAAGTTACCCTTTTGATGAATGAAAGAACATTTCCTAGATTGGTTAAGGGAATATATTTTGTATGCTACCATTTGACTTGTCATTTTCTTCCTCTTTGTCATTTATAGCAAAATCTACTTTAATTATTTGTATATTGTGATAATGATGTTTAAGCCGCCTCAAGGATAAAATTATTATCACAAGGTAAACAATTTTTTTAATTTTTTTAATAATTTATTGTATTCCATTATCTTTTCTTAGCACGTAGACATGGATTAATCTAAATCACAAAAGTAGATATATTAATGGAAGAGACATTGTTTATTGGATTCTTCTCCTTTATAGTAATGGCTTATTTGATGTCAATGTAACGTGAATTTGTATTTTCATATTTTTTTTAAAGGCAAATTACGATGGCTTGGGAATAAGAAATTAAAAAAGATATAAATTAATTGAGTAAATGCAATCAATTATATATAAATAATTTTAAATTAAATGAAGTTGGAAGTGGGGTTAGACACTTAAACAAACAGTTTTCATATTGGAAAATTGAATGTGAAGGAGGGTTGTGATATATAGTTTAATGATGGAAAAATGATTTTAAATTGGTGAGGTTTTAGAATATCTTTGATGTTTAATTTCAAAATAATAATTATTTTTAATAATGTGACTATTTAGAATTATGTGTTGTATTTTGTCTTGTTAAAGGACACATTAGTAGGTTAATGATAGATTTGGGATTGTGATTGTGTATTTGTGTTCCAACTTCATTTTTATGATCTATAAAATTTTGTCTTATTGTCTGATATCTAGTTCTTTGTTATGTCTTTAATGAGAATTGGTGAGTAGTGATATCTAATAGCATATCTATAGTTAAAAAAATTAGGTAAAATATGTTGAGTGATATATATTTTGAAAAGAGTGGTGGATCTTCTAGACAACCATACATTTAGAAGAAATCCACACACTGGAAAACTGATATGTACACTGAAGAAATATTTTGTAACAAATAATAACCTTCCCTAAAAATAATTGAAAATAAAAAATAGACTAGAAAAGAAATGATAAACTATGTACACAACCTAATTATGAGTTCCCAAATTTTATAAAATATGTTTTGAATCAAAATAAGCAAAGATGTTTAAAAAGCATCCATAATACAATATTTTAATAGAAAAATATATTAGAAATGGAGGTTTAATAATTAGAAAAAATAATTGAAATTATTTATGGAGTGCTTTTTTTTTAAATAGTAATAAATATTTAGAAGTTAAACAATGAAGAACAAATTCAAGTACACTACAATTTCATGGATAGATACCTTGATAAGTAGGAGATATTTTCCACAACAAGTCAAATTGTGATATTGTTATCAAGATTCAACTGTGTAGTTTTTTGAGTCAAACTCATTGACCCACGTTTCATGAGTAGTGGTTCACATGAACCCATTTCTCATTAGAATGAATGAAACACTTAGCACTCATTGCATCTAGGTGATGCTCACAAAGGTGAAGCACCGTGACTTCCCGGGAGATCACCCATCCCAATACTACTCCAACTCAAGTGCGCTTAACTATGAAGTTTCCTCCATGGTTAAACCTACTTTGCTTGCAACACCATTTGCAAAACCTTTAGCAAGTGTTGTGGCTTATGAACCATTCATTAGAATGTCCCTTAAGCTCATCAATTGATAAGTAGGAGATATTTGACTTGCTGTGGAAAATATCTCCTACCTATCAATTGATGAGCTTAAGGGCTTTCTAAGGAATGGTTCATAAGGCACAACACTTGTTGAAGGTTTTGCAAATGGGATTGCAAGCAGACTGGGTTTATTCATGGAGGAAACTTCGTAGCTAAGCGCGCTCAAGATAGAGTAGTACTGGGATGGGTGACTTCCCGGGAAGTCCATGTGCTTCACCTCTGTGATCATCACCTAGATTAAATGAGTGTTAAGTGTTGCATTAATTCTCATGAGAGATGGGTTCATGTGAGCCACTACTCATGAAACATGGGTCAATGAGTTTGACTAAAAAAATACACTGTTGAATCCTGATAGAAATATCACAGATAGATACCTTTCAATAAAATACAAATTAAAAACTTAACCAATATAAATAAACCATCACAAATGCCAATGTCGACGTATGTACAATAGAATTGATTATATTATCAATATTGAAATTACTTATTCATAAAATCATTTTTTATAACAAGATCAATACAATTTATTAGATAACATTTTCACACATCAAACTTCTACTTTCGTGGGAGACTGTAATTAGAACTAGATAAATAATTTGTAAATGTGACATAATTGTGGAAGTCAAAACATGCAATCTTCCATTTAGTGGTCATAGTCTTGAACCACTTACATAATAATAATCCTCTGCATCCTTCTTGCTAGATCACTTTCTAGTAGATTTGTCAGTAGATTAAACCCTTACCCTAGAATGAAAAATGAAGTTGTCTCATACATAGAGCATCACAACATCAACCAAAGCAAAACCAAGATTGTTATATTGTTTTAATAGGAGGTGAAGAGGAGTGAAACAAATAATATCAAGATTTGCATGATCTACAGCCAAAAATGTTAGTTTTTTTGTTAAATTTCTTGAGTAACAATTTAAAAAGTTACCCACAACTACCCCCACAAGTAGGATCATCACAAGTATTTCATTTTGTGAATCACCATGCATTATATTATCTCAAATAAATTACTATTGTATTGATTCAAGAGACTACAAAAGCTTCTTCATCAAATGATCAAGGATTAGATTAATCAATGATGAGAGAATTACAATTGTATCATTATATAGAGGTCTTAAATACATCCAAAGCATTCTAGAAATTTATAATGCAAAACTTGTATATAAGAAATAAAGCAAAAAAATTGAAACAAAAAACTAAAAAAATAAACTTAATTTTTTTAAAAAAAATAGATACTAATTAAAATTGTGAAATTATATTAAAAAAATAGGAGGGAAGTGGATGACTTGGAAGAAATGTAAATAATTGGAAAAAAAATCAAATAGTTAGAAAATTACATAAATAAATAACAATATTATTTTGATTTTATTAAATTTGTAGATTTTTTATTTTATAAACAAATATTATTTGATAAAAATATATTTTTTATTTATTTCTATATTTAGTTAAATATTTTTTTTAATTAAAGGAAGAAATTCTTTTAAAAACTTTATTTTTTATGCAAATCTAAATTTAAAGATAGAAGAAAAAAGTAATGGTAAAACCTTAAGGGGTAGTCCCTTTATATTAAACCAATATATATTTGTATGCTTAGTTCATCATTCCTAAAGTTGCATATTTGTCATACAATAAAGCAATCTCTATACCTAAATTGCATGCCCTCTACTAGAAAATGATGACAAAAAAAAACAACCTCTAACCCTAAATTTAACATCCTTCTTATTGCAGTATTAGAGAAAATAGTTGGATTAAAACCCATATTTTTGACCAATCCTGGAAAATCCTCCTTATGAACTCCATCCTGGAACAACTCAAGAAGCCTTCCTCTTTCCTTCCTCATCCTGGGGCTCCTAGTAAAGAAATGTAACAAGATTTCTAGATTCCACACCCATTTCTATTTAAAAATTGTGTTACTTACAAAGGCCAATTTTACTCCACCAGAAGGTCATTCCCAATATGGAATCCATTTTCTTGCGAGTCTAGTGTTTGAATGATGGGAGAGAAGGAAGAATTGTATATGAAGCCATCATGTATATGTTTTTCTCTACTAAAACTTGCTCTCACATTCACTTTGATTGTATTTGTAACACCATCTTCTTCACATCCGAACAATCTTCTACATTTCTTATCCAAATCTTCATTGGAACATAGGAAACTTGTTATGAAAAGTAGGCCATGGAGATGATTGTAGCCCAGAAAACAATAGATCTTTTACCCAATTCCACAGAAAGCAACCCCAAACAAGGACTCAATACTATATGGTATTTCAAATAGAAGAAGAAGCCACGTGCGTGTGTATGTATAAAGAAAACATGTTAGTAATGCATGCAAACAAAATGTAAAATATAGAAAATGCAAACACATATTATACCTCACACAAATTGAGCCAAAATGGAGGCACCCATCTCCATTTGATTTCCTCCTTTGCTTCTAAATGTGGAATGCTCTCCTTTCAATATAATAAAAAGAATGCTAATGGTTTCAAAATGATAAACTAAGGATGGTAATGGATTCTAAATGATAGATGAAAGGCCTATGCTTCTAAATGCAAACTATGATATGAGAACTATGAGACTCTAAGATGTAAAATGGTAAGATAACAATATAATAGAAAATGAACTCTAATCTCAAAATAGCATGATAACAACGCAATGAAAGTGAATGGATTGAATATGGAGATGAATTTAATTTATAGGATTTTGAGAGAAATTGATGGTTAAGATTTAATGAAAATGGAGAGGTAAATTTCATGGAGAATGTGAGGTGGATGCCAAGTGGCAAGGGAGTTGACCATGCAAGAAGTGATGTATTCCTTACATGTGTGAGCAACCTTGGAAAGAAGGACAATAAATTCTAAGTGGGGGACAAGTGTAAGAGTAGAGTGGGTCAAGGTGGCGTGTAGGGTGGTCATTTATGAGCAAGATGGCTATAGGTTGGAAACAAATTGGAAGAATAGGGTGGCTATTTGTGAAGGGGAACAATTTAAAATTAGAGAAATGTGCTCACATGTGTGAGATAATTTTAAATTGTAGGAAAATGTTAATGAAGTTGGGAATTAAGATATTAGGCTAATTAATCAAGAATTAATTAGTGAGTAGGATTTAGGAGGAAATAAGGTGTTAGGTTTTGGGTTAGTTTAATTAATTAAAATTTTAGGATTAGGGTTAGGCTATGTTAAATTACTTTATATTAATTAAACGTTAGGAAAAGGGGATAATAACATAATTAATTATATTAATAGGCAAATAATAATTTATTAAATTAAATAAGGTCAGGAAGGGTAATTGGTTTGTATGAATTAATAAATTTATAAGTGATGATTTTAGGCATCTATAATTTCCCCTCTTTGATGCGATGCCTAAAATGACAACATGTCAAAGAAGAGAAAAGGATGCCCTAGAATCGGAAGGTGAAGATCAATTTGGTCGCAACAAAGTGGTGATGATGAAAATGGTATGCCCCTTTGAGAAATTATCGTGAAAATGGAAAATCAACACAATTTTTGAAAAAGGAAGGGAAAACAGAGGAAAGGAGAGGCAGTGGGAAGGTACAGACAAGACTAACATGATCAAGGGAAAGGAAGAATGTGAGAAAAAAGGCTTAGGGGTCAGGGAGTGGAAGAAAGGATCTTAGAAGGGGTATAAGTAGGCTATGGAGGGCCTGGAAGGGTCATTTGTGCACTCTGTAGTTAAATTAAGGATCCCTAGAGTCAGGAGATGGAAAAATTTCTAGTTCTGGATCAGCTTGGGGGGCATGTGAGGTAGTTTCAATGGATATCAGAGTACGGGGACCTGGTAAGTACCCTAACCTAGCCCATGCTTTCATATATTAGCTTTTAATTTATATTTATGACTCGTTAGTTAGGGATAAAAGTTGGTGGGGTGGATACCTACAAATTAGTGTTTTCGCCCTACAGGTCAATGTCTTCACATGAGATTAATGCATGCAAAAAAATTGATCAGGGGACAAGCATCTTTGTAAACACGTGTCAGGGGATGAGTGTTGGTGCAGGCGCCAATCACACGATTAGATCCTCTATGGAACTAAAAATGATGATGAAGCAAGGGAAAGGGGGGATCAGTGCTTGTGCTAATAGATGTTTGCATCAATCGGTGCCTCTAACTATGAATCGACACCTCTATCAAGGAGGAGCTAGGGGAAAGGGTAAGGGTACGAGAAGACTTTTGTGGGGACAATGAGCTCCCTAGGGGTTAAAATGAACAAGGATAAGATAAGGTACGCTTTCCCTGACAACCATGGGATAGGGGGATGGGGTAAATGATTAAGGTAATGTAGAATAATAAGGTTTGACACTTGATTTGATAGATGTGGGCAGTTGTACCACCTTCTAGGTCACAAGAGAATTACCTTGACATGATGACGCTTTGATTTGAGCTGACAAATGATGATTTAGCATTAGTGGTAGAAATAGGTCTAGAGTGGTTATACGAGTGGCCATGTACTAGTGCCCACAATGACATAATTAAAATGCTTTTGGAGATGTGGCATAGTGAGACATCATCCTTTCATCTTCCAACAAGAGACACATCTATCATGTAATTATATGTATAAAGGAGTATGTGTTGGCAAGTTGACTCCTAGAGGACATATGACTATTTTTGTGTTGTCGTTATGGAAACAAAGTCATATTAAGTTTCTGTCATGAAAGAAAAAATGACTAAGTATGGAAAATAGGACAGACAGAGATATACAGAGATCAGCACATCAGTGCACGTGTTAGAGATCGAAGAAGAGTATGCACACTTAGATATATGTTCAATGATGTATGTACATACTAATTCTAGACACTCATAGTACAGAATGCTTGTACAGAGAAGTTACAAAAGTCTAAGTGAACCAGCAGTACAGGAAACATAGCATGGAGATGACTTAGGTCATTTGGATCAGCGTGTATTCTTTTGGTGTGTAAAGGCCAAGTGCCTTTGATAGTGTGTTTGTAATAATGTATTTAGTATTGATGTAAGCATGCTTAAGCCAATTAGTTTGGAAGTGTTGTGTATTTTCTATTTAAGGTCGACTAGAGTCTTGTTTTGGGTCGCGCCTATTCAGGTATGAACATATAAGTATGTAATGTAATTGTATATTACAAGTGTCAAAGAAAATGTATGAGAAAGATTTAGAAGTGCAGTATAGTGAAGTAAGCATGAGATAAAGCTCTTTAAGAGAGTAAGAGCATCAGCGCATACACGGAACTGATCAGACAACAGTGTCATTACAACAGTTCATTTTTGATATAGTGTATATCAACTATTTGAAGGTTGTAGCCTTCATCCAATTGGGTAGTGAGCTCAGGCAGTGAGCCATACACCTCTAACAGGGTTTTGTAATAGACTCCTAATAGGGTCATTGTACTTGCATTGTAAAGACTACTCCTAACAGGGCAAAGGAACTTTAATAGGTTCGATATACTAGTGCAATATTTGTGGGTACTAATTCCCACCGGGTTTTTCCTCTGATCAAGGCTTCCCCGTAATCATATCTTGTGTTATGAGTTCTTGTGTTAAGCTTCATTGAATGAATGTTTTGATTTATGTTAAAGTGTTGAAATATTATTAATAGACAAACACTGATTCACCCCCCCTCTCAATGTTTCTAATAACTGGTATCAGAGCTCTAGTCCTCTAAAAGAAAGTTTAACCACTTGAGGAAATCATGGACTCAGCATAAGTAAAACATTTGAAAAAGAATCTTGAAGAAACTCTTGAAGATCGTGACAGATCTGAAAAATAAAATGAAGAACTTAGACTGAAAATTGATGGCTCTCAAATACTTATCAATAAACTAAGAAAAGATCTGAAAGATTGTTCTACAAGTGATTTAGGGAAAATGGTCAAAAAGATAAATGAAGAGAACATGTCTCTGAAAGATAAAATTGAAAATTTGGATGAAAAACTAACAGACAGTCAAATTCCTATTGAAGAAAAGATCAAAGAAAGTGAACAATTAGAAGATAAACTTTTGAAAGAAAACATGAAAGTCTTGGAATTGGAGAACATAAAGAAAAAGATGGAATCTGAATTAACAGAAGCAAGAGATAAGATTGTTAAACTCCACACAAGTTCTGATTCAATTCAATCTTAGCTCAATACACAAAAGCTAAAAGGTGACACTACTAGTCTTGGATACAGTGTAGCACAAGTTGAAATCAATCCATTAGAAGAAAGAAAGAAAGAATGTGAAGCATCTTCAAAAAAAAAGAAAGTTGAAGACACTACTGAGGCTAAAATAGAACCACCTAAAGGAGAAATCAAGCAAGTTAACAAAACTTGTTATGCATGTAATAAACATGGGCATTTGGCAAGAGATTGCAAAGAAGTAAGACCTTTTAATGGTTATTGTTACTCCTGTAATAATTTTGGTCACAGGGCTATACATTGCAGAACAAGTCAAAGAAATCAGTCACAATAGAATCACAAAAATATGAATCAAAACAATCAGAGAAATCAACCTCAAAGAAATTTGCAGAACATTACATGTCAGATATGTAATTACAGTGGACACACAACAAAATAGTGCAGCATGATGAATAATAACATCAAACCTCCTATCATCTGTCACTCATGTGGAAAGGCTTGACACATCTCAAGGTTCTATAGATCTAGAACTCAAAAGCAAGAGGATCCAAAGAAACCACTATTTGAAGAAATAGGACAAGTCAATTTTGTTCAAGCAAAAGAGGATTTAGGCAAAATATGGGTTGAAGTAAAGAAGAAAAATGAAGAGAACAAAGTATTTGATGCATCCACAGTGGACCCACCCTCTACTTCTGCTTGAATAGACCTTCTTGGTCTTAGGGGGAGCTATTCTAGATCGGGACCCCTGCGCGATTGGTATACTCACCTCCAAGTATGCACCTATGGATTCATGGTTATGAGCACATGATATTGCAGTATGCATGCACACATTGTCTCAAATGCATCGTGATCAAAGTTGCAAATTCTCTGAGTAATTTGTGTATGGTTGTAAACATTAAATGCAGTAGCTTTTATAAAAGAATGTAAATGTTCGATCTTCTTCACACTTGCATTCGAGATCATAGAATTTGAGAGTACCGGAGCACTGAGCATCAAACCATGGAAGCATAACAGATTTGGCAGTTAAGCAAATGGATAAGAAGTTGAAACTAAACCCTAGCAGTCGTGCCATTTTGAAATTTCGTGAAACCCTACTTAATCAAGTTCCAAGTAAGTATGGAAAACCCAGTTGTTTTTGACATTTCTGAGAGGAAGAGATTTATTTTTAAGAAGCATCCACTCAAGTCAATTCTAGATGATGTTGAAGGAGCATTCTCCAAAACCCCACTCAGAGTCGTGCACATAGAAGATATCCGCGCATACATTTACTATAAGAAGGAAATAGTAGGAGATATCAGCATAGCCACTCATATGGGATCTATGATGAAACCAGACTACACATTCAAGGATGAGTTCACGCACTTGATTGATAACCCTATCTTTGAATACTCTAATACGCACAAGTTTGATGAGCTAGAATGGGTGAAGATTTTACTAAGCAGAATACATGATGACCTTTACTAGATTGGTGAGGTTCCCATTCACATCACTAGAGACCAAATCCATGAATTAACTGGACTTCCTAAGACTGGACCAGTTCTTCCTATTGGCAAGGTTGTCAAGAAGAAAGTTGAACAAGTTTGCTTATCTAGAAGTGACAAGCGCAGAATGATAGTTGACCCTATCAAGGAAGATGACATAAAGCTTCTAACTATGATACTTGGGTATAAGTTTCAACAAGCAAGCAGGTTAAATAGTGTCTCTGCAACAACATTCCTAGCAACTATGAGAATGGTGAAGGATAACAATCAGTACAATCTATGTGAGATATTGTGCGCTCAATTGATTGACAATATTTGAATCATCAAGCATGACAGGCGAAAGACATTCAGGTTTGGATCTTTGATCATCTACTTGTACTTCTGTATTTTTGGAAAGGTTGCAAACCTTTACCTAGATAGGAGCAAACCCACAATGTCTCAGATTTCACTTAAAGCCACTTTAGAGAGCAGTGTGAGGGACACCATGGATATGGATATCAAGACATTTAGGATCAAGATGCAGAAAAGGTTCAGATTATCTAAGAAGATAGTTGATAAATATAAGGATACCATATGTTTCATGGTAGAAATAGATTGCACTTGGATGGAGGCAGTTGAACCTAGAACCAAATGGATTCATCCTCTTGGTTATGAAGTGGAGGAACATGTGTTGGAAGGATATGCACAAGTTATATTGTCTGCACCCAAAGATCCTAATGAGCCAAGGTGGGGCACTTACAGAGAGAAGACTAATGAAGTTGATACTATCTTACACAGTGCTAATAACAAAAGGAAGGCATCCAGAATTACATCTAGCATTTTGAAAATTCATTGGGTCACACAAGAATATTTAGACAAAGCAAAAGAAGCCAAGATTGAAAAAGAACTTGAGCAAGTTCATGCACAAGTAAAAATTGAGAAGACTGACGACATTCAAAAGAAGAAGAAGAAAAAGAATGAGGAGAGCACCTCTGTGCCCTCTACCACTATTGACCTAGACTCATCTCAACTTTATATACCAAGAAAGAAACCTAGAGGAAGGAAACAAGCATCTACAAGTTATCCATCCTCAAGGACTACACGGAGCACAATAAGAAGTACTCAAGCTCCTCCTGAGGTAGGTTTCAGACCTAGTCTAAATGTCCTAAGGAACAAGACTTTGAATGAAGGTAGACTAGATACAATTGCTAAAGTGTATGAAAAATATCAAGAGATTGATAAAACTGAGATACACTCTATGATCATCTCTCACATGATTAAGTTTAAGAAGTCAATTCTTGAACTCAAAACAGTGATACATGACAAGTTATGGAACATGCTGGAAATAATGAAGAGACATGCAATTGAAGAAGATATGAGGATAAGAGAAGAAACATTAGATAATCTTCTCCCTATTTGTTCACATGATGAGAAGACAATTCTGTTAGACCTGGTAAAGCCTCATCTCAGAACTAAAACAAGGACACTTCACATTATGAACAAGGATTATGAGTTAGTTGGGAAAGAAATAGAAAAATATTTTGCACAAGTTTTTATGGATAGAAACATGTATCCATCAATGACGCCTACAAATGTAACTCCAGCTCCTCCCAAATAGGTTACAGAACCAGTGATTCTGACTACACCTATGACAGGTCCACAGGATTCAGCGCCCTCAATTTCAATAGCTTCTGATACAGGTAAAGTTTCAGGAGATACTATAGTAATTGATGATATCAAGATATCTATGACAGCCTCTGATAATGATATGGACAAAGTTGACAAAGCTTTTGTAAACACTAAAGAAATGAACACTGATGATACATCTTTACAACAAGATGAAGTTCCCTTCAATGATCCTATAGACTTGGATAAAGAGAAAGATACTAAAGATAATGTGACACCAGCCAAAGAGATACCAGTAAAGAGTGAATGCATGGATACCAGTCATAATACTATATTCTCACCATCCACTCAACCATCTACTTCATTGTTGTCAAGGTTAACTCCTGATTTAGCAAGTCTGGATGCATGGGGAGAAGAAGACCTGATCAAGATCAACATTATTTCTATGGAAAAAGAAAAAGAGAAACAAGTGATGAGGAACCCTCACTTTTTGGAATCAGTGAATATGTTGAATGACTTAGTGCCCACAGACAAGAAAGTAGCCAAAGTTCAATCAGTTGAAGATGTGGACAACATTCTAACAAAATTCAAATCACATTTTACAAGCCTAGTAGACTCAGCTACTAGAATTACAGAAGATGAATATAATAAGGAGAGATTGAATGAATTGGTAAAGAACTTTACCTTAGACTTAAACTCTTTAAAGATTGGGCAGTCCATACTAAAAGAGTTGGTAGATAAAGGAAGGAAAGTCACAACAAACTGCATGGACAGAGTGAAATTGACCTCTGAGCACATTAAAAAGATAGAAGAGGCAGAGATCATGGTGGACAACATTAGAAAATCAGTTGAGACATCCACACAAGACATGAAAATATATAACAATGTCTATCAAGGGCAGTTGGACAAGATTGAGAAGGCTAAGTTGGAGATCAGTAAGATAAGAGTTAGACAGGCTTAATTGAAAAATGCACTTGCGCCCTCTCTAGCAGGTCTGAATGAGAACATCAATTAGATTGATGCCACTATTGTGATGTATGATCAAGGTCCCTATATGGATTTGACAAAAATGGAGAAGCTGACATATGCATTATGCGTGCATCTTCAGACAGTTGATGCAACGAAGGCATACTGGCAGAAAGAGATCCAATCCCTTCAGATTGTATATCCAGATGTTTACATGGAGTATCTTGAAACTTACAAGTTTTGCACACCTTTGTCATTAATGTCAAAGGGGGAGTGATGTATATAGAGAATGTGTATATATGGAGAGCAGTATATATATATGTTAAGGAATGCAAAGATATACATTTTTTTGGTGTTAAGTCATTTTGAGTAACTTGGCCACATTCCTTTATTGCCATTAATGAAAAAGGGGGAGATTGTTGGCAAGTTGACTCCTAGAGGACATATGAATATTTTTGTGTTGTCATTATGGAAACAAAGTCATATTAAGTTTCTATCATGAAAGACAAAATGACTAAGTATGGAAAATAGGACAGATAGAGATATATAGAGATCAACACATCAGCGCACGTGTTAGAGATCAAAGAAGAGTATGTGCGCTTAGATATATGTTCAATGATGTATGTACATACTAATTCCAGACATGCATAGTACAAAATGCTTGTAAAAAGAAGTTACGAAAGTCTAAGTGAACCAACAGTACAGGAAACAGAGCATGGAGCCGAATTAGGTCATTTGGATCAGCGTGTATTCTTTTGGTGTGTAAAGGCCAAGTGCCTTTGATAGTATATTTGTAATAATGTATTTAGTATTGATGTAAGCACGCTTAAGCCAATTAGTTTGGAAGCGTTGTGTATTTTGTATTTAAGGCCGAATAGAGTCTCTTTTTGGGTCACCCCTATTCAGGTATGAACATATAAGTATGTAATGTAATTGTATATTACAAGTGTCAAAGAAAATGTATGAGAAAGATTTAGAAGTGCAGTATAGTGAAGTAAGCATGAGATAAAGCTCTTCAAGAGAGTAAGAGCATCAACGCATACACAGAACTAATCAGACAACAGTGTCATTACAACAGTTCATTTTTGATATAGTGTATATCAACTATCTAAAGGTTGTAGCATTCATCCAATTGGGTAGTGAGCTCAGGCAGTGAGCCATACACCTCTAACAGGGTTTTGTAATAGACTCCTAATAGGGTCATTGTACTTGCATTGTAAATACTGCTCCTAATAGGGTGAAGGAACTTTAACAGGTTCATTATACCAGTGCAATATTCGTGGGTACTAATTCCCACCGGGGTTTTCCTCTGATCAAAGTTTCCCCGTAATCATATCTTGTGTTAAGCTTCATTGAATGAATGTTTCTGATTTATGTTAAACCCTTTTCTATACTTATTACATTGTAAAGAACAACTCCTAACAAGGTTGCATGATCTTCTAACATGGATTACTATAAACCAGTATAGTTCATTGTGGTGCTAATTCCCATCGGGGTTTTTACCATTTGGTTTCCCTGTAATCAAATTGTGGTATTGTGTACTGTGTTATCTGAATGTACATTTACTTTGTGTTAATTTAGATTAATAAGTGCAAAGAAGTTAAAGTTACTGATAACTGATAGAAAGTTAAAGTTGTTGATTCATCAGCTTGTCCATTATGTCTTCTTCTGAAATTTCTCCACCATTGTTTCTAATTCCAGACACTGTTTCATTTATCCTCTGATTATAAGCTCTAATTTTTTCTTCAGGTAACATATCAAGATTGTTATATTTCTTTTTCCATGTCTTCCTACGTGCATTCTTAGCTTGAATATCTCCTTCAAACATATCTTCTAAATACTTCCATATGGTATAAGCTCTGTCAACTTTCTTGATCTCAAAAAATTAACTATCTAATAAGGCACTAATGAGGGCTTCTTTGGAAATAGCATTGGTTGTGAATAAATCCTTCTATTTACTTGTAGCATCATCCTTTGCAAGGTCTTTCAGAGATGGAATATCAAATTATTTTGTAGCCATCTCAAAGATCTCAAAGCCAACACATTGAAGATGTGTTATCATTTTGTTCTTCCAATCCAGATAGTTCTCTCCATCAAACTTAGGACTTTCTTTTCTTAAAAATGCAATATGATCTACCTTAAGTTTTTAGGATTTCTCTCCAAGGCACTTGGCTCTGATACCAATTGTTAGAATAGTCCCAAAGGATAACTGAGAGGGGGGGTGAATCAGTTATCAGTAACTTTAACTTCTTTGCACTTATTAATCTAGATTAACACAAAGTAAATGCACATTCAGATAACACAATACACAAAACCACAATTTGATTTCGGGGAAACCAAATGGTAAAAAACCCGGTGGTAATTAGCACCCGCAATGAACTATACTAGTTTATAGTAATCCCTATTAGAAGATAATGCAACCCTATTAGGAGTTGTTCTTTACAATGCAATAAGTATAGTGACCTAGTTAAGGGTCTGACCCTGTTAGGAGTCTTTTACAAATAACCCTGTTAGGGGTGAGGACATTCATTCAAATATGTGAATCACTAGAGGATATTGATTATTATACAAAGATTGCCAAGATTTAGACAAAGCAAAAGAAGCCAAGATTGCAAAAGAACTTGAGCAAGTTCATGCACAAGTAAAAATTGAGAAGACTGATGACATTTAGAAGAAGAAGAAGAAAAAGAACGAGGAGAGCACCTCTGTGCCCTCTACCACTATTGACCTAAACTCATCTCCACTTTTTGTACCAAGCAAGAAACCTAGAGGAAGGAAACAAGCGCCTACAAGTCATCCATCCTCAAGGACTACACGGAGCACAGTAAGAAGTACTCAAGCTCCTCTTGAGGTAGATTTTAGACCTAGTCTAAATGTCCCAAGGAACAAGATTTTGAATGAAGGAAGACTAGATAGAATTGCTAAAGTGTATGACAAATATCAAGAGATTTAAAAATGAGATACACTCTATGATCATCTCTCACATGATTAAGTTTAAGAAGTCAGTTCTTGAACTCAAGACAGTGATACCTGACAAGTTATGGAACATACTGGAAATAATGAAGAGACATGCAATTGAAGAAGATAGAAAAAGCTTTTGCACAAGTGTTTATGGATAGACACATGTATCCATCAACAGTTCCTACAAAGGTAACTCAAGCTCCTCCCAAATAGGTTACAGAACTAGTGATTCAGACTGCACCTATGACAGGTCCATAGGATTCAGCGTCCTCAATTTCAATAGCTTCTTATACAGCTAAAGTTTTAGGAGATATTATATTAATTGATGATATCAAGATATCTATGACAACCTTTGATAATGATATGGACAAAGTTGACAAAGCTTTTGTAAACACTAAAGAAATGAACACTGATGATACATCTTTACAACAAGATGAAGTTCCCTTCAATGATCCAATAAACTTGGATAAAGAGAAAGATACTCAAGATAATGTGACACCAGCCAAAGAGATACCAGTAAAGAGTGAATGCATGGATACCAGTCATAATACTATATTCTCACCATCCACTCAACCATCTACTTCATTGTTGTCAAGGTTAACTCCTGATTCAGCAAGTTTGGATGCATGGGGAGAAGAAGACCTGATCAAGATCAACGTTCTTGCTATGGAAAAAGCAAAAGAAAAACAAGTGATGAGGAACCCTCACTTTTTGGAATCAGTGAACATGTTGAATGACTTAGTTCCTGCAGACAAGAAAGTAGCCAAAGTTCAATCAGTTGAAGATGTGGACAACATTCTAACAAACTTCAAATCACATTTTACAAGCCTAGTAGACTTAGCTACTAGAATTGTAGAAGATGAATATAATAAGGAGAGACTGAATGAATTGGTAAATAACTTTACCTTAGACTTAAACTCTTTAAAGATTGGGTAGTCCATACTAAAAGACTTGGCAGCTAAAGGAAGGAAAGTCACAACAAACTGCATGGACAGAGTGAAATTCACCTCTGAGCACATTAAAAAGATAGAAGAGGCAGAGATCATGGTGGACAACATTAGAAAATCAGTTGAGACATCCACGCAAGACATGAACATCTATAACAATGTCTATCAAGGACAATTGGACAAGATTGAGAAGGCTAAGTTGAAGATCAGTAAGATAAGAGTCAGACAGACTCAATTGAGAAATGCACTTGCGCCCTCTCTAGCAGTTCTGAATGAGAACATCAAATAGATTGATGCCACCATGGTGATGTATGATCAAGGTCCTTGTATGGATTTGACAAAAATGGAGAAGCTGACATATGCATTATGCATGCATCTTCAGACAATTGATGCAATGAAGGCATTCTGGCAGAAAGAGATCCAATCCCTTCAAATTGTATATCCAGATGTTTACATGGAGTAAGTATCTTGAAACTTACAATTTTTTGCACACCTTTGTCATTAATGTCAAAGGGGGAGTGATGTATATAGAAAATGTGTATATATGGAGAGCAATATATATATGTTAAGGAATGCAGAGATATATAGTTTTTTGGTGTTAAGTAATTTTGAGTAACTTGGCCACATTCCTTTGTTGCCATTAATGACAAAGGGGGAGATTGTTGAAAAGTTGACTCCTAGAGGACATATGACTATTTTTGTGTTGTCATTATGGCAACAAATTCATATTAAGTTTCTGTCATGAAAGACAAAATGACTAAGTATGGAAAATAGGACAGACAAAGATATACAGAGATCAGCACATCAGCGCACGTGTTAGAGATCGAAGAAGAGTATGTGTGCTTAGATATATGTTCAATGATGTATGTACATACTAATTCCAAACACGCATAGTATGGAATGCTTGTACAGAGAAGTTATGAAAGTCTATGTGAACTAGAAGTATAGGAAATAGAGCATGGAGCCGACTTAGGTTATTTGGATTAGCATGTATTCTTTTGGTGTGTAAAGGCCAAGCGCCTTTGATAGTATGTTTGTAATAATGTATTTAGTATTGATGTAAGCATGCTTAAGCCAATTAGTTTGGAAGTGCTGTGTATTTTGTATTTAAGGCTGACTAGAGCCTTATTTTGGGTCGCGCCTATTCAAGTATGAAAATATAAGTATGTAATGTAATTGAATATTACAAGTGTCGAAGAAAATGTATGAGAAAGATTTAGAAGTACAGTATAGTGAAGTAAGCATGAGATAAAGCTCTTTAAGAGAGTAAGAGCATCAACGCATACACAGAACTGATCAGACAATAGTGTCATTACAGTAGTTCATTTTTGATATAGTATATATCAACTATCTGAAGGTTGTAGCCTTCATCCAATTGGGCAGTGAGCCATACACCTCTAACAGGGTTTTGTAATAGACTCCTAACAGGGTCATTGTACTTGCATTGTAAAGACAACTCCTAATAGGGAAAAGGAACTTTAACATGTTCATTATACTAGTGCAATATTTGTGGGTACTAATTCCCACCGGGGTTTTCCTCTAATCAAGGTTTCCCCGTAATCATATCTTGTGTTATGAGTTATTGCGTTAAGATTCATTGAATGAATATTTTGATTTATGTTAAAGTGCTGAAAAGAATATCCTCACCCCTAACAGGGTTGTTTGTATAAGACTCCTAATAGGGTCAGACCCTTAACCAGGTCACTATACTTATTGAATTATAAAGAACAACTCCTAATAAGGTTGCATGATCTTCTAACATGGATTATTATAAACCAACATAGTTCATTGTGGGTGCTAATTCCCACCGGGGTTTTTACCATTTGGTTTCCCCGTAATCAAATTGTGGTGTTGTGTACTATGCTATCTAAATTTGCATTTACTTTGTGTTAATCTAGATTAATAAGTGAAAAGAAGTTAAAGTTACTGATAACTTATTCACCCCCCCCCCCCCCTCTNCTTATTCCCCCCCCCCCCCCCCTCTCTCAATGTTTCTAATAGTATGTGCATCCTGATTTGAGGAGTGATAATAATGTACCAACTAGAGGATATTAATTATTATATAAAAAGGGTTAAATTGGTTGGTGCAGAGATTAATAATGGATTGGAAATATATGAGATGGAGACTAATGTTGGATCCAACAAGAGGGTTTCTCCAATTAGCATTGTAATTGATAGGGTTGATTGACAGACCAATGATCTTTGACCTAGGAGGGCATGGATTTTCTATAGATTGGGCAATGTCATGCTATATCATATGATTAAGGATGTGATTACCTATTGCTAAGATTATATGATGCTCAAGAAATTGTACAATGATATACACCTTCATATGTACTAGGGGTACAAGAATCTAGGGACAACAGTGACTCTTCTACACATGTTGGCCTAGGAGCATATAGTAGTTTTTTTGTCAAAGGGAGGAAGGGACATGCAACTAGAGGAGCCTTATGCATGCAGGTATTTGGGATCAATAAACCACACATGTTTGGGTGCAATGGGGTTCTGGAGGAGGATTTTTTAATTAGATGATATACTTTACATGGAGATCACATAGATTGTATGAGGATTGGGGTGTGGTGGATGCATATTGTTTTTCCTATATATAAATAGATTGTTGGTTGTTGGGTTGCACAATCCACATTATTGACAGGTATCAATTGAGAAGAGATATGAGATAGTTTTGGAGATGATGGGAAGTGGTTGGGGTAGATGTTATACATCCACATGTGACATGGGAGATAGGGGTATGGGGAGTATATGTAGACATCTAGTTGGCATGATCTAGCTTCTTCATGAAGGATCCAATCCCATGTTTTTTATGACTGGATATAATTGATGCAAGGATATCTCTTGAGCACGTAGCATGGTGGTTCATACATCAATGTATGAGGCTCACAGTGCCAAGTCAGGTGGAGGAGGGTGAGAAAAGGCCATCAGTAGATATGGATGTTTGGGGAGAGGAGGGAGTCTAGGAGATGATGATGATAGTAGAGATGAGGATGGAGATGTTCTTATGGTAGTATCATCAAGGGCTACAAGGGGATGACAACAAGGATAGAGGCCATAGAGGTAGAGAGGTATAATATAGGTACACACTCCTTAGGGAAAGAGATAGGGATATGTAGAGGGAGAAGTACCAAAGGGAGAGGGGTGGAGGGAGGCCATAGGAATGGGCCATGGAAGAATCCATTGGGTATAGGGATGGTGTATCAAGGGGAAAATGATAGGTGAGATGAAAAATTGGATTTGATGTATCAAGTCAGGGATGAGGCTAGGGATTAATTAGTCAGCCTAGAGTTGGAGAGGGACACGATGAGACTAGAGAGATAGCCCGCAAGAGTAGTTAGTGGTGATTCAAAGGGCACGAGTAGATAGCCTCCAAATAGCACTAAAGATTTCATAGCAAGATAGGTATGTATATAGATTTGAAGCAAATATGATACATAGAGGGAGAGGTGGGGATAAGTGGATAGGAGGTGGAGATGAGGAGTTGGAAGCAACCAAGAGGGAAGTAGTAGGACTGAGGGCTGAGGTACATGGATTGCAGCTACAGCTAAGGAAGGCCCAAGATTTAGCTGCACAATATAGAGGGGAAAGGGAGCTATCTTGATAGGGCTTATGTTGATGGTTTTTTTAAAAAAAATTCTAATTCTATGGAGGCATAAAGACTAGTGAATATGAGAGGGAGGGAGATAGAGTACTATCAGACTTTGTATTACTAGGCAGTACCAAAGAGTTTTAGAGTTCCTTCTTTTTAATAGAGGACATGGTCTAGGAGAGAAACATATACCACCTCAAGGGGATAAATGGGAAGGTGATCACCATGAGCACTAGAGGGAGGAGAGGGACTTGTCAATTCAAGAAGGGGGAATGTGAGCTAGAGTCCCACATAGGAGACTCATTTTTGTGATAGTGATGTACTATATCGCCCATATATATATATATATATATATATATATATATATATGAGATGATTTTTGGTGGCCTATATGCATGATTTTTGGACTATGGAGTTTTATTATAAATGTTTGATTATGATTATGCATGATGGAAGGGTTCTATATGGATGCATACATCACCTTTCTTTTGATAATTTTAGATGTGACATTGCTATCAAGATTCAACTGTGTAATTTTTGAGTCAAACTCATTTACCTGTGTTTCATGAGTAGTAGTTCATAAGAACCCATCTCTCATGATATTGAATGAAACACTTAGCACTCATTGCATCTAGGTGATTCTCACAGAGATGAAGCAATGAGACTTCCCGGGAAGTCACCCATCCTAGTACTACTCCAACTCGAGCGCGCTGTGGAAAATGTATCCTACTTATCAATCTTAGATGTATTACGATGTGATTATAATCCACTACAATTTTGATACAAGATGTATATATGGACATGCATGATGGAATGACATATTTGTGTTGCAGGTGGATATGTTATATGATGTTACATGTGAGACTAATTGTGTGATGTAGGATATGATGAATTTTTGGTTATGTATATAGAATGATGATGCATGAGATATATATGATGTGATCATGATGATTGGTGTCTATACAATTAACTAATAATGATAATGAAAGTGAATGAACCTAAATGATAAATGATAAATTCAATAAACCTAAATGATAAATGATGAGGATAATGTCATAAACCTAAAGGATGAATGATAATTATAAATGATAATGATCATGCAATGAAATGAACCTAAATAAGAAATGATAAGGATAAATGAGAATTACAATGCAAACACAAATGGAAATGATAATGTAGTTTATTGATAATAAAATAATAACATAATGTAAATGTAACTAAAGGTAATCATACATGAAGTTATGATATGAATAAACTCAAATTTCATCTAAATTCACAATGATCGATATGATGATAATGAAGCTAAATGATAAGACAACCTAAATTCAAACTAAATGAGGAATGCAGCCATGAAATAATGTAAATGAAATGATAATGCAATCTAAGAACAAATTCAAGAAAAATAAGAATTAAATGACTCATAATAATAATGAAAGATAGATAAAATGAAATCCACGTGTAGGTGTGACATGAATGTATGATATTTTTGTGTGATACATAGTAAATGGTATGAAGAATGGGTAGAGCGAAGTGGGAACTAAATTGGATCCTTGAGATAGCCATATGGTAGATAATGATATCCAAGGATAATGAGTAATGCAGGGTGGATGGATGGGATTGTTGTGTTGAGATGTGGAGAGAATTCTGAGTTTTTTATATTGTAAAAGGAATGATGCACAATAGGCTATAGAATCCAAGATGACAATGTTCCTTCACATGGACTAGACTCTAAAAAAAAATCTTAAATTGGCTCACACAAGTTCATGTTTAAATAAGATGGGACCTTACACAACATGAAAATATGAGGATACTATTGGATTAATCTATGGAAAGATAAGTGCTGGGAGGGGAGGGGTGAATTGGTACTTAAAACTTTTATCTATTATTCATTCATTTTCACTGAACTAGATATCATTTATAAAAACATTAAAAATCATATAACATAAGTTAGAAAACCATGACACATAACAACATGATTTTTGGTCACGAAGAAATCCTTGGTTAGAGGAAAAATGTGGTGGAGATGGCACCCACAATCCTTCACTTCTATAGAATAAGTGTTGCTCGGTTAGAGCTACAATGTTAGCTACTTCTAGTAGCTTACCCTATTAGGAGTATTATACTCAGTCAAGAGTACACAAGACTTATTCAGTCTTCCTGGTTAAAGGATTTTACAATCTCTCATCTAAGAGATGTACCCGGTTAGAGGATTTACAAAATAAGACATGTTATGGCCTACCTACTTGTTAGTCCAAGTCTGGTACTTGTCCTTGTTTTTTATTTCTAGAGTCGCCATTTTATTATTGTGAATATCAAAGCTGCTTAAGTTCTCATGTCCAAATTCTTAGCGAAAGTGTCAACCTTGTGGTCCATCTGTGTTTGTGGAATTAGAAAATTCATTTGCTAACATTTTTCTTGAACAAGTTTGAACAGGTTTGAACATACTTGAACAACCTTGAACTTAGTTCATGAGTGTTTAAGAGTGTTCAAGCCGGTTCATAATTTTTATGAAGGAATAGCAGGTGAATAAAGTCATCACTAAAAAGGGGCTTCATGTTTGCAATGTGCGGAATTTTAATTGATCAAAGTTGGGAATTAGTGACTAAGCATGGAATATTCAGGTTAAGGACGAAGGCAAGAGATTAAAGCAGGAACAGACTTGAACAGTGATGAACACATAAGAACACCCTTGAACTTAGTTCATCCACGTTAGGGAGTGTTGAATGATTTTGAAAAGTGACACATGGAAAAATAAAAAAGATTATCATCGTCACTTAGTTGTGGGCCCTACCTAGAAAGGCTTTTAACGAAGAAAAGTATTGGCGATGGTTAAGTGTGTTCGTGCTATCAAATTTATGATGAATTAATGTGGCATACAAGTTTGTGCAAGTGGCATTAATTGTTTGCATACATGAATGGTCACTTCATTCTCTGAGCTTTTATTGCCTTAATGATGGGCAATTAATTGTCAAATCCATGGTATTCCTTATTTAAAACCCTTCTTAGCATTCATTATTTTTGAAATGTTTTCGCTGTCTGTATGCGGGTGGATTGAAGGTAAGGGTTTTCAAAGCTCTAGTTGCAGAGATTTCTACAGTGATTAAGGTAAGTAAGGTTGCAATCCCTACAATGTTTAAATTTAAGAGCTTTTGAAATATGTAGAAGTTTCTGTGACAATTATCAGTCTGTTCTTACAAGTATGAAGTCTGCATTTCACCTATTTGGAAGCGTGTCTAGTCTAGTATGTGAAAATCTCATTGTGAAAGACATAGATTTAGAAGGATATGATGTAGAAGGAATTGTTGATAGGCTTACTGAGTCTATAGAAGAAAATGTTCCTTCTCTCAAAATTTTGAGTAGTGGGTTGTGCATAGCTGCTTCTTTCCCTCCTACATTAGTTGGTCATGAGCTAGCTCATGAGTGTATCCACAACTATGACCAGTGAACCAAATCAGTTCTCAAGAAAAATGGTGAGGTCTTGTTGGCTGTAAGTAGGGAAATTGTTGCTTCGGCCTTCCTGATTCAAGAGCAAACTTTTTTTGCTTTCTCTCTTGCGCAGTCCCTTGTTAAGTTCAAACCAAATGCAAATGCAAACCGCACCTCAATAGCCAAGCATTGGTTATTAAACGCCCAGAGGGGAGGTTCCTGTTCGCCCAAAAATCTCAACAAAATTCATGTGCATCCGTATGTTAGTGATGTTGTATAGAGTCAGAGGGTCACCTAAGGCATTTTTCTTCTCAAATTGGTTGTTCTGTTATATTCAGATTGTTTTAGAAGGAAAACAGAAGTTGGATTTGGCCGAATTAATTTTAGACTCTATGAGAGAACAACTTAACAATTACAAACTCACTGGATGTAGCTTCTTCATGTCTTCTTATCTGATGTATTGTCTAGCCTCTAGTAGGAAATGGGATGGGATGATTCATGAGCCTTGGATAGATGGAATGTGTATTTTTGAGTATTTCCCCATTCTTCGTAAAGACAATGTAATTCAGAACTACAAGAGGGTGCATGATACTTTTATGGGTAAACTCTATTTTGAGATGACTGGGGATTCAGCCAGAAGAATGAGTTCAGAAGCTCAGCAATTTGTGACAAGATTTGGGAGTTTTTACATTCAGTTTCCTAGGTTCACTTATATTAGAATTGGTGGTTTTGAAGATTCCCCTGCAAAATTACCTAGGTATGCCTTTGATTTCTTTATCTTTGCAGAAGTATGTAGGCAGCTTGCTACTGTGCTTAAACATTTTCTTCCTGAAGAAGAATGGGAGAAATTTTTCCCATTGCAGCTAGGTAAATTTTCATGCTTGACTATTGAATATGCAATAAGTATTGGGAGTGACCAGATTCATTTTGATTTCAATTATTACACGGAGAGGACAGGCTTTGATAACAAGAACTTTGCTAGTGGGAATCTAGGCCTTAGATCTCATATGTTTCCAGTTCCCCATCTAGAGGATTTATGGGAAGATTGTTAAAATGAGTCCCAAGTTATGGAGAGAGAGGTCATAGTAGACTCTGCATATCTCAAATCCTATCCATGAGATTGTAGTTCAATATAGAAGGGGTGACAGATGATGATTCCAAATTAGTCAAACCCAATTTCAAAAGGCTCCTGGAGAATGAAGAGTTTGATATTGACTGGTCAAGGGAAGAGAAAGATGATATTAAGTGCAGGACACAACATGTACTTAAATTAATGGAGGAATGAATACAGACAAGAAGAGAACAGTCTAGGCCTAAATCAATTGGAGTTAAATCTTCAATTTTATTTTCCTCCCCTCTATTTCTAATCCTCATAAACCATTTGGTAATGAAGGTTCATTAGGTAAGCAGTAGAATAAGGATTCCAAGAAGAAATCTATTGCAGAACTTTCCCCTATGGCCTCACCTCGGCGCATTACCAGATCAAGATCCTGATCACAAAAAAAGGGAAAGATGACTCAAGAGAATGCGGAAACAGTCAATTTGGAGGATTAAAAATTTGGGGATTTAAACTACCAAATTGGGGAAGATGAGCAAATCAAAAAATATCTCTTCGATCTTGATGATGTGACTCTGGATTTAATGGATACCCCTGCGATGACTGGTGAACAATCAACAACAAAAAATGATACACCAAGATGGCTAACCTCTTCAGTAAATAAAAAATGGAGCTTAGTTCTGGTATCTATTCTAGTGCAAGATATAGTCAGAAAATATGCTCAAAAGACTCCCAAGGCCAAGAAAGTTAAGAGTACAACACGAATGTTTGCTGATACTAAAACTGGGAAGTGGATAGCTAAAGTAGCCACCTACAAACCAAAGGAAGAGAAACAAGATGTTGTAGTTGAAGACTTTGAAGTCACTAAAATTGAATTAGGGACTATGGATAGAGTGGGAAAGAATCACCTTTTCAAAGAGACGACCCAGCAGATGTTGATAACATCATGGCAGGCTAGTAAGGAAAAGAAAGAATTGAAGTAGATGATAGTCTCACTCTCTCAGTTCATAAATATTTTCTGCAACTTTGACACCATGCCACTGACCCAATCTTCATAGGTATTTGACCCAAACTCAACAGAAAGTAAAACTTTATTGAATCAAGTTTAGAGGGGTTGAACACTAGTCTCCTCAGTTGATGAGTGGATGTCCCAAGTGCTTAACAGTGGCCGACAATATATTAAAGATTTACACTTAGTTATTCATGAAACAGAGGCCATAATGGGAGAATTGCAAACCCAGTGCCAAGTCTGGGATGGAGAGGAGGAAAAATGGGTATCGACGATGATAAAGTTTATGGAGATAGAGAGGTATGGTTTCAACAAATTTTGCATGGAAAAATCCCTAAAAGGCGCTAAGGAATCCATTTTCTTCATCCTTAGGAAGAACATCAGCTAGCATATCTCTCTAATAAGGAGCACCATTACAGAAAACAAAGAATATGAGTCTGAAGCTAAGAAAATTTAGAAGGCCACCTTGAACGAGTTGAAAGTGATCAATTTCACTTATACCTATTGTTCAGTATACAATGAGCAGGAATTGAAGGGCGCTATGGAAGATTTTGACTCAGCGATAAAGATTATCAGAGAAAAGATTAATCCTAAAGCCCCCGACTTAACTGAGATGGCAAGGATCGAATCTATGCTATATCTATGTGTAGATCAGCTACCCAATGTCATAGAAAAGGTGAAGAAAATGAAGTGGAGTAAAGAGGCCTCAATGGCCCCGATAGTGAACTCTAAGATCCCACATCTATCCTTCATGAAGGAGTTGGTCCAAGCGTATAAAGAATGGAAACCTGCCCAATTGGTTACCGAAGAAGAAGGGAGTCCAGCGGGGAGCGAGGATCATGCTGTGGACAAGGAACTAGATTTGGTTAATTAGTTTTTACTTGGTTAACATGCAAACTCTTAAGGACGTGTGTCCTTTTTTTTTTGGTTTAGTTATATAACTAATTGCCTGAGAGGTCGTGTTTTTTGGGAGACCTCTCGGTGCTCTGATACTATATATTTGGATGCTAAAACTTTTAAAAGGTTCAAAAAAAAACTCATCGCTAGTAGATAATAGATTTTGGTGGTGATAGTTTTGTTTTTGAGAGGGTTAAAGGAACAGATAGTAATAATTGAATGTTATTGAAAGAATAGATTTCATGCAATTGTCTATGCAGTAATTTTTGAAATATATTACAGTGAGGTTTATCAAAATTGTGTTATTTGAAAACCAAAAATGAAGTGTCTTGTGTTGACATGTTGTTTATCCTGTTATGTATATGTTTGTTGGTTCATAATATCTGAATTCTGAATTCTATCTATATTCTGTTATCTTTAGCTGAGAAGTTGTTTATTTTTCATGAAATGCAATCGGGAAAGTAACTGTGATTTTCTTCTCATTTATTATTCAATTTGATTTCCTTTGCAATTTTTTAGTAGCATATCATCTAAGAATGATATTGCAGCCTTTATAAGCTTTCGGGTTAAAAGCTAACCAGTTAAACTGTTATCAAATTTTTATAGAAAATCAATATTAGGGAGCTGTACCTGTAGCAAAATTTAGAGGGAAGTGATCATAAAGGATACTTACCCAACTGTTAGAGATAGTTTGTCTTTTAAGGGTGATAGGGTGAAACTTAAAAGAGTATTTGTAGAAAGACAGTTCTATTCGCTAGCACTACTAAATGGATTTCTACTCTCCTAACTAATACAAAAATGTCTGCAAGTATGCATCAACCATAATATTGTTTAGACTCTTTATGCTCTGCAAGTGCATTATCTATTTCTGTACTCGGTAACTTATCTATTTTGCACCCTATATCTTCTTCATTTTGTCTTTATCTTTGTCTCTGTAACTTCTTCTCTCTCTATAAGTATTTTCCTTTTATCTGTCATCTTTTTGTTTTTGTTCATTTTATATGATTTTAAGATGGTTAGCCTAATTAGATCCTTCTCCTTCTACAGTGGAGGTGAGGCAACGCAAGGTTAGTTTCATTCCCAACTCATTTATTATTCTTGAATATCATTGGTTGAATTGCTTCATGATCATGTGCAATCATATTAGTGCAATCCCAATGTTCTACCTAACTTCTATCTTGAATACTATGAAAGCTTTTATCACTCGGTGTCCAGGTTCAGTGTATTCAAATTTGAATTGTTATGTCATCTCTGGTGTGTTCGGTAATGTGCTTTGATCTTGCTCGGTGACATAATGTCTTCTCAATGACTAACTCTTCTCTGTGACTCGGTGACTAACTCTGCTCAGTAACTGTTCTCTACTTAACTCAGTAACTTGCTTGTGTTTAGTGTTTGATGTCATTGATACTCTACTTTACCGACTATATCCCTCAGTGTGTTCTTCCTATTTTCCAACTAGCTTCATTGACTATTATGAATTTGACAAAACTAATGACAACAAACTATCTCTTAGGAGTATCAATCTCCCCCTTTGGCATTTTGAAAAAAACTTCAAAGTCATCAAAAATTTGTGTAACTCCTCCTATACACATTCTTATATCTCCCTTACCATTATATATCCATTTTTACTTACATCTCTTTTATGTGCTATATTAATACATAATTTATTATCCCCCTTTTTTGACAAATATGCCAAAATCAAAATTACTTAGGGCTCGGTATGATATATTATACCTTATCAAAAATGTGAGCGTATGTCTTCTATACATCAGCTAGGGATGACTCCCATGCATCTTTGAGTGTTTGAAGTATAACAATTTGAGTAGCAACATCGGTTGCCATTCCAATGATGGTGGCAAGTGAACTACCATTAGGGGTGTTGACCAAATCCTTGGCCTTCTTCAAATCTCTAGAAGTTCCATCCTTCTCTTATTATCTTCCTTTCGTAGTTCTTGATGCATCCCTATCAGGTGCTTCAACCTTGAGTAATAGACTTGTGAAGAACTAGGCTCGATAGAAATATTTTTCAGCTGCTCGGTCAGCTCAGTATTAATGGACTCATCTTTCTTCTTGATATCCTTGATAAAGTTTGAAATAGAACAAACTTTCTGAAATATTGAAAGTATATGAGACAAATTAGTCTTAATCTTGGTAGATGCCTCAGAAAGTGATACCCTATCAACTACAATGCTGTCAAGAATGGATTCAAACATTTGCAGTTCCATCTTCCTCGAGTGAATCTTCATCATGTAGTCAGTAGTGTCTTGATTTGGATTTTAGACTTTCTCCACTAGTCCTTCTACCTGACGAAATATATCTTATGTTTCATCAACTATGGCATCTGGAGTAATGTCTTGTAAGACATCCTTAATGCTTTCCAATACATCAGTCTTCTTCCTCTTCTGAAGTAATTTGTTTTGCATTACCTTAAGTTTCACTAATTCTACATACTCGTTCATTTCATGATAGTCCATAGTAGATAGGTCAACATTTGGTAAAATGATCGATTGACTCATATCTACATGTTTCCTCTTCTTTGATTTCTTCTTCTTTTCTTTCTTCTTTGGTGAATGTGATGCATCAGATGTTGTCTCTATTATACTTATTCTAGCTCTTTGCTCTTCTTGTTTGTTATATTCCTTCTTCTCTTCATGTTTCCCTTCTGCTTTAATTAATTTTATCCTAGTGTGTCCTATTTCTAGTAATTTGTGTGTTTCTCTGCTTCCTTCTATTCATTTTGTTCCTTTCGTTCATCTTTGTTGGGCTCTTTTTTTTGTGCAATGGACTCGATTGGGAGATCCAATTCGGTGTTCAGTGTTGTTGGTTTCTTGGTATTTGTATCCTTCTTGGTGTTCTTGTCTTTCTCAACTTCCTTTTCCTTTTCCTTCTCATTTTCCTTTTGTTGTTCGGTTGCTACATGAATTGTATCTATAGAAACTGGATCATTATCACCTTGAGTTGTTTGATAATCTAGTACTTTTTCCAATACAGGTTGTAGAGTAGGATCAGTAGTATCTTTACCATTGATGTTCATTTGTTCTATATTGATGTCCTCAATTGCCATTACATTCTCATCTTGTGATGTATCATCTCTGGGATCTTTGTCTATAATATTCTCAATAACAACTTCATCGGTGTCAATTTTCAAATCAATAGGATTATTCTTACCTTGATTTACTTTGGCAACTTCATCGGTTATGTTCTCCTTTTCTTTCTCAGCTTGAGATTTAGGCTCTTTGATGTTGAATATCTCTCTCCATTTTTCATCGATTCCCAATTGTAATTGCTCCAAGTCTCCTATCATAATCCTTAAAGATATTCCTTTAACAAGGAATTGTTTAGAGTTTTGTTTCAAGGTCTATTCAATTTCTTCAACATATAGATTTGGTACAGTTAGAACGAGAGATCTTTCTCTCATTTTTTTTTAGCATTCATAGCATATTTCCATCTTGCATCTATGTTGTTGTATAACTCAATAGGAAAAAATTTGATAAATTCAAGTGGTGTGCATCTGAATTTGTGTAAAGATTAAACAATTTCATCTTCAATGTTTACCTTGTTCTCTTTACTTTGAGTGTTTTATTTTTCTTTCTTCATTCCTCCGAATCTTCTATACTTCTTCATTGTGTCTAACATTTCGTCTAGAATTCCTGGTGGTGGAGGCTTTCTCTTCACAACTCTAGGTTTTCTTAAATATTCAGTCTCTATGTCATTGTCTGGTGGTTGCTTGAATTTTCTCCTTGGTATTGTGTTTTCCTTCTTGCTTCTTACATGTCTTCTCTTTCAGTTCAACAGAATTATTCTTTGCTTTCGGTGATGTTGTAGACCTTGTTGATGATTTAGTAGATTTGGGGCTCAGTGAAGGCTTCAATACTTTTGGTTTGTTGCTTTCCATTGTAGAGGTTTCTTCATCATCAATTACCAAATCCTTAGTTATATTAGCACTCATTTTTCTAGACTTTCTTTGAATTTTAGGTACTAAGATACCTTACTTAATCTTAGCCTTAACTTCTTCATATGTTCCATACCTCTTGGCTCTTTTATCAGCAAGATTAGCTAAGAGATTTTTGATTTGTTGAGATGCAATGTCTATGTCCATCTCATATCCCATAGGATCTAGACATATACTCCTAGGCTTGACTACATTGATAATACTTGAGCCGGTGTCTACCTCAAAACATATATAATCATGGTATTTCTCAACTAATTGAGGTAGAACTCTAAATTTTTTATGCATCCTTGTTTGGAATTTAGATAATTAATCATTCATAACAATGTCAACATTCTCTCCTAGACTCTAAATGTATTCATTGATTTGATAAATGACTGGTTTATCAACATTTTATTTCACACTTCTAATAGATGGAAAGAAGTTCTCAAAGTAAAAGTATATGCATACTAGTAGTGAGCCAAAATTCAATGTACTTGTGTTGGATTTCCTTATAGTGTTCATGTTGTCTTCAAATTGTTTCAATAGTATCTCGCATAGATAAATCAGCATATCTTTATTTACAATCTTGTAAGCTAGATCAACAGCTCCACAAGGTACGTTGTCCACTTGAGATGATTGGAATACTTGGTAGGACAAGATGTTTCATGCAAATTTCAACTTGGGGTCTTCAATAGTGTAAATATTTAGACCTCTCCCATCCCATTTGACTTTGGTTAGCTCACTCAACTTGGTCTTCTCAATCTATCTGATAGCTTTAGGCTTGTCTCCAATTGGGTAAGCAGTAACAATGTGTAACACATCCTTTGTGATCTTCACAGGTTGATCTAGCCACATACATTGGTCGTATACTCAGCTAAGTACCATCCTTATCCACTCAGTCTTGAAAACCTTCAGGATATGTAGGGCATGTGTCAAACCTTTTGACTCCAGATGAACATGATCGCTCTTTAGTTTCTTGTCTACACATAACTTCTGGTAAGATGAACCAATCTTCGCTTCACAAATCTCCCCAACTTTACAATGGGTGAAATTTTTCACATCTTCAATCAATAAAAATTTGTTCAGAATGGATGAAAGTGCTCCCATCATGTCTGGTTCAGCTTCCTTCACAAGAGGTAGCTTTTACTTATAATTCAAAGACTCAACATTCTCAACCACAACTTGGTTTTGAGCTTTTGGGGCCATGTCCTCTTGTCAAATACAAAAATTGTGAACTAGGGTTTGCGTCTATGAATCGGTTACACTAACACAACTAGGGAAACACCACAAATACCTTGAATAGATTCAAATATGTTCAAAGTGGTATAGGATTACCTTCACAATCACTCAAATTCTCTTAAGGACTCAGTTCTCCAACTCTGTTCATACTTCTCTAGAAAATGTTTAGTAACAATAATAAATGATGCAGTCTATATATGGATTTTTCTAGGTTTAGGGTTTCCAATGGTCTTAATGTAGAAATTAATGCTCTGTCGACTTACTTTACCAAATACCTAACTTTTCTTTCCTTTTACTGAATAAATATGAAACATAAACTCAATAGTATGTATCCAAATGCATCTAAGTATGCTCATATGGATCTCTACACATATACTAGGAACCGATTTAAGATTTGAATTTTAACTTGGAGTTCCTACTCATACCTCTTACTTGACTAGGTAGATTCAGTTGCACTTGATCTGAAGGATGAGGTGCCTTCAACTGTTCTGAATGATGTCCCACCATCCATGGTCTTTCTTCTCTATGTCTTATTCATCTAATCTCTTATTTATTCAACATTTAGTTTGGGTTTCTCAGATGTTTCTTCCTCGGTAGGAGCTTTTCCTTGGTACCTATAGTCTTTGGCAAGGTGACCTAGCTTGTGACAATAGAAGCATGTCATGCTAGGGTTTCTCCAAGATATTCTATTGTTCCTCCCATGTAGCAACATGCATTTTGCAGCAATATTCCCATATATTCCATAGACTAAACAATATATTATTGTGTTATAGTCCCATGGTATGGATGTACCCTATCAGTTTCTTGGCATATTTTATCAATTTGGTACCCATTTTTCATTTCTCTTTTGTGATCTGCATTATTTAGATTTGTGACCATGCTTATTGCAATTATTGTAGTAGCCATCAAACTTTGGCTTTCTTGTATTATTTTCAGTCTTTGATCAACATTCATGTGCTCAGTGCCCATACAAGTTACAATTATACCAATGTCCATCAAACTTGGGTGAACTCGGTGACTTACCCCTTTTTCTTCTACATAAGTTTGCAGTATGTCCAAGTTTCCCACAGTAGTGGCAACTAGGCTTGTTTGACTTCGGTGGGGTAGAAGTTACTTGACTATCAGCTTGATTAGAGGACTCTCCTTTCTTATTAGTGCTCTTACTATTGAATCATAGTCCAGTCTTTTCTATCAGTTTTCTCTGACCTCTAAGTTGTGCATCCAATGATCTCAGTGTTTCTTTATTTCTCTTTAGTATCTCATTTTCTTCTTTTTTAGATTTCAGCTCCCTGGTCAATCTATCGGCTTCACACTTCAATGCTTGATTCTCAAAATGTTTCCTTGATGGATCTATATTAGAAATCACTAGTTGATCGGTCATATTATAGTATACTTGCATCATCCTCATGATCTCACTATCTTTCTCATCTATTCTTGTTTCAAACTGACTTTTTTCTTCTTCAGCTAATCTTAGTGCATTTTCAACATCTCCCTTAGAGTCAAGTATCTCACTCATTCTCAATGCTTGTGTTTCTTGATCTATCTTTGCCAAGTTTAGTTGCTCGGTGAGTTTCTTATTCTTTTCCATGAGTTATGCAATGGTAGAATCAGCTTCACCATTCAGACTATCTTCAGATGTTGTCTCAAGAGCATCAACATGCTCTTGTGTGGATTTTATTTCACCGCATAACTGCTTCCTCACTTTTAAGGACTTTTCTAACTTTATTTTCAGATCTTCAATCACTTCTTGTGCACTCTCCAACTCAAACTCAAGACTATTAATCTTCTTAGATTGCTTGTAACTTTCCATGGTCATGATCTTTACTCGTAGGTGATTAAATATTTATCTCAAGAGACCAGCTTTGATACCAATTGTTGGATTAATCTATGGAAAGATAAGTTCTAAAGGGGGAGGGGTGAATCATTACTTAAATTTTTTATCTACTCTTCATTCCTTTTCACCGAAATGAATATCATTCATAAAAACATTGAAAAGCATATAACATAAATTAGAAAAGCATGACACATAACACCATAATTTTGGGTCATGCATAAATTTTTGATTAAAGGAAAAAAATGTGGTGGGGATGACACCCACAATCCTTCAATTATGCAGAATAAAGGTTGCTTGATTAGAGCTACAATGTTAGCTACTTCTGGTAGCTTACCCTGTTAGGAGTATTATACCCGATCGAGAGTACAAAATACTTATTCAGTCTACCTGGTTAAAGGATTTTACAATCTCTCATCTAAGAGATGTACCCGGTTAGAGGATTTACAAGATAAGACATGTTAGGGCTGACCTACTGAATGGGATTTCTACTCTCCTAACTATTACAAAAATGTTTGCAAGTATGCATCACCCATAATGTTGTTCAGACTCTTTATGCTCTGCAAGTGCATTACCTCTTTCTGCACTTGGTAACTTATCTTTTCTGCATCTTATATCTTCTTCATTCTATCTTTAGCTCTGTCATTGTAAATGCTCCTCTCTCTATAAATATTTTCCTCTTCTCTGTCATATTTTTGGTTTTGTTCATTTTATATGATCTTAAGGCAATTAACCTAATTAGATCCTTCTCCCTATGCGGTGGAAGTGAGGCGGTGCAAGGTTGGTTTCATTCCCAACGCATTTATTATTGTTGAATATCATTCATTGAATTAACTCATGATCATGTGCAATCATATTAGTGCAATCCCAATGTTCTACCTAACTTCTATCTTGAATAATGTGAAAGATTTTCCCGCTCGGCATCCAGGTTCAGTGTATTCAAATTTGAATTGTTATGTCAGCTCTGCTGTGTTTAGTAATGTGCTTTTATCTTTCTTAGTGACATAATGTCTACTTAGTGACTAACTCTTCTCTGTGACTTAGTGACTAACTCTTCTTGGTAATTGTTCTCTTCTTAACTTGGTAACTTTCTTGTGTTCAGTGTCATTGATACTCTGCTTTATCGACTGTCTGCCTTCGTGTGTTCTTCCGCTTTACTAACTAGCTTCATTGACTATTATGAATTGGAAAAAAAAATAATGACAACAACCTATCTCATAAGAGTATCAGAGACTCAGGTGTACCCAAGCCCTTGACAGAGACTAGGCGGGAATATGAAAGAATGGTCTCCATAATCATTTGTACATAGTCATAGTTAAAGCAATACACTTGTGGGCTCATGAACCAAAGTAACCAACAAACTTTTCATACCACAAAAATGATTCCTTATTATACATCATTCAAGAAACACCAAGATATAGATAGATCAAGGTAGCCTCAAGTAGGTATAGTCCTAGGATGCAAAAGATAAAATCAAAGCAAAAGGTCTCGTGAAAGAGTCGTCATTCAACCCACAATTCTTGCCACAAAATTAATCTTAGGATAATGGATTGGTTGATTGATTGCACTACGATTGGGAAAGATACACTCCTAAGGGAATTGATTTATGACAACGTGTGCAATGATATAGTCAATGTTTATGGGAATTAATGACTATTTGTAATAAGATCTTAAGTCAGATTTGATGAAAATTATGTGGATGGATGTTTTTGATGCGTGAAAGTTCAAAGCTCAGTGTAATGGGGTTAAACTCAATGTACTAATGTGAAAGCTCAGTTTGAAGGGATATAAATGTAATGGGATGATCCTTATTCTTATTGTAGGTATGAAAACACTCATTATCTCGAGTGGAAAGGAACTAGGGAAAGAGGGTGTATGATAGAGATGGAGGCAAGGACCCTGAAGCAATTTTGTGATATAATTATGAAACAAAGGAAGTGATAAAATAATCCCACACATAGGGAAAGTAGTGGCATGATAAATAGTGGTATGCGTGTGGATGAAAGTGTGAGATAAAGGGATATTGTCCAAGCCATGAATAAAGCGGTAAGGAATGGAGGGGACTAAATGAATTATGACATTAATTTGTCATTAGTATTCAAACAACACTTTCAGCAAGCTTACACTGAAAGACAGTAAAGGGAAAACCGAAGATCAGATTGGCAAATCACTGAAAATGACTAAGTACAGAGAAAACTGATGACATAAGGAAGTGTGTAAACTGAAAATCAAAATACATAGAGTTAAGGAGGAACCCGACAGAGGAACCCAAAATGCAAGTTACAGTGCAGAATGATGAAATAGATTCAGTGCAACCGACAGTAAAAACCGAAGGATAGTCAAGCATGACCGAAAGACAAAACTGAAAGTAAGTTGCAGCCCGCAAAAGTGGATCTGACTTCCACGTCAGATAAAGAAAGGGTATTCTATTTATAGGATATTTAATTTTTTTAAATCCATTTCTTTATGGATAAGAAACATTAATGTAAGTATTTTAATCAGTCTAACTGATTTAAAGCACATAGGCTAGGAGATCTAGGTGCAAGTTGTAAACCTAATATTAGAGTTAACATTGTTTTTATCATCAACTCGATGAAATCAATCCATCTATAAATAGATGATGTAATCAATCATTAGAATGTGTGTGTAAGAGATAGGAAAAAGGAACGAGCACATCTATGGATTGAATTGAGAGTTTCAAGAACCAGAGCAGAAAAAGAAGAATTTGGTTAGCTGAACCAAGAACAAAGGAAACCAATAATCAGAGGTAATATTCAATCACAGTTAAGGTGATATTATTTTGTATGTGAACTACATAGGATCTATATCAGCAATAGGAGATGGCACTTACCAGGTCAATTTGTAATTTGCTATCATTCTAACAAGTGGAGCAAAGTGTAAGAAATCCTTTCAAGAAAGGTGGATTTAATAGTCCTATATCAAATATCTTAACCGAGTGCACACTTAACAGTGTTGCTAAAAGATCTTTAAAGAGTAGAATTTAACAGGTCTCCACTGATACTCCTAACAGGGTAGATCATCAAAAGTGATCAAAATTGTAATCCTTAACCCGCCCCTTCCATTCTGCAGATAGTGAAGTTTTTTGTGTGCCATCCCCACCATAGTTTTTACTTCCTAACATGATTTTTTTGCGATATCATATCTTGTGTTATGTA
Source organism: Thuja plicata (assembly GCA_018584345.1). Classification (NCBI taxonomy): domain Eukaryota; kingdom Viridiplantae; phylum Streptophyta; class Pinopsida; order Cupressales; family Cupressaceae; genus Thuja; species Thuja plicata. Next base: position 2,150,964 of record MU228246.1, read on the forward strand.
TCAATTATGTTCATGAATGTTTCTATGAATGATTCACATGTTTATTAATGTTATGAATTTATATAACTCTCACAAAGATAGTGTAGATCATATTGAATGGATATGCAATTGATTACAAAGGTTAATTGATTAAAGAACATGATAAAGTATAAGAGGTACTGATTCACCCCTCCCCTCTCAGTACTACTTCCATTAAACCCAACAATTGGTATCAGAGGTAAGTCTCTTCTTGGAAAATCTTAAAGGCTTAAGAGAAAAGATCATACAATGGAGAAGTACAAACTTGATAAGAAGATTGAGAATAAAAAGCTTGAGATACAGATGTTCTATGAACAGTATAAAGAAGCTAGAATCAAGATGAGAGAGTTGCTGGATGAGAGGAAAGGAATGGAAACTCGAAGCAATGAAAAATATTATCAAGAAGAAGGGATTCTAGATTTCTTTGAGTCTTCAGGATCAAATACAAGCAAAGCATCAGATACATAAGAAGAGAATGTTACAAATCTAAAGGAGATCAATCAAAATCTGACAGAGCAAATAAAGATGTTGCAAATCGGTCAATAGACCCAGATGGTTAGAATGATTGATGTGATGAGCTCTTCTAGACAAGATGAAACAGAAAGAACACTAGATACTGATGATAGGAGGAATATTACAGAGAAACTACAAGAAAAGGAGTTAGAAATTCAAAGACATGCTGAGCATCACCATGAGCTCACAAATCAAATCATTCTCATGAGTCAAGAAGCAAACAAAATGAATGTTGAACTCATTGAAAGAATATAGATTATCGATGAACTAAGAGAAGAAAATGAAAAACTAAAGCATGAGGTTAGAATTCAGCGACAACATAATGAATTTAACAAAAAAGCTGAAGAGAGCAATAAAAGAATGGATGATTTTCTAGAAGGACAACGAAGAGTCAACAACAACAACAGTCTAGGATTTACTAAAAATGGAGAATCATCAAATCAATCCAATCCAAAGAATGTTTATGAAAATCCAAGACCAAGAAATATTACATGCAAACACTGTGGAAAGCAAGGTCACACAACAAATGTGTGCAGAGGCAGACTGAAAGGTATTCCTAAATCTACACCTTCATTCATTGGATTCTGTTATAAATGTAACAAGAAAGGACATAAGGCATATGAATGTAAGTCTAAGATAGAACAGCCAAGGAAGGAAACCTACATGGACAAATATTGTCCTACATGCAAGATGAATGGGCACACAAATCTTGAATGCTGGAAAAAGAAAAGGAAAGCATGGAAGCCTAAAGGTCAAGACACTCCATATCAACCGAAGCATATCGGTAATCAGTATGTATGGGAATACAATGCTTGGAAAAATTACATAGCATGTGGAAGGTATGGTCACATTGCTGCAAACTGTATGAGACTATGGACTAGAAAGTCTAGAGGAAGGACTAACCCTGGAATGGCATGCTTACACTGTCACAAAGTTGGTCATCTCAAAAAGGATTGCAAAGACTGAATAACAGAGACAAGCACATACCCCAATGGAAACACCATTGAAGATATCTAGAGGGCTAGAGACAAGATGTGGAGAAAAGCTTCAAGCAATGATGAAGCTGGAACAAGCAATGCAAATGGTGACACCCCATCCAATAGATCCGGTGACATCACCAACCCCACCTAAGTAGAACAAGTAAGTATCGAACTGCATTAACACTAAGCTATTACTTTACATCAGTTCCATAATATGATGAAATAATTCCAAATTACCATATGAAAGATGCATCATGGTTATACTTGTTGAAATATGTGGAAACTATGTCTTCGGGCATATGTACTGAAACCCGTAGGTATACACTTGAAGAAAAGACTACCTCTATTTGTCGAGAGACATCGATTATAAGCAAAGTTGTTAGTATTGACCAACCCATGTTGGTAAACAAGGCACATGAACAAGTTGTCTGTGTCACCGAAACCTATCAGTAAAGGCTAAGTCAACTTTGAGTGCTCAAAAAAATTATAAGAATCATCGATGGTAATAAAGACTTCACCGACGAACTCAGTCTTTAGACACTGATGAGTTGGTAAGCATTTATTACATGCTTTTTAGGGCAACGACTATAAATAGGGCATCAGAGTGACTCATTCATCACAACACCCAGAGAAGAGAAAGAAAAGATGATTTTGAGTAGAAAGAAACCAAGTTGCAGAGCGATCACGACTCAACCACCAAGCACTCCAAAAAAATTTAGAGATCTGTGCAAACAAAACAGTAAGTTCTACAGATCGATAACTCTGTTCTTTACGCATTTACACAGAAGCCCTAATTTCTGAAAATAACATCAACATCACGATCCGTAAAAGCTAAGAAGGATAAAAAGGATGAATTCAAACTCATCAAAAACAATGCATGTGAGGAAACCAAATATAAGATTCATCCAGAGGTTGCCTCACAACCTGATGACATTGGTGCGTTCTCATGCATACTAGCTAGGGTTTTTCTGGTTGAGGACATCTGATCCTTCATACACTGCAAGATTGTAGATACTGAAATGTCAGAGATGGAAGAAGCTTACCAGAAGCTTTGTAATGAAGATGAAACACTTAAGGATGAACACAAACACATCGAGGTAAAAGGGCTTACCAATGCCCTAAAGTTTTTGAAGGTCTTCAAAACTGACTAGATTTGGTTAGTGCTAAGAAGAATGCACAATAACAAGTTATGGTTGGATGAACCGAAGGAAATCACCCAAGATGTCATCCATGCAATCACCGATTACCCCGTAACTGATAAAGTAAAGGTGCTCAAGAATCCACCGAAGGTAGAGATGGAAAAGATGACTGGGGCCAAATGGGATGGGCATGGACTGAAAGTGACAACCATAGCCGATGATGAGATTAAGTTTGGTGCATGTGTACTAGGTTAAAAATTATTCTAGGCTAGGAGATTAAATAGTATTTCATCAGGTGCTATGGATATAGCTTAAAAAATCATGAAGAAAGGCACACATTTAGACTTGTCCGAGCTACTCCTAAATCAATTGAAAGAAAATATCAAGACAATTAGGAATGCAAAGTCAAACACCTGTAAGTTTGGCTCATTAATAATGTACATTTTCTTTTATTTTCAAGAAAAGTTCCCAATTTTTGGAGATGTAAAATGGTATAGCACCAAGCCGGTAACCATGCAAATCAATGAGCACATAGATTCTCTAGGAGATAATTTTGAAACTGTCATGGATGAATACTTTAATGTATTCAAAGACCAAATGTAAAAGAGGGTAAGAATCCCTGAGCAACTCATTAAGAAATTTAAGGATGAGATATGCTTCATGGTCGACACAGATCATACTTACATCAAACCTGTAGTAGCAACAACAACATGGTTGCAACCATTGGAATATGAGATCAACATTGATCTTGCAACAAAGGAAATTGATGCCTTAATCAATGCGGCACTGGACAAAAAGAAACCAAGGTTTGGCACATATGAGGAGGAAAGAAAAGAATTAAATCAGGCCCAGTAGTCAAAAAGATAGTGAAAAAGAAGGACAAAATGGTAAAGAATCTCAAGAAGATTCTATCTGTAGAAGAGGAATAAGCTGAGCAAGATGAAGAGATAGATCAAGAGGAGGAAACCGAAGAACAGGTGTCTGTCGGTAAAGATGAAGAAAAGACTAACTTAGAGGAAACAAAGTCAAACTCACCACCTCCTCCACCATAAGAGAGACCAAGAACTATAGCTGCTTCAAGAATGAGAAGCCAAATGTCCAAAGAATCTACTCCTTCACCTCTTAAGAAAGGAAAAGTCAGGACGTATAAGAGAAAAGCACCTGCACCGAAGAGAGGAAAAAATAAGAAGGGTAGAAAATTCATTAGAACCCAAGAGGAGATAGAGGATACTGAGCGAGATGAAGCCTTAGAGGCAAAAAATGTCAAGGTAAAAGAACCTGACACTATTGATGAAATTTGTGTTTACATTGCAAATTCTGGATCTATTACTGGTCCACATATTAGAAAATGGGGGAAAAGAAATCAAGAAGATTAGAATAAAATTGAAGAAGCCATGATAGCTAAGATGTATAACTTCAAATATGTACCCATGCAATTGAAGGAATTTATGTACCATGGGAACTCTTAGATAGATTATCCACCCGTTGGACATTTGCTTTAGCAAATGAGAAAGAAATCAGAGAGAGAGTACTTGTCTCTCTAATGCTGCCTAAATCAACAAAGGTAGAAATACATGAAATGATGGAGAAACACAAGAAAGAATTCTCACCAAAGCTATGGGCATAAAAATTTCTTGAAGGCAAGTTGATTGAACTTGAAAAGGACAGTCACAATAAATGGTGCAAGATCATGAATAGGCTAGTTGAGAAAGACAGCCCCGACAAAGACCTTCAACAAAAAGATGTTGATAAGGCAAACAAAGAGGATACATCCATTGATCTAGATAAAGAGGAAGATGATACAACAGGGAAAAAAGATGCAGATGTGGTAGATGAAACATGGGATGATACCACAAATGACAATGTTGTAGAAACCAATATCATCAACATTACCGATGACCCAGGTAAAGAAATCAATAAGGATGAAGATGTCATTGTTGTAAAAGACACAACTGATGAACATGACACAACAATTGATGGAGCACAGATGATCATTCTAGGAAAACTACCAATATTTATACAAGCTATCAATATCATTCAAGAACCAAGTAAATCACCTAACAAGGAAACTCCAAAGGATGCAGGAGAAGAAGTAAATAAAGATAACACCAATGATCATAAAAACATTGGAGATATTCAGAATGTAACCGACACTAAGGTTACAGAAGGAGATAAGGACAAAGATGTGGATACTCAAGAGAAGAATGAGAACACCAAGGAAGATGATGCAAAGGACTCAAATGAAGGAGACAAACCAAAAGATGGAACTCCTAAGAAAACAAACAAAGGTACTATCGATGATGCTAAGGTGAATGTAGAGACGTCTACAGACATTCGATGAGCTGAAACTGATGCAAAGCAGCAAAAAGATGCACAACAAGTCACATCATCAAGCACAACTGAAAAGGCTAAAAAATTAGCAATGGTGCTACACTCCACTGAGTCATAAAAGAAGAAGAAGAAGACAAAGAAGAACAAGTTGGAGGTTACACTTAACGAAATCATTGAAATACCAAAGTGTGATCCCACTACACTTGACATGGATGCATTGCAAGAATATGGAGAGATATGCCAAAGGAAGGCATTACAAGAAAAGTTGAAGAAAAAACATAAGGAATCAATGGTACTAGAGACAACATGAGACATTCTACACCAGATTGTACCAGATGTTGATATTGATCACAACAAGCCCATAATTTATCAACTAGCTATCCTCACCGATGCCATTACAACTCAAATCATTGATGCTGAGAAAGCAATTGAGGAGAGAGCATAAATGAAGTATCAACAAAAGCTTCTAGAGAACATTAGCCAAGAAGTGGCCAAAAAGAAGGTAAAGTTTTCAGAATTCATATCAGAATTAGATCCCATTATATCTAAATCTATAACCTTAATCCAAAAGCTAAGCACAATTGAAAATTTCACTCAAGAAAATAGTGAAAGTATAGCAAAGCTAGATACAGATCTAGCAAACAATGCTAGTAGCCTAACAACCGATGGAGAAAATACAATCAAACTGCATTATGAAAATATCATAGAAGTAAAATGGTTAAGGCAAGAGCTGTGGGAAGTAGAGACATGATTCAGAGAAGAAGTAACCGACCTATAGGCTCAACTTCTACCAAATCTCAAACTGCTACAACAACATATCAATTCTGCAAGGCAATTGATAGCAACTCCCGATATGTCTATAGAAGACAACATCTATGATATCCATGCAAAGATAAAACTTGAGCAAATGGATTTAGAAAACCTAAAGGAGAAATGGGAGAAAATGATGGAAGACATGAAGTCTTCTCATTCACACATTTTTTATAAGCTCTAAGGTAATTGACCTTTTCCCTTAATATCAAATAAAGGGGGAAATGATACTTGTACAAAATATCATTGAAAATGTTATGTACACTTAGTAAGAATGGGAAAAAGGTAGATATGTATATGTATATTCATAAAAAGATAGTGATATGAAGAAGGAAAATATATCATATGTACAGATATACCGGCATATACATAGGGGGAGTCATTAAATGACTAAGGATTATATATGTTGCATATACTTAACATTTTGTTAGTATTTTGCACATATCAGTTTTTGATGCTAATGCCAAAGGGGGATATTGATGACATTAATTTTTCATTAGTATTCAAACAACACTTTTGGCAAGCTTACACCAAAAGACAGTAAAGGGAAAACCGAAGATCAGATTGGCAGATCACCAAAAATGACTAAGTACAGAGAAAACTGATGACATAAGGAAGTGTGTAAACTGAAAATCACAATACATAGAGTTAAGGAGGAACCCGACAGAGGAACCCAAAATGCAAGTTACAGTGCAGACCAATGAAATAGATTCAGTGCAACCCATAGTAAGAATCGAAGGACAGTCAAGCATGACTGAAAGACAAAACCAAAAGTCAGTTGCAGCCGGCAAAAAGTGGATCTGACTTCCACGTCAAATAAAGAAAGGGTATTCTATTTATAGGATATTTAATTTTTTTAAAATCCATTTATTTAGGGACAAGAAACATTAATGTAAGTGTTTTAATCAGTCTAACTAATTTAAAGCACATAGACTAGGAGATCTAGGTGCAAGTTGTAAACCTAATCTTACAGTTAACATTGTTTTTATCATCAAATCGATGAAATCAATCCATCTATAAATAGATGATGTAATCACTCATTAGAATGTGTGTGTAAGAGAGAGGAAAAAGGAACAAGCACATCTATGGATTGAATTGAGAGTTTCAAGAACCAGAGCAGAAAAAGAAGAATTTGGTTAGCTGAACCAAGAACAAAGGAAACCGATAATTAGAGGTAATATTCAATCATAGTTAAGGTGATATTATTTTGTATTTAAACTACACAGGATCTGTATCAGCAATAGGAGATTGCACTTACCAGGTCAATTTGTAATCTGCTATCATTCTAACAAGTGGAGCAAAGTGTAAGAAATCCTTTCAAGAAAGGTGGATTTAACAGTCCTATCTTAAATCTCTTAACCGAGTGCACACTTAATAGTGTTGCTAAAATCTCTTAACAGAGTAGAATTTAACAGGTCTCTACCAATACTTCTAATAGGGTATATCATCAGAAGTGATCAAAATTGTAAGCCTTAACCCGCCCCTTCCATTCTACAGATAGTGAAGTTTTGTGGGTGCCATCCCCACCGCAGTTTTTACTTCCTAATAGGAGTTTTCTGCGATATCATATCTCGTGTTATGTGTCAATTATGTTCATGAATGTTTCTATGAATGATTCAAATGTTTATTAATGTTATGAATTGATATAACTCTCACAAACATCGTGTAGATTAGATTGAATGGATATGCAATTGATTACAAAGGTTAATTGATTAAAGAACATCATAAAGTATTAGAGGTACTGATTCACCCCTCCCCTCTCAATACTACTTCCATTAAACCCAACAATGAAGTGATTGGATACTGGGGTAGGCGTATTGGGAAAGCGAATAGGTGAGTGACCAAAGAGATGATGGATCTGTTAGAAAGACTAAGAGGGGGGGGGGGGTGAATCAATGTTTATCTATTATTATATTTAAACAACTTTAAACATGAACCAAATATATATCAATTGAAGCTTAATACAAGAACACATAACACATGATATGATTATGTGGAAACCTTGATCAGAGGAAAACCCCAGTGGGAATTAGTACCCATAAATATTGCACTAGTTTAATGAACCTGTTAAATTTCCTTTACCCTGTTAGGAGAAGTCTTTGCAATGCAAGTACAATGACCTGGTAAGGTTCTGACCCTGTTAGGATTCTTTTACAAATAACCCTATTAGGGGTGAGGACTCACTGTCCAAGAAGCTCACTACTCAATAGGATGAAGGCTACAACCTCCTTGATAATAGATATACACTATATCCAAAAGTGAACTGATGTATGTGACACGCTTGTCTGATCAGTTCTGGTTATGCACTGATGCTCTTATACTCTTCAAGAGCTTTATCTCATTCTGACATCTTATATTGTTCTTTTATATCTCTCTTCTGCATCTTTCTTCAACATACTCTGATACAACTTTTCATGTTATATATATATATATATATATA
>MU228246.1:2167051-2184343 GCA_018584345.1 Thuja plicata
AAGATCTTCAAGGGCTGCTTCAAGATTCTTTTTCAGATGTTTCACTTCTGCTGAATCCATGATCTCCTCAAGTGGTTAAACTTCCTTTCAGAGGACCAGAGCTCTAATACCAATTGTTAGAAACACTGAGAGGGGGGGTGAATCAGTGTTTGTCTATTTATTATATTTCATAAACTTTAGACAAACCAAATATATATCAATTGGAGATTAATACAAGAACACATAACACATGATATGATTACTGGGAAACCTTAATCAGAGGAAAACCCCAGTGGGAATTAGTACCCACAAATATTTCACTAGTTTAATGAACCTGTTAAATTTCCTTTGCCTTGTTAGGAGCGGTCTTTACAATGCAAGTACAATGACCTAGTTAAGGATCTGACCCTGTTATGAGTATTTTACAAATAACCCTATTAGGGGTGAGGACTCACTGTCCAAGAAGCTCACTGCTCAATAGGATGAAGGCTACAACCTCCTTGAGAATAGATATACACTATATCCAAAAGTGAATTGTTGTATGTGACACACTTGTTTGATCAGTTCTGGTTATGCGTTGATGCTCTTATACTCTTCAAGAGATTTATCTCATTCTGACATCTTATACTGATCTTTTATATCTCTCTTCTACATCTTTCTTCAACACACTCTGATACAACTTTGCATGTTTTATATATATATATATATATATATATGTTCATGCCTGAATAGACGTGACTATAAACAAGACCTTAGTCGGCCCAAAAACAATATTCACAACGCTTCCAAAAAAATTGTGTTAAGTGTGTTTACAATAATGTTTAATAAATGATTACAAAGTTATTATAATAGGTGCTTATCCTTTACAAAACAAAAGATTACACGCTAATCAAAAAACTCAATTTGGCTTCATACTCTATTTTATGAACTACTAGTGTACTTGATCTTTCTGTAACTTGTTCGTACTGACAATCTGTACTGATAGTGTAAGCATACAAACATATCATAGAGCTTATGTGTGAATGCACATGTCTTGATTCATTATGTTTCACGTGCGTTGGTTCTCTGATCAATTGCATATCTCTATTCTTCTCTATCTTCTATACTTAGCCATTTTGTCTTACAAGTTTACTTGACAAAACTTCATATGAATTTGTTGCCATAATGACAACACAAAATAAGTCATGTTCTCCTTGAGAGTCAACTTGCTAATTGGATCCATTGATTACACATGGAACTTGACATAGGTTTTGACCATGGTACTTATCCATAGCACCAATGAAGTGGTTTTTTATTAATGGACGCATTTATTTCTCTTTACTATTTTGGTATTCTTTTATTTTTTTGTATTTTTATGATTTTTTAAATTTGTTGGATATATTTTTTCATAGGTGGGATACCCTAAAAAGCTACACCTACAAGAACTTGAGATGTACAATATTTGTGAGCTTAGAGAGAGTGTATCCCTATGGCATAACAAGATGATATCATCTGGATTCATGCTTAGCAGTGATGACATAAGTGTTGGCAAGTGACTCATTCATGAGTGCATTGGGGTTGTCATTTATGGAAACACAACAGTTATGTATGGTCTCTTGGAGTGGAACAAAGTTTTGGTGCTAAGGTTTGTAAAATGACTAAGTCCAGAATGGATTTTACTAGATATATGAGTACAGTTTTGGGTAGCGAGCACTGTGTGTGATGAATGAAGACATTGGAGCTTAGAGGAAGAAATTTTGGGATACAATAGACCTTCAATTAATATCGCTTGTATTTGGAGTTCACAGATGGAAGATACAAATGATTGAAGTCATACGAAGATAGTGGGATAGGATAGTTGAATGGTCGTGATGATTGAGGGAGTGTAAAGTGCAATCCAAATATGCTAATTTTTATTTGGATTTGGTATTACCTCTATTTTGGTAATGTATAATTGATGAATTTTTATTTGAGTTTTACATAAGTGTTGATCATGTTTTGTGATGTATTTGGGAGCCAATTGAGTATGAGATAAAGTATATATGGAAAGGTTTTAAGAAGTGAAGTATGGATAATGTATGATGGAATAGATGGATGCATTATAATGTTATGATATGACAGAAGGTGATGTGAGCTACAACTAGAACTAGTAAAGCATAATAGATGCTTGTATAAGTTCATTTATGATAAAGCATTATAATAGAGATAAATTTCTAATTTTAAAAAGCAGTGTGCTTAGTCTATACCTTTAATAGGGTTTTGTATTCGTTTAATAGGGAAATGTACAAATATAATACTCAGCTCCTAACAGGGCTAGGTCTCCTAACAGGGACAATAATTTTAGAGCATATTTGTGGGTATCATCCTCACAGGGGTTTTTCCTTGTCGAGGGTTTCCTCGAGAACAAAATCACGGTGTTATGAGCTGTGTACTTTATGCTTATGTTCATTTCATTTCAGTTTTTATTTGGTTAAGTTGGAACCTGATAAGTTTAGTTTTAAAGTGTTATAATAATGATTCACCCCCTCCCCCTCCTCTTAGTATTACTTAATCCTAATAATTGGTATCAGAGCTATTTTCACTTGGAGAGAAAGTCTAATAGCTTAAGGGAGATCAAGATAGATTCTGAAAGTTTGGAAGAAAACTTTAAAGAAACACTTGAAGACCTTGAGAAGGCTAAATATGAAAATGGTGATTTAAAATTCAAATTGAGAAGAGAAGAAGGTTTCATCAAGAAACTTAAGGAACAACTTTAACTATCTAAGTGTCAGAGACAAGATCTTATGGAGAAGATAAAAGAAGATTCAAACAGTTATACATTAGATCGGATAAAATAGCTTGAACAAGAGAAAGATGTTTTAAAGCATGATTAGGAAACTACCTCTATTCAGATGGATAAATAAATTCAAAGAGAAATAGATGAAAGAACCAAAGTTGAAGAAATCCTAAAGATGAGAAAAATGTAGATTGAACTTGATGACTACAGAACCACGTATCATGAAATAGAAAAATACAATCAAATCATAAAAGGAGAACTTGTTGAGGCTAAGAAACACATTGAAAAACTTCATATGAGTAGTGATAGGATTGATGAGAAGAGAGAGACGGAAACCTAAAGGAGACATGACAGGAGTTAGCTTTAGTGAAGCTGAATGATCTAAGACTTGGGAAGAACAATCTGAAGTGAATATTGATGAAGAAAGACCCATTCATGAAGAACCTAAAAAGAATATCAGACCTTTTAGAGGTAGATGCTTTGGATGAAAAAAATTTGGACACATGAAGACAGACTCCATAGGTAAAATTCCTTACAAACCCTTTTCTGGTTATTGTTTCAATTGCTATGAATATGGACACAAGAAGACAGAATGCAAGAAGCCTGATAAATCAAGAACCAAACAAGATTACATTAGAGAAGAAATAACAACTAAGATCACATGTTACAAGTGAAATAAAGTTGGGCACAACATAAATGATTGTAAGTTGCATATTAATTAGAACATACCACCTCCTACATTCTAAAAATATAATAATCTAGGACACATAGCAAAGTTTTCCAAGTATAATGGGACTATGAACACAAGTTGACCTCCACCTATTGTTGTAAAGAAGAACATTGGTGATACTAGTAAGAGTCTTGCAGAGTACATGAATGAATTTATCAGTCATTTCAAAGTAGAATATGTAAACAGTGGTAAGGTATGGAAGGTAAAGGAACCAAGTGAAGAAAAGGCTTAGGGAGAGTCAGTAGATGCTACTAAGTCTTTGCCTGATGTTAACATTTCTAAATCAACCTAGATGGACAAGCATGTCCTTAGGGGAGCATTGGAGAGATACATCAAAAAAATATTCAGCCCCTGTTTATGTGGAATAAGCCCTTGCAAGATTAAGGAGAGTATGTTTGAATTTTATGGAACATGTATCTATGATCGCATAGCTTTAGAATCTATATCATGTGATCGCCATATTGATAGTCATCTAGATCATTTACAGAAATGAGTTCATTGGGAACTTTTTCATTTATTTATGCAGCAAAGTATAAGGATAGCTAAAAGAACATATCTATTCACCATTTGAAGAGAAGAGTTGAAGGAAGAAGACTAAAGAAACTAGGGCATTGAATAATTGAACAAGCATAAATTCACAGATTCAGCAATCAAAAGGTATTTAGACCACTCGCAAACTTGTGAATATGGATACACCTTTTATCTTTGATGTTATTGAACGACCTAGATACAAGTTTAAGAGACACCCTTGCAAATCCACTGAGGATGACCCTGAAGGCGCATTTTCTCATATTCCCTATGGATTTCTACACGTAGAGTATATTAGGGCATATATCCATTACAAGTATGAGTCTCTGGGAGACTTTGAGATCTTCAAAGAAATGAAGTACATGATCAAAGAGGATGGAAAATGGAAGGATGAGTTCGCTCATCTTGAGAACCTAAGTGTAATGAAAATGACAGAACTACATGAGTTTGATGAAGAAGAATGGTTCAAGATCCTATTGAGAAGAGTACATGACCAATTCATTTGGATCGGTGAGCAACCTATAAATATTTGTAGTGAGTTGATCCATGACATTACTAGTCTGGATAACTCTACAATCATCCCTGTAGCAGAGAAGAATACCAAGAAATTTGTGGAAACTGTAACCCACTCTAAATGGGATAAACGGGCGATGACAGTGGCCGACATCTTCCAGCAAGATGTGAGACTAGTTGCAACAATACTAGGGTAAAAACATCATTATAGAAGCCGACCAAATTTAGTTTTTGCTAGTGTTATAATGATGGCATATAATATGGTAAAGGAGAATGTCAAGTATAATCTTTGTGAAGTCCTTGTAAAGAAATTCATGGAAAATGTGAAGCATATAAAGATAGATATGACCAAGGCATTCAGATTTGGATCATTGTTGATACACATGTATATACACATTATGCATAAATTTCTCAGTATGCACCCAAGAGTATGGAGAGACAATGATCCCACTGGCCTACAAGTTTCAAATAGTTACAGAAGACATAACAACACATGGGTAGATGGAGAACTGTTTGCAATGATCAAAATTTTGTAGAGAGAAATGAAACTAAGAATGAGGATACCAGAAGAGATGGTAGAAAGTACAAAGATAAAATCTATTTCAAGGTTGAAACTAATTGTGTATGTTTTGAAGCAGTACACTCGAGAATGAAATGGTTTTACCCTATTGGGTATGAGGTGAGTAAAGAGGTATTGACTATGCAGGTTGATCATGTGTTATCTTCAGTGATAGATTCATCAGAGGAAAGATGGGGTACTTATGAGGAAAAATCCTCTAAAATTAGAAAGGAATAGACAAGAACAACTAGGAGAAAGAAAATTGAGAATGTTGTAGATAATCTAGCAGATAAGGCTGGTAATACTAAAGAATAGATGAAGGAAATAAGCAGAAAGATAACTAAAAGAACATATGGAGTGGCGAGCTCTGCCCCTGTAACTCTTCTACCTCCTGAAATTGAGAAAAATTCTAGTCCACCCCCTACTATGGTAGACGTACCTATGGAGTCATCACCGACTGTAAAGGTAGTGTTATGCCTTGCATACCCATCCCTACATTTTGTGTGCAAAATGTTGGGTCCCCTCTTTTCGCTTTGGCCCTTGCCTTGTTTTCTTTATTTTGTTCTCTGGGATTTTCCTCCCATGAGGTTGGTTTTCTTTCTATTTTTGTCTTCTTGTGTCTCTGGGACCCAGTCCTGGTTTTTATTCTCTCCAGAGCCAAATTCTGGACTCCTGGATTCTCCGCCACGATGTCTTCTTCTTGCAAGAAGGTATGGTTATGTGGAATCGTCCGGCCCGGAGTCCAGAGGTTTGCCTGTTCTGGAGTTTGCAGAGGAGGGTGTAACTTGTTTTTACCCTAAGAGTATAAATGGAAATTACCCATCATTTTCATAGTTATCACGATTAAAAACACTTAGAGCAGTTAGAGCGATTCCTAGGTGATTAAACTGTGATTAAGCTACGAGTTGTTTTGTGCTTAGTGGTCGATTACCAGTTGATTTGCGGTGTCTGTTCATGATCGTTCAAGGGTGGACTTGTTGCAACATGATACTGGTGTCCTTCTCCACTACTATTCTTTGTGTTTCCAGGTAGGTCCTCAGTTTGTCCTCTGGTTTCTTGTCGTCTCTTTCTTGTTATTTCCTTTTGTTTTCATTTTGCTTTGTTTGGTTTTGTTGGTTCACTTTTTGTATTTTGTGTTTTCAATTTGCCTCCCGTTGGTGGGTTGGCTCTGCCAGAGGGTTTTCCACCCTTTGTGCAGTTGTAAACTAATGTATGCATTGTATTTTTCCTTAGGGTAGCTCATGTACTTATGTAAATATTGTATAAATCTGTAAACAGTTTGTAAATACTGTGTATTTTAGTGTATATGTGTTTCAACCTTCAGCCCTCTATAAATTCATGTATATAACTTGTGTGTATCCTTCTAAGCTGACGAGTTCATCGTGCTCTATCATGTTTTCACTCACCATACCGAGCTCATCAAGAGGGAGTCACCATGGCTCAAACTCGGCACCTTGTTGGTTTGAGTCATGGCGGCTTTCTCTCTCCTCTGTCTCACCACCTTAATGGCGAGATTAATTTCCCACGAGTGGGCATTCAAACCATGTCCCATCTGGCATTCAATTTACCCCGTATCATCCCACTTATTACCATTAATGCCTTTATGTCACCTGTCATGTGACCATGTGCCAACACACGTTAGCCAAGTACAGTTTCCCACTGGTCACATCGACACGGCAACAACTAGTTTATCCAAACTTTGGGTCCTGAGAAATCCCTTGTCTTTCGTTTCCTCTTGTCACTTGGTTCAACACCCCAAAGTCCTACCCACGCCCATTTTTAAGTATTCTAGGATTTTTGATGTATGCTAACACTTGTTGGACAGGTGCAGGGTGGTGACGATTCTCCTGGAGTTTTTTAGTATTTTTTCTATGTATACCATGTTCTAACAGTTCTTCGATCTTGCAGGTTGCGGATACTCAATCAAGATGTTTGAAGTAATCACCCCTCCTGATAGCCCAGAGCTACCTACCACTTCCACCCAGGCGGCCACAAAAACCAAGGTCAAAAAGACGTTAGCAAAGCTTCCCTTGACCTCCAAATACCCGAAGGAGGGTGTTGTCATGGGATCCAAGGTGGATTCCAAAGTCCAGGAAATAACCGACACAGAGCCTAGACTCTGGGCTGAAATGAAAGGCTTGATCCAAGCTGTCTACAGGTTGAAGGCCACTGGAGACAATTTGGCCACTCAACTGGCCGCCTCTGGCATCATTAAGGTGACAAACTTTCCTTGTTCAGTGCAATCACATGAGTTAATAATCCAACTGGAAAATTTGTACAATGCACCTACTCAGACCGTCATGCTTCCAGATCCCCGGCCATTACAGTATCCAGCAACAATTGTCACCCTGGACGAAAGAACTTTTGCCTTAGGGCTGAGGATCCCATAGTTCAATGGGTCCATTATCTGGAATTAGGCCCAAACATTGTAGGAGTTTGAGGATGCTGCCCTTATCTCCTAACAATATCTCAATAGCCACTGGTTGAAGTCCCCAAAGAGGGATTGTAGGAGGATGAAGTTGGAAATTCCCTGCAGGGAGTTCAAAGAGCCCATTCAGGCCGACATTATATTTTTGTGCAGGATCTTCAGATTGCCACATGCCTAGGATTTCTCAAGATGGATGTACTACTTTCTTTACTGCATCACCACTCACAGTCAAACCTTCAACTACGCAGCTATCATAGCCAATCACATGGACACGCAGCTGAAGAGAGTCATCCAGAGTTCTAAGTTCTACATGAAATCATACGTGCTATGGGCGCTAGCTCAATAGAGACTGAATTTTCCAGGATTGGGAACAGTGGGTGAACTTGGAAATGGGCTAGGCCAGTTGACACCATGGGATCATTATCCCCAAATACAGTGGGAACTTAGTTTCCTAAATTTCTACCGGGTAAATGATGCTTTCATTTACCAAAACATTCTAACACTTACTCAGGATTCTGGGTATCGGTTGTCGCAGGAAGTGATGAACTTGGTCAGTACCTATGGCTGCTACTTTATTCAGTTCCATGACCACACCTACATTTGGGTGACCAGATTCTCCAGAAAACCCCATCTTCTTCCCCGGTATTGCGAGGATAGAATTATTCTTTTGGAGTTCTGCCGGTAGATGATGGACCTGCATGCCTTCTTTACCTTGAAGAATGTTATCAATGTCCCATTCCCTTTTTTGTGCAGGAATTATATGTGCGGCCTTTCCATGGAAAGGGAGGCAGATAATGAATTGAAAAGCTTGGGACTAGTGGAATTCCACCACGCCAAGAAAAACTATGATCCTCTAGGCAAGATTGCCACAACACTTCCTCAGGCATCCCCGCCACACGAAGTAGATATTGAATATTTTTGGGCAGACTGCCAAGATAGTTTTGATCTTAGGGCCCAACAACATTTTCACATGTCCAAAGGACTCATAAAGGTGCTTGACCATTAGAATTTTCTGAAGGGCTTTTCAGATGACGGGTCGCTGGAAGACCCAGCATACAAGGGGCAGGGGTTAAACAAGTTAGATCTCCCTCCAGTGGACTGGGCCACCCCTGAAGACTTAACAATTGAAGGGGTATGTCACCCTATTTTGGAAGCAAGTCAGCAATAGTTTTCTCGGGTGTGTCCCAAGAGCACCTGGAAGAAACCAATAGTCAGAAAGGCCATTCCATCTTCCACCGATGCCAGACCTAGCATGAGAAAAGGGAAAGAAAAAGAGGGTGCCCCAACCATGGTACCTCCCCAAGGTCCCACCCCTTTGATGGTACAACTATGGAAAAAAATGGAGTCCACAAGGCTGGCCAGCCAACAGATAAGCACGCAGATATCTTCCGGCCTCCTCATAACTCCGATGGCGTCTGTGCGCCCGGCGGGATCCCCATCATTGGCCGCAATGATGAGAAGACAACATTTCATTGAGGCAGCGTCTACCATCATTTTAGAGACTGAGGTTCCACTGACAAGAAAGAAAAAGAAGAAGGTGAACCCTACACCAAGCATAGCCGCCAGCCCCGGTATGCCAGAATTGCCTACCATAGATGTCAGTTCGGATTCTCCTGGACTAGAAAATATTTCTGACTCCTCACCCCCGTATGATGACTTTGATGAAACTTTCTCAGAGGACAAGCTCATGGACCTTCAAAAAGGTATAGGTCACATGGTGGAGGAGATTGTCGCTCAAGAGAAGGAAGATATCCTTGCAGAACAGGAGATCCTAGAACAAGAACCTGCCACAAAGTAGGAAGTCCAGGAAGAAATACAAGAGGAACAACAAGAGTAGGAAAGGAAAGAAGATACACCGGCCCAAGAGGTCAAGGATAAACCAAGGAAAATACCAGATGAGCAACCGATGGTCGGGGAACCCAGACCCACAGGATCAACCATACCCCCAATCATCACACTCCAAATGCCTTTGGTCGCTCTGGGAGATCAGGCTGCCTGGAGTACATTTGGTGAGGTAGTGAAAGTGACCACATTGCTAAACTTTGGCCAATGATCTCACCCACTCCCACAAGATATCCCAATGGAGGAAGAGATTCTGGCAGAAGAAATAAGCGGGGCCGGAGAACAACAACAACAAGAAGATAGGGAAATCCCTGAAGAAACAAGTGATGCAGATGTAGGTGGGGAAGTTCTAGATATCACAAAAGAGGACGCCAACATGGAAAAAAATACTAAAGGTCCCGGGGAACAGGAAAAGGAACAAGAGAAAGAAAAGGAGAGAGAGCCCGAAGAAAATGTACATTCTGAGAACACACTGCCAAGTTCAAAGGGGAATCTGGATGCTCAGGTCCTAACTGCAAAGCCTCCCCAGCCACCCCAATGGCTGGTGGAATCAAGGAAGAGGAAGGCCCCTATGGTAGCAACAAGTGCTCTGCTCTCCTTGGCCAAAATTATGGCCAGAAATGCAGAGGCCCAAAAGCCCAACAAAGCGTGGACAGTCCATACTCTCCAGACTGGGCCAATGGGAAACACAGTTGTGACTATAGCAACACCCCCTCCAGGTGCAGATGCAAAGGTTGTAAGGTCCAAAGCCTACAACATCACAGAAGTGGCACTGGGGAGGAGATACAAGCAAGGTGAATTGGACTTGCTAAGGGAGGCCATCAAAGTAGTAGAGGCTAGATATATCAAGCAGGGCCAAAAGTTGAAGGAGGAAAGAGAGACTAATGCTAATCTCCTCGTACTTCTGGAAAAACTTACACAGCCTTTGGCCGAGATCCACCCAAGAACCCCTTCCTCTGGATTACCTCTTGCATAGGACGACATGGATTCTCTCCGGGCCATGAAGAAGAAGGAATGAGCTGTAGATGGGTGGGCCATCGAGTAGGTAGCCGCCATAAGACAATTTCTAGCAGTATCCCTCCTAGATATTTATCGTGTCGACACCCTTATCGGCCAAGAAAATGGCTCCACTCTTATATGGGAGCAATATTTAGTGAAGTATGAAAAGTGGAAGGCCGGGTTGGAAGAAATTTGCAACATCGAGGAAGAAGCCATGACAGAGGTGGGGATTTTGGGAGATGAATCATATGATTCCCTCCAGGCCCATTACTCTAGTCTTGGCCTCAAAATTGAGGTGTGCAAGGAACTGGTTAAGGCCTTGAAAGAAAAGGTGACCACAGCCCAATACCCCTTAGGCCTATTTCAAGAATTTGTGGTTGGAATATCACAGGTCGATCCCTTCACCACCGGAATGTGCACCCTGGAGGACTACGTCCTCAGCAAATTTGATGAACGGATGGAGTCCCTATATTTGGCTATCAGAGATTTTGACCAGGGTAGGTTATCTAGACTATCCAAGACAATGATCCAGTCACATGACACCATAAAAATGGTGGATGAATTCTGGAATGGGGCCGGAGATGTTGAGGAAACATTGGAGGTTGTTCGCAGTCGATGGGATAGTATTAAAGATATAGATGAAGAGGGCATAAGCCAGGTATTGGAGACATTGGAAAACCATAAGGAGGAATAAAGTTCTCTGTAGTCTGGAGAATCTTGTAAACCATGTATCAGTTGTATTCTTTATTCTTTGGGGTGCAAGCTTCTAGGTCCCAAAATTCTAGATCCCACAATTTTGTATTCTTTAAGTGACCCGTGTACCGGTTCCCAAAGCCGACCGGTCACTATCAGAGGGTTAATAGAAGTGTCAGAAAGAAGGTAACCACAACAAGGCACATCAGCTCAAAGGATGATTCTGACAGGTGGTCTTCCCAATGTGCCACTCTGACGTAACATCTGGCACATCCAAGACAACGAGTCTCTTTTCCCATTAATGAGGAATGTAGCATTGATCCCCGAGGGATCAGATTTCTTATTTTCTCCTCCTGGCTCTCTTCTTGATGCTGATTCTTCTAGTCCTCTTTTCTTGTCTTATTCTTCTGACATGTCAGACCTTCTCCGTCTCGAGGTCTTTTTTAGCATGGTGCAGGTAGTACCGACCATCGGGAATAGTATTATATTGTTAAGTGTAAAATAAGTTAGGTTAGTTTTAGGTCAAAACTTGTGTATAAATAATAAGTCCGACCTCATTCCAAGGGTCAGAAAAATTGATGATTTTGCAGTCCTTAGCTAATAGCATTTTGGTTTTCTCAGTTTTCAGTGGTAGAGTTCAATTCTCCTTAGTTTTTAGAAGCTTTTAGTAGTTAAATGCTCCCTCGGAGCCACCATTGTTGTATGCACCAATGCTTGTTGGAAACTTGTTAATGAAGAAGGAAGGATTCTATCAATGATGTTGTTAGCATTCTGATCTCCGGGTTAATGGTATTTTATGTTGCATGTTCTTTATGTCCCTTGCTCTGATATTTTAAGTAGATTAACGACCTTCTTTTCCTCGCTATTGATTAAATATGAACTGATGGTTCTGTGTTTCTTCAGTATTTAGTGTAGCATGTTAGAGCATGGTTGATGTTTTGAATGTTTGGCATAACTATAGGTAGATGGAATATTTCTAACCTTACAGTATCTTTTGAAGTTTATTTGGTAAAGTTAGTAAATTCTTGTAGGAAACCCTGCTTATTCGAATCCCTGGAGAAGATGAGCCAAGATAACCATCTATCCCCTTGAACAAAATAGTCACATTCCCAACTAAGATCATGCACTGTTGAGACCCAAATATCACATGCTTGAAGGCCTGGGGAATCTCATTTCCCCAGACAACCTTTATAGGCAAAGTTGGCCGGTACCCTAGTACCCGATGACAACTTACATCTATTGGCGGACCTGGTCACAAAGTCCTGTCAACATGTAGTAGATACCCCTGTGAAGAGGAAAATGTCCTCCAAATAGAGTTCCCCACCTAAGAAATAGAGGACAGAAGAAGAAAATAAGTCATATGTAGAGGAGAAGAAGGAAGAAGAGAAGAAGAAGGAAGAAGAGAAGAAGAAGAAAGAGGAAGAGGAGAAGAAGAAAGAAGCAGAAGAGAAGAAAACACAAGATAAACCTATGAATAGATAGCTTTGGAAACCTGACATGAAAATGTTGGAGAAAAGAATTGTAGACCAAGGAAAGATAAATCAAGTGAGAAAATTTTATGACAGGTGTGATTCAAATGGTCAAATTCTTATAGAAGACATTGTGATAAAGCACATGTTGGATTTAAAGAACAATTTGACTGAGATGGCTAAGTATTCCTAAGGAACTATATGATAAGCTTGAGATAAGAAAATAGCTAGCACTGCAAGAAGATGAAAAAATTAGAGTAAAATCTATTAAGGACATGCTACCAGTGATATCGTTTGATGAGCATGAAAGGATACTAAATACACTAAAACCCTACTGAGAGTTAAGTCCAAATTGATAAAGATAATGAGAAGGAAGTATGATGAGGTTATTGAGGATACACACAAGGCCATTGACAAAATATTAATAGAAATTGAACCAGAGAAATCCTCACCTCCTAAATCTAAGGCTACTAAGCCTAAAACTATCCTAAGAGGAGAGTCCTCCAAGCCTACAATATTCAACATTGATTCACCTAAGGATGGAGAATGATAGACAGTTTGTTAGTACTATAAAGAAACCTAATTTATTTGTTGTTGGTGTGCATATGGTTTTGGACACCTCACTGGATACTAATTACCCTTTTGAAGGAAATACTGATAGTGTAATTGAGATTGATACAAATAAATCTACTAAGGAAGAGCCCTCTAAGATCCAAGAGCAAGCGAGCATTGTTGAGGTTGAAAAGGAACCAGAAAACAAGATTGAAGTGAAGCAAGAAATAATGATATGTGTTTCTTCAGCCCTATTGTTGGAAAGTACAAAGAAGTCATTAAGTACAATTTTAGAAAGTATGGATTAAGATGAGCTGATGAAACTATCTTACATCGCATTTGCTAAAGAAAAGGAAAGATCAAAGAAGAAAACTGAAAATAAGTCAAGGGGATTGGAAAGGGTAGTTGACACCATCAACAAACTCCTACCTATCCCTTTTACTTTCCAAGGAAAGGACACTGCAAATAACTTGAACAAGGCATTGGATGAATTTGATAGTCACTATGAGTCCTTAGAGAAGATCACAGAGGAAAAGGAAGAAAAAAAATACTTAGCAAAAAAGTTAGAGGAAGTATGAAAGTCTATTTCATGGGACTTTGGCATATTGGAAAATACAATTTTTGAAGCAAAGAGTTGTGTGACACATGGCAGGAATTTATACAACTATTGTATAAATCCTATTAGACACATTCAAAACATTGAGGACATCATCACACATGACAGGAAGATACTAGACAAGATGGCACAAAGTTGTGAGACCTCCTCACACATTGTTTTAGAGCTAGACAAGGAAGTGTCCAGACTGTTGGACAAGATAAGTGTGTTGGAATTCGAGAAAGGGAGATTTATGGGAATATTTGGTGTGTTGAAAATTTTAATCACTCCTAAGCTATAAATTCTTGAGATACACCTTTCTGACATAGAGATAACAAAAAAGGCCCTCACATAAAACATGCCTACTGAGTTGAAGTAAGCAGAGACATCTTCTTTTGCACTGAATAGACTGACCCACGTGGGTTAGATTTTGGTGAAGACCTGGACTAAAGAAGTAAAGATCTTGGAAAGCTCTTTCCAAGATGTACTTAAGATGGTCCAAATGTTTGGTGAGCAGTTGTATAAATTATGTTATGTATTATATACTTTTATAACCTTTGTCATTGATCTCAAAGGGGAAGAAGAAGATACGAAAAATGTATAGAGGAAAGATAGAGAAGATATAGTTTGGAGTAGTAGAGATGTAAAAAATATAAAGAAGTGTAATGTATATTATTTTTGGTATTGAACACTTAGTCATTTTTCACTAAGTGTCACCATCAATGCCAAAGGGAGAGATTTTAGGAAAGTGACTCATTCAGGAGTGCATTGGGGTTGTCATTTATGGTAACATAAAATTTATGTATGGTCTCTTGGAGTGGAACACAGTTTTGGTGCTAAGGTTTATAAAATGACTAAGTCCATAATGCAGTTCACTGGATACAGGAGTATAGTTTTGGGTAGAAATAATTGTGTGTGATGAATGAAGACATGTGAGATTAGAGGAAGACATTTTTGGATATGTTAGACCTTTAGTTAAGGTCTCTTGTATTTTGGAGTTCAAGGATGGAAGATACAAATGATTGAAGTCATACGAAGACAGTGAGACATAACAGTTGAATGGTCGTGATGATTGAGGGAGTGTAACGTGGAATCCAAACGTGCTAAGTTTTATTTGGATTGGGTATTACCTCTATTTTGGTAATACATGATCACCGACTTTGTATTTGATTTTTGTATAAGTGTTGACCACATTTTATGATATATTTGGGAGTCGGCTAAGTATGAGATAAATATATATATGGAAAGGTTTTGAGAAGTGAAGTATGGATAATGTATGATGGAATGGATGGATGCATTATGATGTTATGATCTGAAAAAAGGTGATGCAAGATAAAAATGGAACTACTAAAGCATAGCAGATGCTTGTATAAGTTAATTTCTAATAAAGCATTGTAACAAAGACAAATTTCTAATTGTAAGAGCAGTGTACTCAGTGTATACCTTTAACATGGTTTTGTATTCCTTTAACAGGGAAATGTACTAATGTAATACTCAGATCCTAATAGGGCTAGGTATCCTAACATGGACACAATAATTTTAGTGCATATTTGTGGGTACCATCCCCACCGAGGTTTTCCCTTGTCCAGGGTTTCCTCGAGAACAAAATCATGGTGTTATGAGTTGTGTACTTTATGTTTATGTTATTTTCATTTCAGTATTCATTTGGTTAATTTGGAATCTCATAAGTTTAGTTTTAAAGTATTTTAATACTAATTCACCCCTCTCTTAGTATTACTTAATCCTAACAATAAGGTCATAACTTGTTGTGTTTGAACTTTCCTTTCTTTTCTCAATCCTAGAGATTCTTTTGATTTTGTATGAGGACTAGGTCACCAACTTCAAATTATTGAGGCTTGATCCTCTTTTTGTACTATGGGAAAGATGATTTTAATACACACTTGAATTATTCAACGCATTAAGGTACTTTTCATCAAGAATTTGGAGTCCATGCAGGCATGCAACTTGATATTCCTCTTTTGGTAATAGATTTTGCAAATAAACTTTTAAAGATGGGAGTTTGATCTCAATTGATAGAAAAACTCTATAAATAAAGACTAGGGGGTATGGTGTGGTTGTCTTGTATGTATATATGGAAGTGAAATTTTCCTATATGGAATAATTTAGCTACAAAAGTCAGTCACAAGTGATGCAGAGGGTTTGACAATCTAGAGCTTTTCCTCACTCCAAGGTGCTTATTTGACTAACCCAACCATCCAATGGTTGTTCTTTGTTGCATCTTACTTCAATTAGCATCTCTAAGACCCTCTCTACCAACTTCTCCTCCAAGGTATAGTTGTTTTTTAGAAGACTCCAAGGTTTCTAAGCTTAACTAGTCCAACTAGTTAACCAAAAGCCTAGTTTCCTCCACTAAAAGTCCACCTAGAATGCCAATCCTCTACCTAGGATCTTCCCAAACATTCACCAAGACTCTTAACACACTTCTTGACCCATTCTTGGTCATTCTGCACTCATTCCAATACTCCAAGATTCTTTACCAATCCATTTGGTCATTATTTCACTAGGAGGCCTAATTGCTCAATTCCTAGTAGGTCTATTTCCACCGATTTTGGCCAAATGATTCCAAAATATTCAAATGACTCCACAAAAAGACTTGAAAATATTCAATACATCACCCAACAGTGTCAGAATCCAAAACCCTAACCTCTGAAAGCATTCATAGCACTAGTTTCTTGCAGGCCCTAGATTTTAGCCTATTAATTAGGCCTCTGGACCAGTCAGCATAAATAATTCAAAAAATGATCCCCAATCTTTGATTCACCTCCTTCCACCTTTGAATCCTCTTATGAGACCAACTAGGGCATCTGAAAATACCACTAAGTATTTCCCAAAAGGTTATGAGTGCTTACTCAAATTCTTTCTTCTCCCTGTCCTGGCTCACCTGGATTCACCAATCATCCATAGGGATTCCTTCTTGGCCTAGGAGATTCACTGCAATAGAAAAAAGGAAAACCAAAATCCTATCTACAGACTCTAAACCTACTTCCCCCATGGTTTTAGTCAATTCCACTGATGGGATTTTAGGGTAGAGCCATTTCTAACTCGGTAGCATTGTATTGTCTCTGTCAGACCAGTGAACTACAAAAAATTGTAACTTTACACCTACTGAACTTCAAAGAAAACTATCTAATGCATATGAAAGAGAATTAAAATCAGTCCATTTCCATGGGACCCGATCTTCTCTTCCAATCCATACACAGACATACAATAGCAAAGAAACAATGTAGAATGGTAGTAAACAGTTACAGTCATCCGTACATAGGTGTCATAAATAAGTGTTGCAATCCAAAATCTCATTAACCATTCCAAAACATCAAATCCATGCTCATATATCAAGCATGGGGTAGTTACAATAGTTCTAACTAAATTTTGCAAATTCTTGCAAAAGTTGCTCGAGTAACTTTCAAAGTTGCTAGCAACATTTTGTGTTTTGAGCATTTTGACCTTGTTTGTCAACTTGATAATTAATGTTGACTTATAAGACCCTAAATAGGATATGTACGGTCCTAAAACACACCTCTAACCCATATTTCACTAAAATGGCAACTTTACACTATTTGAAGCCAAAATGACCCAAAACACCTAATGAGCACTAAGGCTCTTACAAGCATGAAGTTAAACTATCATTG
>MU228246.1:2195518-2213130 GCA_018584345.1 Thuja plicata
TTGTTAATGATGCACTTGTTGTCTTTGAACTCCAAATGATAACCTTTGTCAAGTAGTTGTCCAACACTCAGCAAGTTATGATGTAATCCATCAACATATAGAACATCATCTATCTTATTCTTTCCATACAAAGTGATAGAACCTCTACCTATGATAGGTTTAGGAGTGTTATCTCCAAATCTAACCATACCACCTTTTTACTTGTCTAACTGGAAAAATTTGTCTTTATCACCTGTCATATGATGAGAGCATCCACAGTCAATGATCCAATCAGTTCTGATGTCTTCTTTGGAAATTAGGGCTAGCTCTTGTTCTTCCTTTTCATCTGCAATGTCCATTTCCTCAAGCAACCTTTCCATATCTCTAAGAGCAACGAATACAATTTCATCTTCTCCTGAATATTCATCGGTTACACTTCTTCAGCATGATAACATTCCTTCTTATATTTGGGTTTGTAATCAGATCTAAACTTCTTGACTCTTGTGGGACATTTAGAAGCAAAGTGACCTATCTTATTACATGAAAAACATTTGAATGGAAGTTGTCCCTCATATTTTCCTTTTCCTTTCTTTTCTCTTCTAGCAATCATAGCAATGATTTCTTCAAGTTCTTCATCAACTTATTCTTTCTCATTATGACTGGAGATGTAAGGATTTCTTACCATGGACTGAGGCTTTGAAAGTTGTTTCACTTTTAGGTTCAGTCTTCAATCTTGATATCTCAAATGCAGTGATTTTTCTAATTAGAGTCTCTCTCTTGAAGTTTTGTGAGAATTGCATAGTTTCCTCTAGAATACTGATCTTGTTTTCATAGTCTGATGTTAAAGTAGTTAGCAACTTGTCCATTATATCTTCTTCTAATATTTCACCACCATTGTTCCTAATTTCGAATACTGCTTCATTTATCCTTTGATTGTAAGCTCTAATGTTCTCTTCAGGTAACATCTCAAGACTGTTGTATTTCTTCTTCCATGTCTTCCTGCGTGCATTCTTTGCTTGAACATCTCCTTCAAACATGTCTTCTAAATACTTCCATATGGTATATGCTCTGTCAATTTTCTTGATTTCAGAAAATTCACTGTCAGATAAGGCGCTGATTAGGGCTTCTTTGGAAATTGCATTATGTGTAAATATATCCTTTTGTCTGTTAGTAGCATCATCCTTTGCAAGGTCTTTTAGAGATGGAATTACAACCTCTTGTGTGGCAATTTCAAAGATCTCAAAGCCAATACGCTGTAAATGTGTTATCATTTTGTTTTTCCAATCCAAATAATTTTCTCCATCAAACTTAGGGCTTTCTTTTCTGAAGCAAGACATCTGATCTACCTTAAGCTGTTAGGCTTCTTCTCTAAGGCACTTGGCTCTGATACCAATTGTTAGAATAGTCCCAAAGGATAACTGAGAGGGGGGGTGAATCATTTATCATTAGCTTCAGTTCTTTTTACTTCTTTAACTTTAGAATACAAAAAAGTAAATGCTTAATTAGATAACATAGTACTCAACACACAATTTTATTACGGGAAAACCAAATGGTAAAAACCCCGGTGGGAATTAGCACCCACAATAAACTATACTTGTTTGTAGTAATCCCTGTTAGAAGATATTTCAAACCTGTTAGGAGTTGTACAATACAATGCAATAAGTATAGTGACCTGGTTAAGGGTCAGACCCTGTTAGGAGTCTTTTACAAATAACCCTGTTAGGGGTGTGGACTCACTGTCCAAAAGCTCACTGCTTGATGGTGAAGGCTACAACCTTCTGAATAATAGATATGCACTATATCTGATGATGAACTATAGAGTAGACTTGCTATCTTGATCAGTTCCAGTGTATTGCAATCTTTCACTTCTTCTTCACATAGACTCTTGATGAATGAACCAACTTTGATAATCTTCTCTGTACATCTTTCTTATCTTTTCGTGTCATTCACACTTAGCGTGTCACCTTTGACTTGTTATAAGTATCTTCCTCATAGTATGAGATCATGGGACCTATAAGAAAACTCTTCATAACATTCTTGTCAGCTCTACTAAGCACGCAAGCATAATTATAACCACGCAAGTATAAACCAAATAGACGTGACGCTTCACTAAGTCGGACTCACCAATTTAACTCTAACTTTACAATCTTCTTGAAACGTGTTTAGCGCCTTTGGATTAATATCATCAGCTCATAAATTAACATGAATATACATACGCATATACAGAAGATAGGTGCAACTCAAGAAACATGTGATATACGTCAGCCCTGAACCGTTGCACTTCCAGAACTGTAATTGCCAATAACAAAATTACATAACTTTACTGAAACATCATATATGGGTCTGCGTGTATGAACATAACATAATAAACATGTCAACAACATGTATCTATCCACGCAAGTCTTCATATCATCATTTAGATAAGTACATACAGAATTACTACTGTGTATTATATGTTGTCATCAATGACAAACATACAATTAATCAACTGCTCAGAATCAAATCTCCAACAAAATATTCCTTGATGAACCTCTTATAATTTCATTTGAGCTTCTTCCAACCCTAGACACCGAAGGAGGGTTCCATCGAAGTAATTTCAATATAGGGTTTCTCTAAGGATAGTATAGTGGTATGGACAATGAATGAAGGTTTGATTTTGGTTATGGGTAAAGTTAGGTGGGATAATATTGTCACACATTTTAACCATCCTAAATTGTAAGCACCTATAATTTGATGCTCAATTTAGCCTTCTTTTAGCATGGATGGGTTCCCAGAATGATTTCACACTCTCCTAACACTTATCAAACCTTTATAAATTTAAATTAATATTTAAAATGATATTATGGGTCTTCCCTTAATTGATTCTTACAAAAAATCAATGTGAGTCCTTATTTCTAGGTGTGCTCATGTATTATTTCACCAATTCAATCATTTATTAGCTTACATAAGACCTATCTTACCATTTGCGGCACTTGTATTATGTCTTGATCTTGTAATCATTTGTGCTTCCTAATTTGGCATCCACATGTTAGTTGGGACCCATGATTTTAATTTGAGCCCTAATTGGTGGGGACAGAATGCCTTGGGTGATATGTACCCCAAGGTTTGGGCCCAAATTCAAATAGGGCCCATTGTAATTCTTTAGCAAGGTATTAGAATCCATGTTGGCCTCATTCAATTTTTAAGTCCCAAAATATTGTGAGAAGTATATAAGCACCCTATCTCTCCTCATTTTGGCATCCACATCCACTCTCAAGAAAACACAATCAAGATTTAACATCCTAGCATTCTCAAGCAAGATCTCAAGTATTCAAGGTGTCTTCAAGACAATCTTCTCCATGGATCAAGCTTATTTCCCTCATTGGAGGCCAAGAAAAGGAGTCCACCATCAAGGAAGAATATCTAGACACATTCAATCATCCACATTCATTCAAGCATTCAAGTATTCAACCCTTCAAGTCATCACTCTCTCTTTCCCATCAAGCATTATGGCAAACTACAAATCCATTACACAAGGTTTTTTCTTTCATGGTTTCCTTTTGGTTTTTGTGTCAAGTCAAATATATTTCATCAATTTATTTGATCACATTCAAAGAAGCATTTGCATTGCCAAGGTATGATATACTTCATTTTTTAGATCTAGCCTTTTCTATATGAAAACACACTTTCATTTACATTATTTCATTTCAAGTTTGATTCCTCGACATGGGTTTGACTGAGGAAAACCCCTTTCCACAACATTTTCCCATTTTGTTGTGTGCATGAATAGGTCAAAAATCTACCATTGCATATCTGGAAAGTACAAGATCTAACAAACTATCTGTGAAAGTTTCAGACAAAAGTACAAGGTATAGATCAACTCGGATGATTTGTATCTAGGAATATAATTCCTAGGGCGATCTATACCCTGCAAATCAGCTTCAAATTGAAACCACATGTTAGTAGTGTGTTTTGTTGTTGTTTCAAGTCATTGTAGGTTCATGTTTGTTTTCTCTCAATCTATATATGTTGAAACTTGTCTTTTTTGCCTATTTAGCATTCTATCTTACACCATCCAACCATATCTCCCTAGTCAACCTTTCATATTATTGAAGGATTAGAGATACCCATTAAGCACTTGATCCCTTTCAAGCCTAGTGGGTCATACTCCTTCCTAATGTACAATAGGAGACAGATTGATTCCCCCTTGAACACCATTTCTTATTGTACATAAGGTAAGTGTATATCTCTTGATACCAAGGAGAATTAGGACCAACAATATCACACCATTTCAGACTTTGATGTGCCATATGTAGGAACCATAAGATGATCTACAAAGAACTCACACTGATGAGTGTTCTCAGTCATAGCTAACAAAGATCGAATGGTATCCATAGTTTTTGTTTCTTTGTTGTTTTCTCAAGGTATTTTCTCAAAATGGATCTTTGTGAAATGTTGCTTCAAGTCTTCAACCTATTTGATTACTAGTTGAGAGTTGTCATAACCTTGTAGACTGGTGAATTTCCATTTGACAACAATATGAAGTCCTGTAACTAGAGCCTCGCATTCTAAAATGTTGTTGGTGCAATCAAAGTACAATTTATAGGACTTTGATATGTAATCTCCCCATAGAATGACAAATAATATTCGTGCCCCCAATCCTTTCTATATAAAAATCATCAAAATATGATTTTCATTATATACTAGAAGTGATTGTCATAATGGCATCGTTAGGGAATTCTATAACAAGGGGATGATTACCTGGTATAGGAGATTTTTATTGCTTATTGACAATGAATTGTCCCTTTATGGATTTTTAACCACATATTCAATGTCAAATTCATTGATAATCATAACCCATTTGGCAATTCTTCCAATGAGAGCTACCTTGGATACTAGGTATTTAAGCAGATCAATCTTTGCAATGAGCTTGGTTTTTTTGTTGAGCATATAATGATGGAGCTTTGTGTGTTGAAAACAAGTGCAAGGCATGTTGGTTCTATAGAGGTATAGTTAATCTCATATACAACTAGGGTGCAACTGATGTAGTATATTTCTCTTTCTTTTCCATTATTATCCAATTGCACCAAAAGTTCCCCTAGTGCAACAGTATTAGTTGATATATACAAGAGCATAGGTCTTCCCTCTATTGGTGGTATGAGAACTAGTGGTGATGCAAGGTATCTTTAAGCTGATCAAAAGCCTTCTAACACAAACAATTCCAATGAAACTTGAGATTGTTCAATAGGAGGAAATAAAAAGGTTGAAATTTATATGTGGGATGAGAAATGAAGTGACAATTTTTTTGGAGTTTTCCTTGAAGACTCTAGAGTTTCTTAAGTTTCTTAGGAGGTGGCAATTCAAGTATGGTCTTGACTTTCTTTGGATCCACCTTGATCCCTCTTCTTGAAAAAATGAAGTCTAAAAATTTACAAGATGTCACTTCAAAGACACACTTATTAGGATTGTTTTGTACGATATAGTTATTCTAATATCTCAAATATCTTAGTGAGTACAACTATACACGAATCTCTTGTATTGGATTTTCCTAGGAGATCATCAACATATTCTTCCATGATATTATGGAGGTCATGGAATATAGTTGTCATCACACGCTAATAGGTAGATCCTATATTCTTTAGTCCAAAGGGCATGGCTTGGTACCAAAATGTGTCCCAAGGTGTATTAAAAGAAGTCTTATGTTGATCCTCTGTAGCAATTTTTATATAGTTAAATCTGAAGAATCTGTTCATCAAGGATAACATCTCGTGTCTAGCTACCAGGTCCAGTATGATATCAATGTTTAGGAGTGAGAAATCATCCTTAAGGCATGCATTATTAAGGCCTCTAAAACCTGTGTAAATGTGGATGCCCCTGACTGGTTTGCCTATTGGTCAATGATAGAGACCCGTTCAGGATAATCAATAGGTCTAATGAAACACACATCCAATATTTTATGCAATTTTGTCTTGAACAAGAGAGATATCATTGGATGCATCTTTGATGGTTTCTTTTTTGAGGTCTTGGAATTTGCATATATTGCAAGGTGGTATGCTACAAGATCTAGATCCAAACTCGACATGTTTACATATGACCGTGCAAAGTTGTGTTATGCTTTCTGGAGGAATGTGGTCATATCCTTTTTCTCTTTTTCACTTATAGATTCAACATTGAATGTGATCTTAGGATTCTCTGACATACCCAAGTTCACTTCAACTATGTCTTCAATGAGTATGGATGACTTCTCATGAGGGAGGACCACCAAGGGCAAGTTAATTTCTTCCTCCTCTATCACCTTAAGGAGGCTTTCACTAGAGGATGTGTGCTTTATTTTTACTTTTCCTTCATCCAAAAGTAAATCGGGGAGGTTGTCACTCATGGTCATTTTATTTATTTATTTATTTTCTCATTTTTGTGACTAAGAGAATTTAATTGTTGCCCAAAATATGCTTTCTCATGATATGTGATTTGAGGCGCATACTCAGGAAGGTACTTAAGATCCAATAGTGCTAGAACAACAACATCACTTTCACATATTTCTAATGGTGGTGATCTTTGTTGGTCCCAATCAATGAGTTCAAGGTTTATAAGAGGGAGGTCCAGTGAGGTAAGATTGACATCGGTTATGGTGTAAACACGGCCAATGCTAATGGTCATCATCAAGGTACTCTAAAGGAACATTGTAGAATTCCTCCTCAAGGTCATCAAAATTAGAAGATGCTTGTGGGCCATTAGTAGGGATTACCTTAGACTCTGGGTGATATCTAAGGCCTCTAATGCAATGGTATGCTTTTGTATTTACAGGCTCATGAATACCTTTCTCTTTGTGCTCCCAAATATATTATGTGGTATCTCATACTTTCAACTATAGGGTATGCTTTAGGATACTTTTATTTAGGGATCTCAACAATTTTTTTCCCTTTTTTCTTTATATAACTAGGATAATACATCTTCCTCTAGATTCTCCTCATCAAGGGGTCTCCATTGTTAAAAGGTAGTGTTCTTGTACTAGATGGTGGGTTTATTTTTAGGGGTCAAGGGAGAAGGTCAACCTGATGCAGGAGCATCCTAGGATTCTCGGAAATCTTGTCTCAAACAAAAACATGTTTGCTTTTTGGAGTTTGGTGGCTTGGTGGAGACTCTCGGTTGAAGGTTTCTTGGTCACTTGTCACTCAATCTTGGTGGGTGATCAACTCGGTGGTTGTTGGTTGGCTTGTTCACCAAAATTGCTCAAGATTCAGTTGCTCGGTCACTGCTCGGTCTCAATAACTGTTTGCTCAGTGGCTTCACTAAGTGGGGTGTTGGTAGCTTGGTTTACCGAGTGAGTTTTTTTCTGCTCGGTGGTATTTTTCACTGAGTGGGCTTTTGATGCTCGGTGACTTATCTCACTGACTGTGTTTTATTTGTGGGATCTTGAGGCCGACTTGCACTTTTAATTATGGTCGCGACATTTAATAAGGATATCTCATTGGGGATTGTGTGGACCTAAATATGGGTTGTTGGTTTCTCCAATGCTAGATTTGTGTGGATATTTTAGGCCGACCTGTTGGTTGCCTCTTGTATTTAAGTAGTGTTATATTCTTTGTTTTGAGGGGGGTAGATTAGAGGAAAGATATATGTGTTAGATCAGAGAAGTTGGGGTAGGAGTGGTATGTTTGACAGAAGGTAAATGGCCTTATGCTTGTGGAAGATCGGTGATAGATCTTGGTGTGAATTCTTTCTATTTGGTCAAACCGGGAAGGCCTTACAACCCGAAATGTTGGATGTAGTTTCCCATTGGATATATTAAAACTTCTATGTTGATTTTCTACTTTTGTGTTATTTGTGAATTTCATTTTGGTTGTTGTTTGTTTGCAAGGTTGGACTGTCCATTCTTGGATCCTCCGTCCTTGACTCGTCAGGTGGTATCAGAGAAAGGTTGCATCACTGGAGATCAGTGGATTGAAGATGCCTCTGAAGAAAACTCGTGAGATCACAAAGGAGAAACCTATAGAGGAATTCAATCGTGCAGATTTGAGAGCTTTGCAGAAACAAGTGCAAGATCTACAAGAGGAGTTACGGAAAAAGAATGCATCGAAAGAGGATCGAGATAGTGATGAAGAATATGAGGAAGAAGAGCATTTTGAGGAAGCTGTAGAAGAAGTCAGAGATCCAGAAGAGACAAGATTTTTGAAAGCTATGTATAAAATTGGGAAAAGACCTAAGATTGAAGTTTCTACATTTATTGGTAGCCTTAGGCTAGAGGAATTGATTGATTGGATTAATGGGATGGAGGAATACTTCGAGTATGAGGAAGTAGAAGATCCTAACTGAGTTTGATTTGCAAAGGCCAAGATGAAGGGTCATGCAAATATATGGTGGAGAGAAGTTCAATTGGAAAGGAGTGGGAGAGGAAAAGAAAAGAAAAATAAATGGAATCAGATGGCTGAAAAGCTGAAAAAGACAATTCATTCCAGTGGATTATGAATTGGAGATGTTCAAAAAGATGCAAGGCTTGAAGAAGACAAACAAATCGGTGTAGGAGTATACTGAGGAGTTTTATAGAATCTTGATTAGGACTGGTCATTCTGAATCTGATAAAGAAAAGGTTTCTAGGTATATCAAGAAGAGACCTAGTATTCAAGAAGAGTTACTGTTCGAATGACAACAATAGGAGATGCTTATTAGATAGCATTAAAGATTCAAGAAAATTTGAACAAAAAGTTTGAAGGAAGACAAAATAACATATATCAAGGTGGTAAGACTGGTGAAACAACTGCTAGGAGTAATGTGGTAGAGAATCCTAAGCAGACCGATGAAGGATCTGGAAATAGTCAAACCATTAGGAACTACAATGGTGGACAAAGAGGAAGAGGGAGAAGTGAGTTCATAGGTACTTGTTTTCTGTGTGGTGAGAAGGGTCATAGGGATTTTTAATGTCCTAAAAGAAGAGTTGCACTAACTACCGAGGAAGGCATAGTGAATGTTGGAGAAGAAGATGGAGTTCTTATCACTAGAAGATTGGTTGCATGTGTTAATGAACCAGTGCAAAGAAGGATTTTTTTCTAAACCAGATGTAAGTGCAAGAATAATGTATGTAATGTTATAATTGATGGTGGCAGTTCTGAGAACTTTGTTTCAGAAGAGATGATTAGTAAATTGAAGTTGGAAAGGAGGAAACATCCTAATCCTTATCAGATTAGTTGGATACAAGATGTGTCTAAGGTTAGAATTGAAGAGTAATGCCTAGTTAATTTTAAGATTGGGGCTTCATGATGAGATATTATCTGATCTGTTCCCTATGGATGCTTGTCACCTTTTGCTTGGAAGACCTTGGAAATTTGATAGGCATACTATATTTGATGGTCATTCTAATACCTATGTGGTAAGGAAGGGAGGATCCGAGCATAAACTGATACCTTTGTAGGAAGCAAGAGTAAAAAGATGTGGAGTCATTAGATGTTGTCCAAGTGACATTGGCAGAGTTGATGAACCTATTCCTATACATGAAAGGAAGGAGGATCTTAAAGGAGTTAAAGAGAGTGACATCTTTGAGGAACTTGCAGAGATTAAGAAACAAATGGCATTTCTGACTAGGATGGTACAACAAATGGTGGCATTTATTGGATAGAGAGATTCAGATGATACTGAGTGGAATAAGAAGTTGATCATAAGGCCTAGAGAGGATGTGGTTAAGTGAAATCCCGATGGTATCAGAAGTACATTAGAAGAGCAGAAGACAAAGGATAGTCAGTTACTATCAGTTGCAGACAGGAGATCTGAGAAGAGTGTAGGCCACATGAACTTGCAGAATTTGGACAGAGTGAAGACAACATGGGATGAAGGACAAGAGGATGTATGGGTTAAGAACAAGTATGGAATACCTGTTCTAATTCCCTTAAGATGTTCATGATTCTTTTTTAGGAACATGTATTTTTTTACCTTGGGTGTCTGATGCAAGAGCATCCTAGGATTCTTGGAAATCCTATATCAAACAAAAACATGTTTTCTTTTTGGAGTTTGGTGTCTTGGTGGAGACCCTCGGTTGAAGGTTGTTCAGTTACCTTTCGCTCGATCTCGGTGGGTGATCAACTCGATGGTTGTTGGTTGGCTTGCTTGCCAAACTTTCTCGGGAGTCAGTTGCTCAGTCACTACTCGGTCTCGGTAACTATTTGCTCGGCAGCTTCACCGAGTGGGGTGTTGGTAGCTCAGTTTACCGATTGATTTTCCCAATGCTCGGTGGTCTATTTCACTGAGTGGGCTTCTGATGCTTGGTGACTTATCTTACTGACTGTAATTTATTTGTGGGATCTTGAGGCTGACTTGCGCATTTGATTATGGTCATGACATTTAATATGGATCTCTCATTGGGGATTGTATGGACCTAAATATGGGTCGTTAGTTTCTCTAATGCAAGATTTTTGTGGATCTTTTAGGCCGACCTGTTGGTTGCCTCTTGTATTTAAGTAGTGTTCTATTCTTTGTTTTGAGGGGGGCAGATTAGAGGAAAGATCTATGTGTTAGATCTGAGAAGTTGGGGTAGTAGTGGTATGTTTGGCAGAAGGTAAATAGCCTGATGCTTGTAGAAGATCTATGATATATCTTAGTGTGAATTCTTTGTATTTGGTCGTAACCGGGAAGGCCTTACAACCCGACATGTTGGATGTAATTCCCCACTAGAGATATTAAAAATTCTATGTTGATTTTCTACGTCTGTGTTATTTGTGAATTTCATTGTGGTTGTTTTTTGGCTGCAAGGTTGGACTGCCCATTCTTGGATCCTCTGTCCTTGACTGTGTCACAACCATATGACTTAGGAGATCATAGGAGTTGACCCACATAAAGGGCATTCTGTATGTTGTATTCTCTATAACCTTTGTCAATAATCTTAACCTTGGAATCTGATGGAGGGGATTTGGAAGTGAAGGCGGTATTGGATGGCATGGAAAGATCAGTAAGTAAGAAAATATTTGTTTATTTCCCTTCAAGAAGTTTGCAGTACTAGAAAGGTTTGAAATAAATAGGAATACTAATTTTTATGCCATTATCCAAGATTTTAAGACATCAATGGAGGGTATGTGAAACATCTTGCATGGAATGAATTTATGGTCTGCCAAGGATGATGTTGTATGAAAGGTTGAAGACTAAGACCTAGCTGGTAGTTTCAATCAATGCAAGACCCACTTGGAGAGGTAGTGTGATGATGCCTTCAGATTCTCATTGTCTATCATCATAAGCCTTAATAGTGCTCGTCTTTTATGGATCAGTAACATAGTCAAGGTATCCTAGTTGTTTCGTTAGCCTCAATGTACGAAGATTCAAACCGGATCCACCATCTATTATGAATCTCTTGATCTTATGGTGGTGGACTATAGCTTCAATATGCAAGTGCTTATTATGATTTGGGTCTAGAGAATAGAAGTATTTATTAGTGAAGACTAGTGATGTTGTGTGGTGAGGTTCTCAATCATGGCTTAGCATTATGAAGCATTAATGTTGTTGTGGACACGATACTTGAGGAGAGCTTTCTCAAGAATTTCCTTATGAGTCGGTGATGTATAGAGAAGCTCAAGGATGTATATCTATGTGGGGGTCTTCCCAAAATGATCAAGAAGACTGTATCATGACATGATACAAGTACATATAGATGGAGTGGAAGAATAGGAGGGAGCTCCTTGGACAATGACTCTCCCTTTTCAAGTAGTAACATTGTAATTAGCACCTTTGACTGTGATAGTAATTACATGGGTTTCAACTTTCTCAATGCGACCACATAGAGAGTCAAAACCTAGTAATGTGTTGGTATAGTTGTACAAGATTGCATTAGATGATGAGGCGTTATCCTTCCCATGCTCGAGGAAAGGAGAAAGGTGATAAAGTGATAAGTCCACAAAATGTGGAATCTCACTAAGGTGGACAAGTGATAATGTGATAACACTATCTAAAATTGGAATGTTAGTATGTGGCCCCTAAGAAAACTTAAGTACATGTGTGTTTAGAACCTTGGAGAAGAACTTACTAGGCACAACACTTGAACACACTAACAAGGGGCATTTAGACAAGGTCCAAGGAGTGAGCTTTTGTGAGGAATAACTAGGGAAAAAACTCCTCTTATGGTTAGAAGATGAAACTTGAGGTAGGTGTTGGGTATTGTTAAATATAAATGTCAGCAATGTCATTCAACATTCTAGAAAGATCAATTTCATTACAAACATTTTTTTTGTGGATGACTCCTAAATAACTTATTTGAATCCTACATATAAGTAATTCTAACATGGAAAAGGCAACCTAGAAATCTCCACTCAAATAGGGACATGGAGAGCTCTCTCCTTAGAGACTACAGAGTTCAAACAAGAAAGACCTGATGGAAAAACTAGAAGTTGTGCTTTACAATAGCCTCTACATGTCTTGCTTTAAAAAAAAAAACCTTCATGAGGCTTTGGACAATGTAAAGGTGGATCATGCGTGAGGTGCTACTTTTACTCCTAATTGAGCCTCCTCCATTGGTCACTCACTCTCTAAGCATGCTTGTAGGCTCCAAATTTAAAAAAAAACAATTAAATTGTATTTTTCAAGCCATTAATAATCACTATCAAATTTTGAGATGGGAACTACCATTGTTGATGTGATTTAAAAGATATACATCATGGAAGACTTTAGGAATAAACTTTAGCATTGAAGCCATCCTCATGCATTATCGAATTTCAACACGAACATCAATTTGTAAATTGATGACAATTGCAGCCCTTTAAAGGGCAACAATAATGACCACAAGCACAAAAAGCAAATAGATCCTACAATAAATGTGGAATAATAATAGAGTCGCATGCCTAGAAAACAATATGACATCAAGACATCTTTAAATTAGATAATTGAAAAATTAATAATAAGTAATTTTTAGAATCTAACTAAAGTTTAAGAAAATACATTTTAAATTATTTTCTTCTCAAAAAAAAAAAGATTGAGTTCAATTCATTGAACAAAATTATTAAATAATTGTATTTTGTCATCCACAAAATTCAAAACCCTTAAACTACAACTATAAAAATAAATCACCCCATAATCATACTTCAAGCAAATTTGAGTGAGTATACCCTTAAGAATCTAAGATCTTTAAGAGATCTCAACTTTAGTAACAGGTTTTAAAAATGATTGATAATTGTGAAACTAGACTAATATACTTCGATTTATCAACCTCACAACGAAGCAATTGGTACTAGTGTCAAAGTTTCATTTTCACAAAGTACTGAGAAAGTACCCTCACCAGATCTCTCCCTTGAGTCAACCCACCCCATGAATTGAATCTACCTGCACTTGACAAAGTTCCTGTCAAACATATTGTACGGGACGTGCACATGAACCCGGAATTGGGTGGAATGAACGGAGCTCCATCTTCTAGGTTGGATCTGTACCTTAAACCTTTGAAAATCTCTTGGATTGCTCAATTATTAACAGGTATCAACTTTCTCATTTTATTATGTTTTGAACGGGTTTGACTTCGACATTTTTCTAATTATCTATTCGTTTTTTCATCATCTGTTTATTTTTCTTCTTAATTTCATTTGTATCGTTTGAATTTATCAAATTGTTTAATGATTTTTAAATGCAATCCACATCACCTATGAAAATTCTTGAAGTGTAAGGCCAGTTCAATGCCTACCTTCTGATTTTCTTTATTTGCATTTCAGAGCTTTCCCCTTTTCCCACCAATTCAGCACTCAACAATCCAAATTTAATATAGTTGACTTCCTTTCCCCTTCTATTATTGATATTAAAATCCATTCTGTAGCTTATTTTCAATCCAAAATCGTGCTCAATGTTCATCATTTATATGCAATGAGTTTGCTCATGCATATCAGGTTCTGCAACTACTTCTTTGATCCATCATCTACAAATCTGAGGACTTCGATGATTTTCTTGATTGATTTCTCAAAGAAACTCATTGCCCTGCAATTTTTCTGTCTTCGAAGCCTGTATTCAGTGACACCCAATTGAGGAACCAAGTTCCTTTTTGGCATCCTTATTAGAATTCGAGGCTCTAAAGACACCCAATTGGATTAAGTCCGAAAAAAATGACGAGTGGAAGAAAAGATGGGCTTCTATTCATAGGGGCTGGATCACCTTTTTGGGGTTCAAGATTAGTAGTTGCAGTTGGAGCAGGAATTCTAATTGTTCTAATCAGGGCTTGTCTTTACCCCCATGAATTTTTGCCATCTTCAGCACCAAAGTATGTTTCAAATGCTATCTCCCATGTCTCATTGCAGGTATCCATCTTTGACCAAAAAGGCCCAGTTTTTATATTTCTTCTTTTTAATTACATGCTTTTTGTTAAAAAAAACTGTACAGAGTATCACTTGTTTTGACAATCCCTTAATGCATAGTCTGTATAGACTATTAGCTCAACATAAATCTGATTAAATTACCCAAATTCCTTTTTCATCTTTCAAAGACTATTTTTTTGTGGAGACAAGTGTAGAAAACCAACGTTCTCTAAATATACTGTTTCTACAGAATTTTTGTTCAAAGAAAAGCTCATTGAATTCCAAGAATTCCCCTTATTTCAGCGAAATTGATTTTGTCACTTGTGAAAGTTTTCAAGATACTTAAAAGAAAACCATGTTTCTAACTTTCTGCAATCCCCAAATGCATTGCTTTTTTTAAATAAATGGTACTTTAGTTAAAGGAAATCTCAAAGGCCATTTGTTTTGAGTTGCCAAAATCCAGTGTCTGATGCAGGGTAATGAAAACAAGGAAAAAATTGAAAGATTGCAATTTCGTTGATTGAACATAATTGGTAAAACTGATGATATGTTTGTTAATTACACAATTCATTAAGGTTTAAACATTTCAAAGTATGATATAAGAGATAATGTCAGGATCAATGTCCTCCATGATTCCTCTATGATTTTGGTGAATAGACACTCGTTAGTCTTAATCTTCAGCTGAAATAGTATACTATTTCAACATAGGTTCATGCTCCCAAAACAGATAACAAAGCAAACTCATAAATGATATAAAATCTTCCATTAAAATTTCAAAAAAAACCAACATGAAAGCTTAATTTTGATTACCTCTCAAATCTTGTTCCATAAGATCCATGGATTAGAAAACTGTGTGTTTTGGGTGTTATATTTCTGATCATGGTGTGAAAGCCATTAATTTAGCTTTTATAAATTGTGTTTATGAAACAAAAATTATTTCTTTATATTTGCCTTTTGTAGTTATGAAACAACAGCCAATATTTTTGGTCTACTTGTGTTCAAGATAATAATAATAAAAAATTTGGGGTTGGATTTTAGGTGCTTTTATCATGTGAAGATGCAGAGCAAGTGAATCATCTAGAAACGGAGTTACATACACTCAGGTTAACCAATGCCAAGCTTAGAAAACAAGCAAGAGAGCTGAACTTGAAGGTCCAGCAAACAGAGCAAATAAAACACAGTGACCAAAAACAGTTTTTGCCCTTGGGTGCACAAGTGAAGGCAGGGACAATGGGGACTGTAAAAAGCTTGAGAACAAATCCTACAGTGCTCCCTGATGAATCAATCAATTCCAAACTGGCTCAACTTCTTCAGAATGTTACAGTAAACCAGGAGCTGATCATTGGTATTGCCAATTCCAATGTGAAGGACATGCTGCAGATATGGTTTGAAGGCATTAAGCGAGTTGGCATTACAAATTATCTGGTTGTTGCATTAGATGACCCCATTGTGGACTTCTGCAAATCAAATGATGTTCCAGTGTATCGAAGAAATCCCAATGAAAGAATATTAAGGTACTTACAGGGAGACAAGCATGCTGTTTCAGCTGTAAAATTTGAAATTCTAAGGGAGTTTTTGCAGCTAGGGTATAGTGTTCTGCTATCTGGCATAGATATTGTGTATCTGCAGAATCCATTTCATTTTCTTCACAGGGATTGTGATGTGGAATCCATGACCGATGGTTACACAGATCTTCGAGCTTACGGCTATGATGATGTCTTTGACGATCCTTCAATGGGTTGGGGTCGCTATGATCACACAATTAGGGTTTGGGCTTACAGTTCTGA
Organism: Thuja plicata; assembly: GCA_018584345.1. Lineage (NCBI taxonomy): Eukaryota > Viridiplantae > Streptophyta > Pinopsida > Cupressales > Cupressaceae > Thuja > Thuja plicata. The sequence continues at coordinate 2,211,504 of MU228246.1, forward strand.
ATTTTTATACATTCGCCCTACAATCCCTTCCATTGAGCTTCTGGATAGAGTTGTTGATAGGCTTTTCAAGGAGAAAGAATGGGATCAGGCAGTCTTCAATGAGGAGCTCTTTTTCCCATCTTACCCTGGTTATGAAGGGCTGCATGCATCAAGAAGGACAATGGATTATCATCAGTTTTTGAATAGCAAAGTTCTATTTACAAGATTCAGAAATGATCCAAAAACGGCCAACTTTAAACCAGCTGTTGTCCACATCAATTTTCATCCAGATAAGCTTACTATAATGAAGGCTGTTGTTGAGTATTATGTGCAGGGGAAGAAAGAAGCTCTTGATCCTTTTCATCATGATTCTGATTGGTGATCAGTAAGGTCAGCATATTTGAGGTAGAGAATTTGTGATTCTATAAGAGATGTTACAAGTTTAAATTTCACAGTGGGTAAGGTATGGACGCCTTATTTGTAATGCAGTTGGGTGTCTCCTATAAGAAATGTGGGATAGTCCCATATTATTATAAGCCATCTGTAGACCCATATTATTATAAGCCATCTGTAGACCCATGATAGATCTGATATGTAGACTATAAAAAAATCTTTCTTCCTTTCTTTCTGTTAATTTCTTGAGAGAACAACCGATTTAAGATATTCTCAGTTTCCTTCTTTACTGCAATCTTCAGAATCTGCAGCAATTGAAAAGTCCCTCGTATCTCAGGGTGCAGTGGCCTAGTATTATTTCTTAAGCTTTGTGTAGACCTCCTACCAAGCTTGAAATTTCCAACTAATGATGTCTTGTAAGTTACTTCTTGTTTATATAAATAAAATGTTTTTTTAATAGATAAATAAAATTCTAATTAGCCAATAGACTTTTTTATTGTGGGTATTGTCCACGGAAAAAACATGATGTCTGATACAGAAAAACTTTCCTGGTAAGCATATTCTTCCGTGCAAAAGGATGGGTTAAGCGACGAGGGTACCATGAAACCGCCCGTTGTCGAAAAACATACCAGAAACTGCTCGAAGAAGTGGAAGAATAACACCTGGGTTTTCTACCACGACAAGAAAATGCACCTCTGCAAAACGGAGTTGCTTGGGTACTACAAAAACAACACCAGAGGCCAGGGTTCGAAGCCTGGGGTTGCAGACAGAGATGATTTTGTGCCCTGCACCGCTTCAAGCGTCGTGACAGGAAGGAATGCCACGTCCACTATTTGGCTGCCAATGATCCCAATTGGGTATGTTCTGATCTTCCGTATGAGAGAATTGGGTGCAAATTGGAGGAACAAAAAGCCGCCAGTCGAAAGGCTAAGAGGGTTGCAGCAAGGTTTCTAGATGTGAAGGTTTCCGTTTCTGTGTCTGCTTGGGCTGTGAAATCTTCCTCTTTCAAGGACTGTAAATGTCGTTGCATTGTTTTTTATTTCATCAATGCCTGATGGACAAAAAAATGAGATTTGGAGATTTGCAAGGGGAAAAATTGTCTATGTATTATCGGGGGTTGGAATGGGAATGGTGGATTTTTCCCTTGTTTTTTACTTTCATCTTCAGAATACAAGAAACAATACTTTCTTTTCAGAGTGGGGTCGTCTATCGTGACACAAAAAAACGACATGGTACATAGCAAAAAAATGTATAT
>MU228246.1:2216860-2230735 GCA_018584345.1 Thuja plicata
CCCTCTCTCTCTCTCTCTCTCTCTCTCTCTCTCTCTCTCTCTCTCTCTCTCTCTCTCTCTCTCACACACACACACACACACACACACACACACATTATTTTCCTCTATCTCTAGATACTTCTCCCTCTCTCATTTTTTGTCTATTAATACTTAGATGTGAATTTCTAACATCAAGTCATAGATACTTCTCCCTATATCTCTACATCATATCCCTTCCATCTCTAGGTTAGAATATTGGTAGAAAAAAGATATTAGTTTGTTAGTCTAGGTTTTGTCATATGACTAGGGATAAGGTTAGGATTAGGGTTAGGGTTATGATTATGGTAAGCATTATGGTTTAATAGTTTGTTAGGGTTAGGGTTTACACCATGGTTAGAGTGGTTTGGGTTAGGATTAGGGATAGGATCATGATTATTAAATGACATGCCTAGTGGAGAGGTGGGGAGGTGAGAGAGAGATAGGGGAAAGAGGGAGATGGAGATAGAGGAGGAAAGAAATAAGGGGAAAGGGAGAGGAGAGAAGAGAAATAAAGAAGGGGAAGGGAGAGTAGATAATGCAAGTAATGTTAGCAATGCATATTTGCAACTAATATTAATAATGTGTGTTTTCTACACCCATTACACATGTTGGAAACTATTTGAGAGTGAGAGAGGGAGGTGTTAGAAATAACTGAGAGGGGGGAGGTGAATCAGTGGCCTCAAAAATATTCCAATAAATAAACCCAAAAACTTAGTACCACAATATTAAGCCTCTAGTTATCTTCAGTCCAATAAGATGAATGCCTTCAAATATACTTATCAAATAACTACTGCTCGGAGTGCTCTATTAAACCTTATTCTTTATGTCTACCAATTAGCAGTCTTTCATTTACCAAAAAATAATAAATTACTTAGAGTATACCGATCAATCCAGATTAGTTATGTGCAATGCAAAACACTAAAGTAATGACTCATAAACACATTGACACGTGGATTTTTAACATGGAAACCCTGTTAAGGGAAAAACCACTTGGGACTGATAACCCAAAATTTTCACTCTTCTGAAGTGAGCTCGGTGAAGAGCCAACCCTGTTAAAGGTTACAAACACACTATTAGGTGTGACCTTGTTAGAGGATTTAATAGAATAGTTTGTCACTTGATATCGGGCATCTCTATGCTACCTTATATGACCAAACCTAGTGTAGTTTTTCAAATGGTATCTGGCATCTCATGTTATCTTCATGATCAAATTTATTGATACTCCTTGGGATGTATCTCAATATAGAAAGGATCTTTAAATCCTGCTCAGTAAAGAGACTTTCTGAATCAATGATTAAACTGAAACAATAAATGATCTGTTCATACATACAACTTAGACTTGTTGGTTTTCAGATCTATTTTAAGCTCATATTACCTTTCTGATCAATGTATCTTTTCAATACCTTTGCTCCACTTCTTTTCTACTCAGTGATGCTATGCTCTATTTCTCGATGTCCGTAGAAATCTTTAGCTCTTTCCTTAGCTTGATTGATCAGGATTGTACGAAGTTGTTCTTCATCAGTTTCTCTTCAGCATCCTCTTTTTATATTCACTCCCCTTTTTTTATTTGTAATGAATTAAGTTGTCTCTTTATAGAAATGATATCACCGTTTCTCTCTTCTTGATTTTTTTGATCTTAGCATGATCCACAGTTCTCACCAATCTTGAGTTAAAGCATAACTCTTGTTTTATCTCGTAGAAATCTTGCCAACTGGATAAAACAACTTTTCATCTTTTACTTATCTTTGGCTTTAACTTGTCGATGAGAACAATGTTAACAACCAGTTAAGTCTATCTTTAGCTCTGCCAGCTAGATATTTTGTCATTTCTAAACTCTAGTTGACTTCGGTGTTTTAACTCTTGTTAGCTTTGGTCAAGACTTCAGTTGTCCTCGGGCTTCTCCGTCAGTGTTGTCTGTCCTTCAGGTTATCTTTCCTTCGGGGTTGTCTCTCCATTGGGTAACATTGTAATTCTAGCCATCGGTTATGCTTGTGATTCTGCTTGTCGGTAATGCTCATCGGGTTTCTTTCTCGAGCATCACTGTGACTTTGCTCTCGGGTTTCTCTGTTCGTTGGGTTCCACTAACCGTCGATGTTTGTAGTCACTTAGTGAATGTTGATCTTTTATGCATTACTGATAGCATAATATTTATCTCTCTAATTCTCTGAAGTCTTTGACACTTTGAATATAACTGATTGAATTATATCAAGTTGACATCAATGACAACACAATCCATTAACTGATTTAATGTCTTGCATTACCTTTCTGCATTTCGGTGATCAACTTAACATCTTCAAACATTCAATTAGTTATATGTCATCAATCTCTCCCTTTGGAATTGATGGAAACACACTACATTTTCACACTATATTATTATTAATACAATATGAAATATAACAGTTTCATCAATCTTTCATATTGTAACTAATACAAATGTTTGGCTCTCGGTAAGCTCAAATAGCTTAGATTTGTTTCTTGCAGAGTGGGTTCTTCAATCTTCAATCCCTTTACTAGATAGATGTAGCAGCTTCTGTCTTTGTTCTGTGTTTTTGGTGTAGGAGTACCCACTGCAACAACATGAAAACCTCATCAATATGAGACTCCTAGGGGGTCTTGAGGATGCCTAAGTCCTAAGGGTACCATCTTTAGTTCATTGACCCAATTGTAAGGCATGGTTCCAAGATTGACATTCATAAGCCATTTGGTCAACCTTTGGTCAAAGGGTCCCTAGAGGTTAGGATTTGGCTATTTTATGTTCTTAGGATGTTTTAAGTATATTAGGAACCTTAGGTTCACTTTTTGCAACAAGATTACATCTTTTGTGCAACTTTGCAAAATGTTGTCAAAAGTTGTCAAGCAACTTTGACAACATTTACATCTTTTTGTTGTAAAGTCTAAATGACTTCCCCAATGGAAATATAGTTTGAATATTATTTTAACCATTGGGGAAAGCTCTCATATCCATTTCAGGCGGGTGGAAAGCAATCATGATGTAATTTTTCTCTTTGAATCAATAAAAATAACTGATTTTCCTGTAACAGTCGACTTGCAACTTTGGGTACGGACCTGTACGGACAAACCAGGGCATGAATCCAATTGGGAAGTGAGAAGTATTGAGTTACCTTTCATTTTTATTTTATTTGAGTTCTTGATGATCTATGGTTTGTAAGTTAGAGAATTTTCTTTGTTCACTGGTCTGAAACCCTCCAAAACTAGGGTTTATCACTAAATTTTGTTTTCCTCTCATGTCTACCCTTGGAAAATTCTGATCCTTGGTGGAATGACAGGTCTACATGTGGAATACATGATTTCTAAGTTGGTTTGCAGGGAAGCCAGTGTTGGAGCATGTTTTCAGTAAAGAATGGTCGGCGCCTCTATGTGGCGACTTGCAACCAGAATGGTACAACAGTGACTCCCATTAGGTTGGGGTTGAGTCAGACCTTGTCATTGGGGTTGGAAGAGTTTGGGACCATCCCAAGTGCATTCCAATTCTTAGTTTCATCTTTCCATAAGGATTTAGGGTACTTACTTTGTTAATGGAGACCTAATTGTCAATTAGGCCCGTCTGATTATGTGATGTTCAAGCCAATTCCCTTTCACTTTAGAACCCTTGACTTTAGGGATTGTTAGTTCTCCATAGAGGGTACTCAAAAATGTGATTATTTCCCTAGGTCCAGTGTGAAGTATTGAAGTTATGTCCATTAAACCCTCTGTGCAGGGCTACAAGGAATTGAAGGCTTGATTGTGGAACACATATATCATGGATACCTTAGACTTTCTTAATGGTGGGAACATGTCTTATTAGGCTTAATAGGACCCTTGTAGAATTTTCTTAACCCCTAAAACTCTAGTTGTCACTTAGGGTCTTATGTATCAATATTTGGATGTTGATTGCATAAGCATGGATTGTTGAGATACATTACAAACCTTGAATCTAGTATTGAAATCTTGTCAAGGTGTTGTTGGAGTTTTGTGTGATTGTGTTGTGAACTTTTATTAAAGGTGTAAGACCTAGGTTTAGTGGTTTGGTGTGTGAAGACCCCTTTGGGAGAGTGGGAAGGACATAGTGTTTAAATTTCCTTATCATACCCTAGATCTTGCACCAAGTGGTATCAGAGCAGCTTAAGGATCTTTGGACTGATTCAAGTTGCAACCATGGCTGATGATGGAGAAGAAAGTGAACTTCCTAATAGGATGTCCAATGCAGAATTATTGAGAGTAGTAAAGGAGCATGATGTAGAGAGGAAATAGTTGAGGGGGGAGATGGAAAGGTTTAAGGAACAAGTCAAGAACAGTGCTGGTAACTCTGGAATGGAAGAGGAGGGGAGTGATGAAGAATCCCCTTTGCAGGAGGAAGAGGAGATCCCTGCAGACCAGAGGCTACTTGTGAAGACTTTGAAGTCTATGGAAAGGAGGACCATGGACACTAAGCTTGATCTACCTATTTACAATGGAAAGATGGATGCAGAAGAAGTCATGGATTGGAGGGATGCACTCACTAGTTTCTTTGACTGTAAGGAGATACTAGAACACCAAAAGGTGAAAATAGCAAAGTCCAAGTTAAAGGGGTCAACCCTAACTTGGTGGAACTTCACTCAAGAAGAGAGGGTGAAGATGGATAAGAATCCAGTAGGCACATGGAAGAAGATGATGGCCTTAGTGAAGGAGATTTATGTGCCAGAAGATTATGAAGTGCAACTTCATAAGAAAAGACAGAGTTTGAGACAAAAAGAAATGGATGTCTCGGGGTACACTGAAGAATTTCGTAAACTCTCCATGAAATCCAAGTTGGTAGAGCTAGAAAGTGTCTAGCTTGCAAGATACATGCAAGGATTAAGGATAAATATCCAGGATGAATTGATTTTGTGCTCTCCAACTACATTCAAACAATGCTTCCAATTAGCACTAAAAGTTGAAGACAAATTCAAGAGAAGACAAGATCAAAGTTTTAGGGGTAGAGGTAACAACAACCCTAGCAAAAATTTCAGAGGAACGGGAAATGCATGGGGTAGAGGACAGTCATGCAATGACAGAACCATGGAGAAAAATCAAGGAGGAAGATACCAAGGAGAGTCAAGTAATAGAGGAGGCTACAGAGGAAGGAGACCTTTTGGCAGAGGTAGGGGGAGAACAAATGAACCCCTAAGGTGTTTCAACTGCAATCAGTTAGGCCACCATGCAGGGAGATGCCATGAGAAGAGGAACAATAACCAAGGTGAGAGAAGAGCACAGTTGGTCCAAGAAGACAACCAATATCTTGAAGCTGAAGAAGGGACAATCATGATGATGAGACAAGACTTCTTGCAAGTACCACACACTCAAGAGCCAGCCCAAAGGAAGAATCTTTTCAGAACAAGAATCAGGTGCCAAGGAAAGGTATGTAACTTATTAATAGACTCTGGTTCAATAGAGAATTTTATTTCTAAGGAAATGGTACATAAGTTAGAATTAAAGAAAACACCACATCCTTTCCCTTATAATATTTCTTGGCTCACTAAAGGACAAAAAACACTAGTCATTGAACAGGCTATGGTAGAATTTTCTCTAGGAGATTTCAAGGATAAGGTTTTGTGTGATGTTGTAGAGATGGATGCTTGCCATATTCTACTTGGGAGACCATGGAAATATGACATGGATGCCACCTATAGTTGTAGGAAAAACACCTATACTATCATTAGGGATGGAAAAACCTTTACTATGAAGCCACTGCCTGATCAAAAATCAGAAAAGGAACCCACTGTAATCATGATAGGGGAGAAAAAAATGATAAAAAAATTAAAAGAATCAGAGGAGGAAAGTTTCATACTGATCATGAAACCTAAGGAGAAGGAGGAATCTGACAAAATAGCACCCATACCAATAAAGGTCAAGGAATTACTAAACAAATACAGTGATGTTACTACAAATGATATACCCTCTTCCCTCCCACCCCTTAGAGATATCACTCATCAAATTGATCTCATATTAGGCTCCTCATTACCAAACAAGGCACCCTATAAGATGACTCCAAATCAAAATGCAAAGATCTCTAAACAAGTCCAAGAAATGCTAGCCAAAGGCCTAATACAAAAAAGTCTCAGTCCTTGTGTAGTTCCCTCTATTTTGGCACCTAAAAAGGATGGAACATGGAGGTTATGCACTAATAGAAGGGATATAAACAAAATAACAATCAAGTACAGATTCCCCATCCCAAGAATTGAAGACCTTCTTGATCAACTTGGGACTGCTTGTTAATTTTCCAAAATAGACTTAAAGTCAGGATACCATCAAATAAGAATCAGGCAACGAGATGAATGGAAGACTGCATTTAAGATCATTGAGGGGTTATTTGAATGGCTTGTAATGCCATTTGGGCTAAGCAATTCCCCAAGCACATTCATGAGGCTCATGAATGAAATTTCCATTGATTACATTGGCAAAATTGTTTTTATCTACCTTAATGATATATTGATTTTTAGCAACAGTAGAGAAGAACACCTAAACCATTTGGAGAAAGTGATAAAGAGACTTCATGACCACAAGCTCATCATCAACTTGGATAAATGTACCATCATGTAAAGGGAACTTACCTTTTTTGGGTTTGTTATATCAAAGGGAACATTAAAAATGGATCCTAGTAAGGTGGAGGCCATTGTCAATTGGCCCACTCCAAGAAATCAAGGTGAGTTAAGGAGCTTTCATGGTCTTGCTACCTTTTACAGAAAGTTTATAAAGAACTTCAGTCATGTATGTGCTCCTATGCTAGACACCATCAAGGGTGGTAAGAAAACTAAGTTTTCTTGGACAAATGATGCTAACAATTCTTTTGATTACTTGAAGAACAGGGTTGCCCAATATCCTATATTGACCTTACATGATTTTAGGAAGGTGTTTGCTATGGAGATAGATGCTAGTAACCTAGCCATTGGTGATGTCTTAAGCCAAGAAGGGAAGCTCGTAGCTTTCTTCTCTGAAAAATTGAATGATGCTAAGAAAAGATACTCAACATATGACCTTGAATTGTATGCAGTGGTGCAGGCTCTTAAAAAATGGACACTACCTTTTACCAAAAGAATTTGTTGTCTATACTAAAAACCATGCATTAATTTTTATAAACTCTTGGGAAAAACTAAGTGTCAAGCATATAAAGTGGATAGAACAATTGCAGGCATACACATTCACATTGAAGCACAAGAAAGGTCAAGCAAACAAGGTTGTTGATGCCCTCAGCATAAGAGTTGTTTTGGTTGAAGAAGTACAACTACAAAGCATTGGGATTGATGATTTGAAGCATCTATATGCAAGTGATCCAGATTTTGGAGAGGCATTCAAGGTGTGTTCTCAACTTGTAGGTAAATATCACACTGAGTTCTCTAAATTTCTCATTCCGAATAAAGTTTTGTTTAAAGGTTCTCAACTTTGCATACCTAGGTGTTCTATGAGACTGAACATCATCAAAAAGAAACATTGTGGTGGCATGGGTAGTCACTTTGGCATAGATAAGACCACAGACCAGATCAAGAGTAGTTTCTTTTGGCCTAAGATGGCTAATGATATCAAGAAATTTGTGGAATCATGCACTATCTGCAAGCAAGATAAGGGTGTATACACTAATCAGGGATTATACCAACCTTTTCCAATTCCTAATAGGCCTTGGGAGTCAATCTCCATGGATTTTGAAATGGGCCTTCCTAGAAGTAAACATGGATTTGACAGTGTCTTTGTGATTGTAGATAGATTTAGTAAGATGGTGCATTTTTGTCCCTTGCAAAAGCACAAATGATGCCTCCCATGTTGCTCATCTCTTCTTCAAAGAAGCTGTTAGGATCCATGGACTACCAAAGACAATAGTCACAGACAGGGATGTTAAGTTCCAAGGATATTTTTGGCAAACAATCTACAAGAAATTTGGGACAAACTTAACCTATAGCTCTTCCTATCACCCACAAACTGATGGTCAAACAGAAGAGGTGAATAAATCATTGGGGAACCTTCTTAGATGTTTAACCAAGAAGCATAACCAGAGTTGGGTTATCATCCTCCCACAAGCAGAGTTTGCATTTAATGATTCTCTAAATAGATCCACTGGCAAAACACCTTTCCACACAGTCGATGGTTTGCACCCAAGAGGCCCATTGGATCTGATAGACCTACCTTCAGATTTTAAGATCAATGCTCAGGGAGAAGAACTGGCAGAAATCATTGCCCAAGTTCAACATGAAGTAAAAACCAAACTACTGCAAACAACTAAAAAGTACAAAGAGCAGGCAGATAAAAGGAGAAAAGAATTTCATTTCCAGATTAGGGATAAGGTTTGGGCATACCTCAGGAAAGAGAGGTTACCAAAAGGTTGATACTCCAAACTCCACATGAAGAGAGTTGGAACATGCACCATTTTGCACAAAATGGGAGAAAATGCCTATGAAATAACCCTTCCCCCTACTTTGTTTATTTCTCTAATTTTTAACATTGTTGATCTAACCTCTTATAAAGGTGATATAGCTTGTAATGATGCAGGTACTTCTAACAACTTAGGTCCTGCAGATACTTCAGATGTTGTGCCAAATCTACCTCCTAGCCAACCAGTTCAATTGGAGAAAATTTTGGAATCCAAAGTCCTCAGACAGACCAGGTTGAAAACATATATACAGTACCTTTTTAAGTGGAAAGGCCTCCCCAATATTGATGCTATATGGATGACTGAATACTAGATTAAACAACATGGCACTTCCATTCAACAACTCGACTCGAGTGGGAACTTGAGATCTAAAACTCATGGGGATTATGGTGCAGGAGCACCCACTGTAACAACATGAACAACTCATCAATATTAGATTCCTAGGGGGTCTTGAGGATGCCTAAGTCCTAAGGGTACCATCTTTAGTTCATTGACCCAATTATAAGGCCTGGTTCCAAGATTGGCATTCATAAGCCACTTGGTCAACCTTTGGTCAAGGGGTCCCTAGAGTTTAGGATTTGGGGATTTTATGTTCTTAGGATTTTTTAAGTATATTAAGAACCTTAGGTTCACTTTCTGCAACAAGATTGCATCTTTTGTGCAACTTTGCAAAATGTTGTCAAAATTTGTTAAGCAACTTTGACAACATTTACATATTTTTGTTGTAAAGTATAAATGACTTCCCCAATGTAAATATAGTTTGAAATATGGTTGCAACCATTTGGGAAAGCTTTCATATCCCTTTCAGGCGGGTGGAAAGCAATCATGATGTAATTTTGCTCTTTGAATCAATAAAAATAATTGATTTTCCTGTAACAGTCGACTTGCAACTTCGGGTACAGACTTGTACGGAGAAACCAGGGCATGAATCCAATTGGTAAGTAATAATTATTGAGTTACCTTTCATTTTCATTTTATTTGAGTTCTTGATGATCTATGGTTTTTAAGTTAGAGCATTTTCTTTTTTCACTGGTTTGAAACCCTCCAAAACTAGGGTTGACTCACTAAATTTCATTTTACTCTCATGTCCACCCTTGAAAAATTCTTATCCTTGGTGTAATGAGAGGTCTACATGTGGAATACATTATTTCTAAGTTGGTTTGCAAGGAATCCAGTGTTGGAGCATGTTTTGAGTAAAGAATGGTTGACATCTCTATGTGGCGACTTGTAACCAGAATGGTACAACAATGACTCCTATGAGGTTGGGGTTGAGTCAGAACTTTTAATTGGAGTTGGAGGAGTTTTGGACCATCCCAAGTGAATTCAAATTCTTATTTTCATATTTCCATAAGGATTTAGGGTACTTCCTTTGTTAATGGAGACCTAATTGTCAATTAGGTCTGTCTGATTATGTGATGTTCAAGCCAATTCCCTTTCACTTCAAAAGCCTTGGATTTAGGGATTTTTAGTACTCCATAGAGGGTACTAAAAACTATGATTAGTTCCCTAGGTCCAATGTGAAGTATTGAATTTATGTCCATTAAACCCTCTGTGCAGGGCTACAAGGAATTGAAGGCTTGATTGTGGAACACATATCTCAAGGATACCTTAGACTTTATTAATGGTGGGAACATGTCTTATTAGGCTTAATAGGACCCTTGTAAACTTTTCTTAATCCCTACAACTCTGGTTGTCACTTAGGGTCTTATGTATCAATATTTGGATGTTGAGCATAAGCATGGATTGTTGAGATACATTACAAACCTTGAATCTAGTATTGAAATCTTGTCAAGGTGTTGTTGGAGTTTTGTGTGATTGTGTTGTGAACTTTTCTTAAAGGTGTAAGACCTAGGTTTAGTGGGTTGTTGTGTGAAGACCCCTTTGGGAGAGTGGGAAGGACATAGTTTCTATCTTTCCTTATCATACCCTATATCTTGCATCACTTTTCCCTTGACTGTTCCTCTTCTTGATAATCTCTTTTTCCTTTGAAATCAATGAGTCATCTCTCCCTTTGTGTGTATTATCTTCCTTTTTTTACTTCTCTCCCTTTGATTGATATTTCATATGTAATCAATCTCTCCCTTTGGATAATGAAATTAACTTTCCCTTTGAATTCTTAGGAACTTCTTTCCATGGATAATGATATAATCTCTTCTGATAATCATCTCTCCCTTATAATAATGAGAATCTCTCTCCCTTATTATAATGAGAATCTCTCTCCCTTATGATAATGAAAATATCTCTCCCTTTTACAACAATGCCAAACAATTCTCTTCTATATCATCTTCCATCCTTTTTATAATATACTCCTTGAATTTCCCTATCCATCACCAATACATTGACTCTGGTGTTTGGTGCAGATTTGTACCTTGCTATGTACAGATGTATCTATTGATGTTCATCTTGGTGCTTGCATCAACATGAATTATCTCTTGATTTGTTATAGGTTGATACAACCTTCTAGTTAGCTCACTAACTGATAGACAAGGGTTGGACCCCTAGTCTCTTTCTCAGGTACTCAAATGTATCTTTCGGTAATGTCTTTGTGAATATATCAGCTAATTGTTCCTTTGATTGACCATATTCTAGTATCACTTCCTTTGCTTCCACTTGTTCTCTTAGATAATGATAATTGATTGCTATATGCTTAGTCTTAGCATGCATGACTGGATTCTTTGATATGTTTATTGCACTAGTATTATCACAATAGATAATCATTGGTGCAAGAATATTCATATTCATTCCTTCCAGTAACTGTTTGATCCATGTAATATTGGAGCAATTTGCAGCAGCAACCACATATTTTTCTTCTGCAGTAGACCGTGAGATGCATCCTTGCTTCTTGCTGATCCATGTGACAAGTCTGTCACCCATGAAGAATGCTCCTCCAGTTGTTCTTTTTTGGTCATCTATGTTTCCATCCCAATCAACATCTGTATAGACTTGTAGCTCAAATTTTCCTTCTCTTTTATACCATAAGCCATAGTCCTCGGTGTTCTTCAAATATCTCAAAATTCTCTTGACTACAGTCATATGTGATTCTTTGGGATTAGCATAGAATATTTCAACTATTCCATCTACATGTGCTATATATGGTCGGGTATGAACAACATACATTAGTTTTCCAATCATTGATCTATACTATTGGAAAGTGACAATGCAAGCAACTATTATTTTGTCATTGATGTCAAACCTTAACTGGTGAGACTATTGTTATCTGTTTGAGTACCATATCTATTATTGATGAAGAAGATTTAACAAGAAGACCAAGTGAATGGATGAGTTAAGGCAACTAAAAGGGTATTTGATCAGTTGGCACTCTGGCAAAGTAATTTGTTTTTTATCTTTCAAAGACAGTTTTCCTGGTTGTTCTGTGTCGAGCAAGTTTGGCTTGTGCCGAGAAAAGTTGCTTGTGACGAGAAAAAGTTGTTCAATGCCGAGAAAAGTTGCTTGTGACAAGAAAAATTTGTTCAATGTCGAGCACCATTGAAATTGCCAAGTAGAAACAGTGATGTTGGCTGACTTACAGTAATTGGATTAATGATGAGATTTGAGATCTCTAGCTGACTTAGTTAATTTTATTGGGATATGTAATGTTAATTAAAGATTGATCCACGTCATTTAATGTATGGGTAACCGTAATTAATGCAAGGTTTCAAGATTTAATTAGAGACTACTTTGGAGAAGTAAATGTAATGCAAAGATGGAATGATCTGTTGGATCTTACCTAACCTATGATCTACAATCTTGTTTAAGAGGCAAAAGATTTATGTGACCTAGACAGAGAGGTATATGATAACCTCAAGGGGTTATTCAATGTGTATGCAAGAGTGTTTGTGTATGCAAGAGGTTTGCATAGTTGATTTACTGTTTGGCATGATCTAGCAGAGAAGGAAAAAGGCAGAAGCAAAAAGTTGCATGTGTGATTGCTTGACAGATTTCCAAGCAGATTTGAAGGTTGAAATGACAATGCAAGCTATTCAGTAAGTTAACATCGGAGCTATAATTGGATCTGAATTGCAAAGTAAGTTGTATGTATCAGATCACAACTGATGATTACTTTCTTACCATTGTATCAGTTAAATCCTTTAACAAGGTTGACTTAAGAGTCATTTGTATAAATCCTTTAACAAGGTGACATTCAGGTGGAATGATCTAAGTCCTCTAACAAGGCCACTCCTAACAGGGTGATTAAATCCTTTAACCAGCTCACACCTAGCAGTGTGTTATTGTAACCTTTAACAGGGTTGGCTTCTCACAGGGCATCACTTCAGAAGAGTGAAAACTTGGTAGCATGTTACTGGTGGTTTTTCCCATATTGGGTTTCCACGTTAAATATTTGTGTCAACTTGTGTGAATACTTATGTTTTGTTTCACTGTTATGTTTCTACAAGCCAATTTTAATTGACAGTAAACTACATGATTAAGTTGTTGACTTATGCTACTATTGCTGAGTAGATCTGAAATATAGAAAGTTTTATTTGCTACATCTAGACCTGAGGATAACTGATTCACCCCTCCCCTCTTAGTTATTCTAAATTCATTCCAACAATTGGTATCAGAGCTTGGTCTCCTGAAAATAGTTTGAAGGTACTTGGAGCGAAAAGATCAAGATGTATAAGGAGGTCCCTAAGCTGAACAAAGATAACTTACCTGCATGGCAGAGTTTGATGAAACTACATTTGGATGGTATTGGACATGATGCTAAATGACTTATTGAACATGCCTATGTACCACCTACTACTCCTCTCGCAGCTGCACAACTAAAAGAAAAGAAAGAGCATAATCAAGCAACGTTGGAGATCGCCTCCTCACTGAGCTATTCAGAGTTTGATGATATAAAGAGCTGCACAAATGCAAAGTATATGTGGGACAAACTTGCAACTGTCTATGGTGGAGACACAAATGTGCTGAGAGCTAAATCAGAAAGTCTAAGAGGTAAGTTTAATGAGATGAAAATGCAAGAAGGTGAAAATGTCATTCAGTACTATGGTAGAGTAAAAGAAGTTGTAAATGCCATTAGAGGGGCTAATGGAACAATTGATGAGAACACCATTATGAGTAAGGTACTAAGAACTTTACTTCCTGTATATGCTATTAGAGTTTCTGCAATTCAAGAATTGAGATGTACTCCTAATAATAATCTGAATCTGGAAAATTTGATAGGCAGACTCTCTGCATTTGAAATGTCAAATTATGATAACTATAATCCACAAGGGATTGATTATGCTTTTAGATCATAGTTGGTTCTCGATAAATCTAAAAAAGGAAAGAAACATGTGGATAGTGACAGTGACACTTTGGATGATGATCTTGAAGAACTTGAAGCACTTATGGAAAGAAGGCTTTCCAAAGGAAAAGGAAAATATAGAGGTAAACTTCCTATTATTTGTTTTTCATGCAACAAAGTTGGTCATATAGCTGCTAGATGTCCTGACAAAAATGAAAAAGATGAAAGAAGGGACAACAAATACAAAGAA
>MU228246.1:2234424-2266580 GCA_018584345.1 Thuja plicata
CAACTGTTATTTTGTCATTGATGTCAAACCTTAACTAGTGAGACTATTGTTATCTGTTTGAGTACCATATCTATTGTTGATGAAGAAGATTTAACAAGAAGACCAAGTGAATGGTTGAGTTAAGGCAACTAAAAGGGTATTTGATCAGTTGGCACTCTGGGAAAGTAATTTGTTGTTTATCTTTCAAAGACAGTTTTTCTGGTTGTTATGTGCCGAGCAAGTTTGGCTTGTGCCGAGAAAAGTTGCTTGTGACGAGAAAAAGTTGTTCAATGTCGAGAAAAGTTGCTTGTGACGAGCAAAATTTGTTAAATGCTGAGCACCATTGAAATTGCCAAGTGGAAACAGTGATGTTGGCCAACTTACAGTAATTGGATTAATGATGAGATTTGAGATCTTTGGCCAACTTAGTTAATTTTATTGGGATATGTAATGTTAATTAAAGATTGATCCATGTCATTTAATGTATGGGTAACCGTAATTAATGCATGGTTTCAAGATTTAATTAGAGACTACTTTGGAGAAGTAAATGTAATGCAAAGATGGAATGATCCGTTGGATCTGACCTAACCTAAGATCTACGATCTTGTTTAAGCGGAAAAACATTTATGTGACCTAGACAGAGAGGTATATGATAACCTCAAGGGGTTATTCAATGTATATGCAAGAGTGTTTGTGTATGCAAGAGGTTTTCATATTTGATTTACTGTTTGGCATGATCTAGCAGAGAAGGCAAAAGGCAGAAGCAAAAAGTTGCATGTGTGATTGCTTGACGGATTTCCAAGCAGATTAGAAGGTTGAAATGACAATGTAGGCTATTCAGTAAGTTAACATCAGAGCTGTAATTGGATCTGAATTGCAAAGTAAGTTGCATGTATCAGATCACAACTGCTGATTACTTTCTTACCATTGTATCAGTTAAATCCTTTAACAAGGTTGACTTAACAATCATTTGTATAAATTATTTAACAAGGTGACATTCAGGTGGAATGATCTAAGTCCTCTAACAAGGCCACTCCTAACGGGGTGATTAAATCCTTTAAACAGGTCACACCTAGCAGTGTGTTATTGTAACCTTTAACAGGGTTGGCTTCTCATAGGGCATCACTTCAGAAGAGTGAAAACTTGGTAGCATGTTACTTGTGGTTTTTCCCATATTGGGTTTCCACGTTAAATATTTGTGTCAACTTGTGTTAATACTTATGTTTTGTTTCACTGTTATGTTTCTACAAGCCAATTTCAATTGACAGTAAACTACATGATTAAGTTGTTGACTTATGCTACTATTGTCGAGTAGATCTGAAATATAGAAAGTTTTATTTGCTATATCTAGACATAAGGTTAACTGATTCACCCCTCCCCTTTCAATTATTCTAAATTCATTCTAACATATACAAAGTTTGATTTACGTCATTTTATTTGTCTTCTTTTGTCAGCTTACATCCGGTATCCATAGGTGTTCCAACTGATTTGGAATCTTCCATCTTGAATATCTTCAACACTTCCTTGATGTATTTGGACTAAGTGATATATATGTCTGCATCTTGTTGAAGAATTTGTAGACCAAGAAAGAATTTGATCTCCCCAAACATAGACATTTCAAACCCTTTTCTCATTTCATTAGAAAAGGATTTGCATAACATTTCATTTCTCCCAAAAAAGGTATCATCAAAAAATATTTCAGCAATCAGAATATTACCATTAGTATCTTCTTTTAAGTACAGATTGCTATTTTCACTTGTTCTTACAAATTCAATGCTAATGAGATAGGAGTGAATTCTTTCATACCATGCTCTGGGTTCTTGTTTCAATCCATACAAGGCTTTATGTAGTCTACGTACCATATTTCTCTTGTCTAGATCAACAAACCCTTATGGTTGTTCAATGTATACCTCTTCTTCAAGTATTTCATTTAGGAATGTAGATTTGACATCCATTTGGTATACCTTGAATCCTTTGAATGCAACATAAGCAAGTAAGATTCTAACTCCTAGTCTAGCAACGGGTGCAAAGGTTTCACCATAGTCAATACCTTCTTCTTGTGCATACCCCTTACATACTAATCTTGCTTTATTTTTGGTGACTTCTCCATTCTCATTCAACTTGTTTTTGAATATCCATTTGGTACCGATGATATTCTTGTCATCTGGTCTTGGTACTAGTGTCCATGTACTATTCTTCTCAATCTGTTCTATTTCTTCATTCATAGAACTGACCCATTCCTCCTTTTCAAATGCAATATTAACATATTTAGGCTCAAAATCACAAAGTAAACATCTGGTGTTCAGTGACTTACTTATTTTTCTCATTCCAACCTTCTTGTCTCCTATGATCTGATTCTTTGGATGATGTCTTCTGACATACTTGGAAATTTTTGGTTCAGCTTTGTGTTCATCATTCTCATCATCATCTTGACCTTCATTCTTATCTCCATCGTTCAGAACATCATCTTGAGGATTTTCCTAATTTTTGGTAATTGCAGCCTGATTTTCGGGTGCAATATTTTGTTTCTCAGGTAGAGTGTCAGGTTTTTCAGTATAAACAAACCTGTTGTAGTTCTCTGGCTCTTTTATTCTTTCCTTATCATTTTTTTCTGCAAATTCATCTATTTTCACATTTGCACTTTTAATGATCTTGTATGATGATTCGTTAAGACATTTATAAGCCTTGATTTTGGTTGAATACCCTAGAAAGATACCTTCTTCACTTTTGGAGTCAAGTTTTCCATTTCTATCATCCTTCAAAATATAACATTGACTGCCAAAAATTATGAAGTAACTTACATTGGGTATATGACCATACCATAGTTCATAGGGTGTTTTCTTTGTGTCCTTCTTCAATTGTACTCTGTTTAATATGTAGACAACAGTACTGACAACTTCTCTCCAAAAATTTTGAGTGATGCTTTTCTCAATCATCAATGTTCTTTCACAATCAACAATTGATATGTTTCTCCTCTCAACAATTCTATTTTTTGTGGTGTTCTTGGTACAAAAACATGTCTTTTAATTCCATGCTCATTGCAATAGTTAGTGAACTCATCTGCAATAAATTCCCCTCCTCTATCTGACCTTAAGCATTTCATTTCCTTACCACTTTTCTTTTCTACCATAGCCTTATACCATTTAAACATATTGAATGCTTCTGATTTATCTTTTAAAAACATAACTGTCATCATTCTAGAATAATCATCTACAAACAGAATGAAATACCTATCTCCATAGTAGCTCTTTGTCCTCATGGGTCCACATAAATCTGTATGGACTAATTTTAGAATTGCATCAGATGTATGGGCTTTACTCTTGAAACTAGACTTTGTCATCTTACCTTTTCGACAATTATTGCACATGATATGCTCAGGCTTAGACATGCTCGATAAGCCTCTGACTTTTCTTTTATTTCTTATCTTTATCATGTTGTCAAAATTCACATGACACAATCTCTTGTGCCACAACCATATGTCTTCATTTCTAGCCATTAAACAAGTGGTGTTAATGTCATCAAGATAGAAAAGGTTACCTTTTGTTTGTTCACCAGTTCTGATCAACCTTCCTGATTCATTGAAGATTTGTGCCTTCTTATTTTCAAATGCTACTCGGTGACCTATATTGTTCAGCTGTGAAACACTTAACAGATTATAATTCAATCCTTTTACCCAGTAATAATTTTCACATTTGATCAGGTTATTCAACATTATGGTTCCTTTACCTTCAACTAGACAAGGTGTGTCATTACCCATTCTTATTGAACCACCATTATAGTATTCAAAAGTCTCAAACTTTCATTTATCACTGGTCATGTGGTGAGTGCAACCACTATCTATGATCCAGACATCATTCTTACTAACTTTAGATATGAGTGCAGTTTATACATGCTTTTCTTCTTATTCATCTGAATCATCCTTCATGGCTAAAAATACCATCTCAATGTCTTCTTCAGATTTAGTGTCAGTGTCATCAACTCTATTCTCAGCTAGGTAACAAGCTTTCTTCCCTTTGTCCTTGTAGTCTCGGGTATCTATTTTGTCAAATTTTTAGTTGCTTCGGTAATCTCTGTTATCACCTCTATCAAACTTCTTCTCATATGATCTGTCATTACTTTTGTCATCTTTTCTTTTGTTAGGACATCTTGCAGCAAAGTGTCCAACCTCTTTACAATTGAAACATACAAGTGGTAATCTACCTTTGCCTCTCTGCAATCTTCTTTCCATTAGTGCTTCAATCTCATCAAGATCTTGATCATCACCATCACTTTCACTATCATTTCTAACAGTGTCTATGACTTGATTTACTTATTTTCAAAGAAGATTTGAATGCAGACTCTATAGATGGTAAGACACTGTTATCAAAGTTATTCATCTTAAATGAAATCAGTCTACCAATCAGACTATCTAGAGTAACTGTATTGTTTGCAAATACTCTCATTTCTTGTATAGCAGATACTCTAATAGCATATATAGGCAGTAAGGTTCTTAAGATTTTAATTACCACTGTCTCCTCTTCAAGTACACCTCCAACTCCTTGTATAGCATTGACTACCTCTTTTAATATGTATCTATACTGAGTGATATTTTCTCCTTTTTTCATCCTTAGTTCATCATGTTAGAGTAGTCATATTATAGCTAATAATTAATTAATTTAATTATTAGTCTATTATACTCTATGCTTAAGTTAAACTTAGGCATCTCATTTTTCTTTAGGGTTTTCACCTTTCGGGTTTCGGTATCCTTTTATAAGGATTCACCTCTTTGCATTTCAATAGGAGATTGTATTGTAATCATTTTGTTCATAATAGAAATTCATTCTTTGAACATGGATATGATGTCTTTGGCTTTTTGGCCTCCATAGCTTCTTCTGTCTTTTGTCTTTGATTCTTTCATGTGACAGGTTTGTATGCAGGTGTTCTTGGGAGAATAGGGTTTTACCTATTCTAACATGGTATCAGAGCTCGCTTCCTACTCACTGTTTGTGTTTGTCAAACTGTTTCAGAAGTAGGGGGTTTTCCTGACTTTTCATATTTTCTTTGTGTGGATTTTGGGGCACCTTCATTTCTGGTCATTTTGGGCTCAAATGTACATTATCGTTGCACTTAGAGCACCCAAAAACCCTAGAATCCATATAAAGTTTGTCCATTTTGGACAACTTACCTCCGAGGCAAAAAAACTTTGGTTTCCAGTGACGTACGGGCATGAAAACTGAGAAAAAAATTTAAAAAAACCCATTTTTTGTGTTTTTTAAGCGTTTAAAAAATGTGCGTAGTATTAATTTTTAAGGCACCATCGCGAGGCCACCGGCGCTCCACCACTGTCGGCTAGCGCTCGGCAGCCCTCCTCCGCTGCCCGCCCACCTGCGGTCACTGCTTCGCCCACCGAGCGGCCCCGCCGTCCTACGCTCCGTGCTCAGCCGCCTCCCAGCCCCGCGACCACCGCTCTGTCGGCGCCGATGGCCCCGCCGGCCTACCTCGCCACTCCGCTAGCTTCCACCGCTCGGCAGCGCCGCCGCTCCACCAGGGTCCCGCCGCTCCGCCCGACTTCGCCACCCGCAGCGCTGCCCAGCGGGCTTTAGCTCTGCAGGCCCCTTGTAGCCCTGCGACCGGTCATATGGATGATTGGGGGCTCAGGCCCAGCCCCCTGCACGTTCCATGCACCCAAGGGCCAGTTGTTTTGCAGCCCTAGGGGCTTAAACCCTATTTTTGAGGCCTTTTGACCCTCCCAGACTATTTTCGCTCTTTCTTGAGCATACGGGGGTATTTTTCTAACTTCCATATATCATCGAAAAGCTCTTTCTGAGCAATTTCCAATGATAGAGGTTGGGGTTTTGGGTTCTACTATTTTGATAGTATTTTTTGCTGTCAAAGTCTGATGTTTGTTTTTGCCTTCCGGGAACCATATCTTGCTCATCCAGACTCTATTTTTGGCAAACCAGATATTGTCAAAAAGATGGCTCAGTGAGCTATTTAGTTGCAGGGATATTTTTTTCAGATTCTACTCTAGGTTCTCTCTCCTCCGAGTTTGGCATCTTTCATACTTTGGCAGATTACTTGGGTTCTACAGGTCCTGGGATCTCTTCTTCTGTTCTTCTGACTCACTCTTCTTTCTGACTTCTGAGCATTGCATGCTTCTCTTCTGTAGCATTTTCTTTTATGTAAACGCACTGAGATAAAGTGCCTACTTTTGCATATCTAAGATTTTGAGCACCTTGTATGTTTTTTGTACTCACACTCAGTTATAAAGTGCCATGGGGGGTTATGATGTTTTGTTATTTTGTGCTCATCCACCTTTGTCAAGTGAGCATACCTTCCATTACATTAGCCCATGATATGTGTCGGTGACACCACCCTTTATCATGTGCTTGTACTTTTGTTGCATTGTTGGTGTTCCTGATTCTTCTTTCTGTAGATGTTTCTGGCATTGCATTTTAGTGTTCCTTTCACCTCTCCCTGTTCAACATTATGGGGGGGTGAGGTTCTCCTATTGGTTCTATTGCTTCCCAGGTTCGATTGATCAGCTCTTCAGACTTTGTCTTCTCTACCTGGTCATACACTTTTTTAGTGGGGGTTCCATTAGTTACTTCTGACAGTGTTTACAGCTTCATGCTTCGAAGATGCTTCTTGCTCTTTCTTGTTCCTTTCCTTGGGACTTTCCCTAGATTGGAGGCTTAGTTTTCTTCATCTAGTTTATTTCTTGTACTTGGGTATCTGATCAAGCCTAGTTGTCGGGACCCATAGTTCCTTTCATGCATTTTTTTTACATGCATCCTTTAGTCTTTAGTTGTTTAGCTTCTCCCTAAGTTACACTTAAGGGGGGGTGTTAGAGTAGTCATATTATATCTAATAATTTATTTATTTAATTATTAGTCTATTATACTCTACGCTTAAGTTAAACTTAGGCATCTCATTTTTCTTTAGATTTTTCACCTTTAGGGTTTCGGTATCCTTTTATAAGGATTCACCTCTTTGCATTTCAATAGGAGATTTTATTGTAATCATTTTGTTCATAATAGAAATTCATTCTTTGAACATGGATATGAAGTCTTTGGCTTTTTGGCCTGCATAGCTTCTTCTGTCTTCTGTCTTTGCTTCTTCCATGTGACTGGTTTACATGCAGGTGCTCTTGGGAGAATAGGGTTTTACCTATTCTAACACATCAAACCTCCATCTTAGGCTTTATGCCTTAGCTCTTAGTGCATTAGCATCTCCTCCATGTACCAGTTTTAATTTATCTCAAATTTGCTTTGCCGAGGTGCAGGTTTTGACATTTTCAAAATCAACATCAGAGAGTGAGGAAGCAAGCTATATCATCATGCAATTATGCTCATGATTTTCTCTTAATTTCTCAAGAGTGTGAGGTCCTGCAGGCAACACATATTCAGTATCAAGGTGTTGAGTAACATCATTAACAATACTTGATAGGTGGAGTCTTATTCTTCTTTGCCATGATACAAAGTTGTCTTTATTCAACTTGGGCACATCTCATCTGTTCATCTTGTGATCTTTTGATTGAGCTATTAAACTCCCTTTCTAAGCACACAATCTCTGATACCAATTGTTAGAAATAACTGAGAGGGGGGTGAATCAGTGGCCTAGAAAATATTCCAATAAATCAACCCAAAAACTTAGTACCACAATATTAAGCCTCTAGTTATCTTCAGTCCTATAAGATGAATGCCTTCAAATATAATTATCAAATAAATACTGCTCGAAGTGCTCTGTTAAACCTTATTCTTTATGTTTACCGATTAGCAGTCTTTCATTTACCAAAAAATAATAAATTACTTAGAGTATACCAATCAATCTAGATTAGTTATGTGCAATGCAAAACACTAAAGTAATGACTCATAAACACATTGACACATGAATTTTTAATGTGGAAACCCTGTTAAGGGAAAAATCATTTGGGACCGGTAACCCAAAATTATCACTCTTCTGAAGTGAGCTCGGTGAAGAGCCAATCCTGTTAAAGGTTACAAACACAATGTTAGGTGTGACCTTGTTAGAGGATTTAATAGAATAGTTTGTCACTTGATATCGGGCATCTCTATGCTACCTTCTATGACCAAACCCATTGTAGTTTGTCAAATGGTATCTGGCATCTCATGCTATCTTCATGATCAAAAATTTTGATACTCCTTGGGATGTATCTCAATATAGAAAGGATCTTTAAATCCTACTTGGTTAAGAGACTTTCTGAATCAATGGTTAAATAGAAATAGTAAATGATATGTTCATACATACAACTTAGACTTGCTGATTTAGAAATCTATTGTAATCTCGTATTAACATTTTGATCAATGTATCTTTTCAATACATTTGCTCCACTTCTTTTCTGCTTGGTGATGCTATGATGTGTTGCTCGATGTTTGCAGAAATCTTTAGCTCTTTCCTTAGCTTTATTGATCATGATTGTATGAAGTTGTTCTTCATCAGTTTCTCTTCAGCGTCCTCTTTTTATATTCAATCCCTTTCTTTTATTCATAATGAATTAAGTTCTCTCTTTATAGATATGATATCACCGTTTCTCTCTTCTTGATATTTTTGATCTTAGTGTGATCCACAATTCTCGCCAATCTTGAGTTAAAGAATAACTCTTGTTTTATCTCATAGAAATCTTCTTACCAACTGGATAAAACACCTTTTCATATTTTACTTATCTTTGGCTTTAACTTGTCGATGAGAACAATGTTAACTAGTTAAGTCTATCTTTAGCTCTGCCAACTAGATATTTTGTCATTTTGAAACTCCGGTTAACTTCAGTGGTTTAACTCTTGTTAGCTTTAGTCAACACTTCAGTTCTCCTCGGGCTTCTCTGTCGGTGTTGTCTATCCTTTGGGTTATCTATCCTTCGGGGTTGTCTATCCGTCGGGTAACACTATAATTCTAGCCATCGCTTATGCTTGTTATTCTACTTGTCGATAATTCTTCTGAGGTTTCTTGCTCAGGCATCACTTTGACTTTGCTCTCAAATTTATCTGTATGTCAGGTTCCACTAACCGTCGGTGTTTGTAGTCACTTAGTGAGTGCTAATCATTTATGCATTATTGAAAGCATAGTATTTATCTCTCTAATTCTCTGAATTCTTTGACACTTTGAATATAACCGATTGGATTATATCAAGTTGACATCAATGACAATACAATCCATTAACTGATTTAATGTCTTGCATTATCTTTCCACATTTCGTTGATCAACTTAACATCTTCAAACATTTTATTGGTTACATGTCATCAGGAGGGAGATGGGGTAGAGAGGAAAAGAGTGAGAGAGAGGGAGGCTATGAGAGGGGGAAAGAGAGAGGGAGAAAGGGACAGAGGAAATAGAGAAGCGGGACAAAAGAGAGTGGGAGGGATATGGGGAGAGAGGAGAGAGTTAGAGAGGGGGAAAGAGAGACTCGGTAAGGTGGGGGTAATGAAGAGTGAGAGGGGCCTCTCTCTCTCTCTCTCTTTCTCCCAACCCTAAATCCCATAACCATAACCCATAGAACCTATACTAGTGTGTAAACCCTAAACCCAATACCTAAAACCTAATATCTAAACCCTATAAACATAAGCCCTAAAATATACATCATTTATCCCTTTCCCCCTCTCTCCCTCTCTCCTCCCTCTCTCTCTTTCTTCAAACCCCAAAACCTAAAATATAAACCCTAAGCCCAAAACCCTCTCTCCTTTTATCTATCTATCCCCTTTTCACTCTATCCCTCTTTCCTTTATCTCCATCTTCTACACACATATCACCCCTCTCCCTCCCCCTCTCTCTCTATCACTCTCTTTCTATTTACTTTGGTATATTTGATCATCTGATTATTGTGTTGGAAACACTGAGAGAGGGGGTGAATCAGTGTTTGTCTATTTATTCTATTTCAGAAACTTTAAACATAAATCAAATATATATCAATTGAATCTTAACACAAGAATACATAACAGATGATATGATTATGGGGAAACCTTGATCAGAGGAAAACCCTGGTGGAAATTAGTACCCACAAATATTGTACTAGTATAATGAACCTGTTAAAGTTCCTTTACCCTGTTAGGAGCAGCCTTTACAATGCAAGTACAATGACCTGATTAAGGGTCTAACCCTGTTAGGAGTATTTTACAAATAAACCTGTTAGGGGTGAGGACTCACTACCTAAGAAGCTCACTGCTCAATAGGATGAAGGCGACAACCTTCTGATAGTTGATATACACTATATCAAAAAGTGAACTTTTGTATGTGACATAATTGTCTGATCAGTTCTGGTTATGCGTTGATGCTCTTATACTCTTGAAGAGATTTATCTTATTCTGACATCTTATACTCTTCTTATATATCTCTGCTCTCCATATTCTACTACACCTCTTAATGCAACTTTGCATGTTATATATATATATGTCCATGCCTAAATAGACGCAACTATAAACAAGACCTTAGTCGACCTAAAAAAAAAATTCACAACACTTCCAAACAAATTGACTTAAGAATGTATACAATAATGTTTAATACATGATTACAAACTTATTACAATGGGCGCTTAGCCTTTACAAAATAAAAGATTACATGATAATCAAAAAAACTGAAGTCGGCTTCATACTCTATTTTCTGGACTGCTATTATACTTGTTCTTTCTTTAACTTATATGTACTAACATTCCATACCATGTGTGTATAGGGTAAGCATAAAAACATATCATAGAGCTTATGTCTAAAGGTGCTTAGTCTGAATCGGTCGTACGCATGTGCGTTGTTTCTCTGATTGACTGTATATCTTTGTTATGTCCTCTCTTCTATACTTAGTCAATTTCCACTTCAAAGTTTGCTGTCAAAAGTTCATATGACTTTGTTTTCATAATGAAAACAAAAAATAGGTCATATACTCCTGGGATTCAACTTGCCAAAAATCTCCTCCTTTGTCATTAATGGCAACAAAGGAATGTGGCCAAGTTACTCAAAATTGACTAACACCAAAAACTATATATTATCTTCCTTTAACATATACTAATTGCATATATATACACTTCTCCCCATACATACTCATATTCCTTGAATACATTACTCCCCCTTTGACATTAATGACAAAGGTGTCAAAATTGTAATTCTATAGATACTTACTCCACATACACATCTGGATAAGCTATCTACATATTCTTGATCTCTTGTTGCCAGAATGCCTTTAGTGCACCAACTGTTTATAGATGGGTGCATAGGGCGTATTTAAGATTTTCCATCTTGGTTAGATCCATGCTAGGTCCTTGATCATAGGTAGAAATGGTTGCATCAATCTATTTTATGTTCTCATTCAGAACTGCTAAGAAGGGCACAAGTGCATTTCTCAGTTGAGTCTGCTTGATCCTTATCTTACTGATCTCTATTTTAGCTTTTTTCTATCTTTTCTATCTGCCCTTGATAGATATTGTTGCAGATGTTTATGTCTTGGGATGATGTTTCAACTGATTGTCTTATGTTATCAACCAAGATATCTACCTCTTCTATCTTTTTGATATGTTTAGAGGTGAGTTTGCCTCTGTCCATGCAATTTGCTATAACCTTTCTGCCTTTTGATGCCAACTCTTTCAACATTGTCTGACCAATCTTTAATGAATTTTAATCTAAGGAAAAATTCTTTACCAGTTCATTCAATCTTTCCTTTTTATACTCATCTTCTGCAATTCTAGTAGCTGAGTCTACTAAACTTGTAAAGTGTGCTTTGAAGCTTGTTAGGATGTTGTCTACATCATTAACTGACTGAATTTTAGTTACTTTCTTGTCTGTCGGCACTAGGTCATTCAGAATGTTCATTGACTCCAAAAAGAGAGGGTTTCTCATAACTTGTTTCTCTTTGGCTTTTTCCATGGATAGGACACTGATCTTGATCAAGTCTTCTTCTCTCCACGCATCTAAACTTGCTGAGTCAGGAGTTAAACTTGATAACAATGAAGTTGATGGTTGAATGGATGGGGTGAATATAGTATTCTGACTAGTATCCATACATTCACTTTTTACTGGGATCTCCATGACTGGTGTCTCATTAGTTTGATTATCTTCCTCTTTATTCAAAGTTGTTGAATCTTTAGAGGGAACTTCATCTTGTTGTAAAGATGTGTCATCAACACATACCTCCTTTGTCTCTTCAATGCTTACAAATGCTTTTTCAACTTTGTCCATGTCATTGTTAGAAGCGGTCATGGATATCTTGACATCATCAATTAAATAGTTTCTTCTGAATCTTTGGTTGTATCAGAAGTTGATGAGATCTTGGGCGCTGAAACCTATGGACCTGTCATATGCGCACCTTGGATTATCAGTTTTGTAACCTGTTGACAAGGTTTTGTTGACCGGGTCTGCCAACAGTCAGAAGTTGTCACCGGGTACCGAGGTACCAGCCAACTCCGCCTGCAAAAGTTATCCAGGGAAGTGAGACTCCCCGGGCCTCCAAGCACCTGGGTGTTGGGTCTCGACGGTGCGGGGCTTGGTTGGGAGAAGTGACTATTTTTGAGGGGGATAGCTAGTTTCTTCAACTCATTCTCTCTAGGGATTCAGGAAGGTAAGGTTTCTCCAAGCATTCTACACTTAGCAAATAAACTGAAAATATCTTGTAGGGTTAGAAATGTCTCATCTACCTATAGTTATGTTTAAACATCCCATACATCAATAATGCTATGATATACTATACTAAATACTGAAGAAATACACAACCATCATTCCATATTTGATTAGTAGCAAGGGAAAGGAGGTCGCTAAGCTACTTAAAATATCAGAGCAGAAGACATGAAGAACATAAAACATAAAATACCATTAACTCAGAAGATCAAATGCCAACAACATCATTGCAAAAACTCTCCCTTCTTCATTAATATGTCTTCTAGAAAGCACTGGTGCGTGATACAATGGTGGCTCCAAGGGAGCATCTAACTACTGAATGCTTAAACAATGGAGCATTGAGCTCTGCAACTGAAATGAAAATACTGCTTCTTTATTACTGTGGATAGCAAAATCATCAATTTTTCTGACCCTTGGAAAAGGGTTGGACTTACTATTTATACACATTTTCATCTAACCCTAACCCTAACCCTATTTTTACATTATACTGCAATAAAATATAATATTCGAGGGCCGGTACTACCTGTGCCACCCTACAAAAGACCTCGAGATGGAATAGGCCTAACATGTCAGAAGAATAAGACAAGAAGGTAGAGTGGAAGAATCAGCCTTGAGAAGAGAGCTGAGAAAGAGAAGGAAGAAATCTGATCCCCTGGGGATCGAGGCTAGATGCCTCATAAATGGGAAATGTGGCACCCTGTCTCTAATGTGCCAGGTGTACATCCAAAGTGACACCTCGAGAAGACCATCTATCAGAAAACTGACTGTTGATCTGACGTTCCTCGATGTAGCCAACTACCCTCTAACAGTCTTTATTAACCACTTCTAAAAGTGACCGATCGGCCTTGCAGACCAGGACACGGATCACTCGAAAGAATACAAAATTTAGGATCTGAGACTCTGGGATCTGGGAACTTACATTTTGAAAGAATAAAGAATACAAAATGTTTGGGTTTTCTCCGGCCTCTGGAGAAACTTTATTGTTGCTTGTTGTCGTTGAAGGTTTGGAGAAGGCAAGAGATTCCATCCTCATCAATTTCTCTAAGGCTGGACCGTCGGTACTTAGCCGCCTCAATTTGTTCCCCTAGCTCTGGAACATTATTCTTGAACTCATCAGCTATTTTTTCCATGTCATGGCCACTAAGGATTATGCAAGTTAGCCTTGTCATTTGAGTCCCATCTAGTCCCTCTGGGGATTGATATTTGGACTCCATTAATTCATTGAATTTACCCAAAATGTACTCCTCTGGAGTGCATGTATCAGTGTTGAATGGGTCAGCTTCGGAGACCTTTGTGATAAATGCTTTATAAATATTTGAAGAATATTGAACTGTGTTGACTTTATCATGCAGAACCCCTACCAGTTGCTTGAGTACCTCCAATGCGAGGTCAAGTTTGGAGTGCTGAGTTCTCACAAAATTGAATGATTCTTCTCCCAAAATCCCAGACTCAGAGACCATTTCCTCCCCAAGGTTGAGGAGTTCTTCTAGTTCTACCTTCCATGCCTCATAGTTTTCCACATCACCCTCCCATATGTTAAGGATGGTTTCTGCCTGATGCAAAACCTGTCGCACCGCATATAAATCTGGGAGGGTAGATACCAGAAAACGTCGAGTGTTTCCTACTTGCAAAGTGACCCACTCATTGATCGCTTAGGCCTTCTTCTTTATTTCTCACAGGGATTCTATGTCACTCTGGGGTAATGGCACGTTAGACATGGAGGCCTCTGGGGGAATGGCACTAATAGGCCTAGCTATCTCAGTGAGCAATCCCATAAGGTTCGTTGTCTTTTCTTTTTCCTCTTTCAGCCTTTGGGCCTCTTTTTCGTATCGGGCCTCTTTCCTAGTGATATCTCTGTGATATTGTAATCTTCGACCTTAGTAGTTGCCTCATCGGTGTCTAGGGGAGGTGTTACAACAATGGCAATTGTTTCTCCTCCAAGCCTGGTTCAAAGAGTATGAATCATCCGGGATTTCTTGGCCTTTGGTGGGCCCTGGACCTGAGCCATCATTTCAGCTAGGGAGAGGTGAGCTCTAGGGGTGGAAAGGGCTTTTCTCTTCTTTCTTTCAACTAAACACTAAGGTGATAGGGGTGGCTTGTTCACCAAAGTCTGTTCTTTCAGTTCTTCCCTGGTGTCCTGTTGATGTTCCTCCTCAGTGGTGTGAGTCTCACCCATCCCTTTCTCTTTATCTTGGGCTTCATAAGGAACATTTTCCCCGGTGATATTTGTTTCCTCAGCCTTCTCCTTTGTATCTTCAGCTTCGTCTAGACCTTCATCAGCTGTCCTAGGGGTTTCCTCCTCTTGTTATTTTTTCTCTTTGGCCTCTATTGCTGGGATCTCTTCTTCTTCTGATATATCCTTTGGTAATAGGGGAGGTACCGGGCAAAGATTCAGTGTTTGTGCCGCGGTTATTACCTGCCCAAAGGTCACTCTGGGGAGTGGCACTTGGAACATGGTGGCTGAGGTTACGGTTGCTCTTGTAGGTCTGGTTCCCTCAGCGGATGCCACTTGTTCACTCTACTTTTTTTGGTCCACCCCTGTATCTTGCATCTCCAGAACCTCAGAAGCGATCTCCTGCTCTTCTTCCATCTGTTCCTCCTGCTCTTGTGCATGTCTTTGTTTCTTAGCTTCCTCCTCTGCTGGGACTTCAGCCTCTTTCTTCTTGATGTCCCCCTACAGATTACCAAACTTTTCAGTTGCAAAAACATCATCAAACTCATCCTACAGAGGAGGGTTGGTTGGGACATCGACAGGCTCTAGTTCCTTTCTCAGCTCTGGGGAGTCGGAAGAAAGGATCTCAACTTGTGGAGTCTGGGGCATCCCCAAATCTGGCTCCTTCTTGGGCTTTGGGTCAAGCCTCCTCCTTCTTCGAGTAATCAAGGGTAGGCCCGCATCCCTTATTGTTGCTTGCTCCACCAGATCGACCCCCATTGCCTTAACCATCAAGGCTGCTAGTGACGGGGAGGATGGAGGATGAATTGGCCTGGCCATAAGCACTGGGGTAGCTAGCTGTGTGATTAGCTTATCCTTCATTTGATGGGAGGCTTCTATCGATTGCCTTATTTTCTCTTTGATAGGCACTTCCTGCACAGTGGGATTTGCGTCTGCCCCCTTTCCTTTATCTACTCTTTGTGAGGAAGTCCCGGCCCCCGGGGTTAACTTTGGTACCAGCTGGGCCGTCCGGTGGACGCTTCTAGGGCACACCTTTTTGAAGTAGAGGTGGCTGCGTTCAACTATGTTGTGATTGAATTCTTCAATTGTGGGCCCTTCCTGTACATCCCAGTTCACTGGTGGAAGGGCCAATTTATCGATCCCCTTTTCCTTGTACTGGGGATCGACCGTGGAGCCAGTATCTGAGAAGTCCTCCAGGAATCTCCTGAGCTTCAATATTTCCATCATCCCTATGGTCATCCTGACAAAATGCCACCCCCAGACATCCACATCATCCTGGCAGTCTACCCAAAAATCCTCCATATGATATTGGTGGGGTTCTGATCCTCGGGGAAGCGCTGCTGCGATCTTGCCATGCGGATCAAAATGTTTTCGCACTAAGTAGAATTTTGCCAAGTTATAGCTCTTAAGCTCATTATCCGCCTCTTTGGCGGTGGCCAAACTACATGAATAATTCTCACAAATGATTGGGAATGGAATATTTGTTACCTTCTTTAAGGCAAAGAAGGCGTGTAGCTCCATCATTTGCCTGCAATATTCTAAGAGGATTATCTTGTCCCCGCAGTGTTTGGGTAACAAGTAGGGCTTCCCAGAGAAGCTGGTCACCCTTATATAATTATGCTTCTAAAATTGTATATAATAATGTCTGTAACTCCAGACTAAATTCATCGCCTCTGTGGACAGGCGGTATCCTACATCCCGGGTGGGTGTGAGCAGGTGGTAGTAAACGAAGGCATCATTTACTTGGAAAAAGTTGGGGAAGTTGGCCTCTCATTGTATTTGTGGGAAGTGGTCCCAAGGGGCCTTTTGTCCCAGGCTGATCCCAAGCACGCCCTCTGTAAGTAACCCATTGGTATGGGGCCGTTGTTGCGCCAGGGCCCAGAGGACATAATAAGTCATATAAAATTTCTTCTTCTTGGCCAGTTGGAGGAATTGGGAGTCCACATGGTTGGAGATTATGATAGCCCAGTCAAAATACTCCTTGCCCGTGTTGATACCTAGCAAAAAGTAGTAAATCCACCCTGAGAACTCTTGGGCATGTTGTTGTTCGAAGACCTGGCATAAGGCTATCATCCCCATTTGGATGCTTTCTTTGAATTTGGCCCTGGGGATTTCCAGCTTCATCCTCCTGGGATCCCTCTTCTGGGTCTTTAGCCAATGATTGTTCATGTATATGCAGGCTACTTCCTCCAATTGAGTGAATTGGGCCAAGGCATTTGACTAGGTGACCATGGCTGGTTTTTCAAATCGGGGGATCCCCAAGCCCCTCTGGAAGGTATCAGGATCGAGTGACACCAAGGGAGTAGGGTACCCTATTGGCTCCGAGGCTGCGAGCATAACAGCCCAGATAGATGTGTTGTAGTGTGCTGAAAGTGTGAGAGTAAGCTCTGGTGACTACATAGAGCGTGGGAAGCAAGCCACCTTGAGAATCCCAAAGTTTCCAATTTGAATGGGCAAAGGATCTTCGGCCTGTTGCTGAATGTACATAACTTTGACCAAGGCCTGCATTTCTGGCCATGTTCTGACACTGGTGTCGGTGATGAACTGGACTTTGCACTCAATCTTTGAGCCCGCAATGATTCTATCCTTTACATATTTCAAGCTCAAAGGCATCTTCTCCAGGGCCTTTTCCAACTTAGATCTGACTGCCGCCCTGGTACTTGCCGTGGAGGGTAGTTTCAGACTTTCGGGTGCTGAAGATGCGAAAGCTTCAGACGTATTTGCAAATTTTACTGCTTTGGAAACCTGCAAGGCAAGGTGACCGTCAAAGCCCATTAATAGACATATACTTCAGGGTCCGAAGATCTTACCACCATGGCATTTGCTTCCCCTGAAAAAGTTAGCTTCGTTCAAAAACTTCGGACAACATACATATACATATTGTGAACTTAGGAATTTAATTAACCATCCAGGTCTGGGAATTTTATCACACTTAGTAAGAAGGACATGGGATAGGTGATGGAAAGAGACCCAAAGCCTGGGGAAGTAACTGTTGGTAGAGGTGTACAAAAAGTGGGCCGTCAGATCCATGTGGGCGCCACGCGGGTGCGTAATAAATGGAAGTTATGGTGATGATGGTGGAGCCAACTATCTGAATGCATGAAAAGTGAAGGCCACTTGGGTAGATTTAAAAGCATGCATGGGTCATAAATGAAGGTCAAACTGGTTTATGGAGGAGAGAGAAAACCATCTATTTGAAACTGGCCGAGAGCCAAGTTTCAAACAGGCGGTATTCTGCACAGAATGAGCTCGCAAATGAAAACCAGCAACAGAGGCAGAATGGTGAGCTTGCTAGGCTACCTGGTAGGATACACACAGAATATACATCAGAGCTAAAGGATATATACACATAGACTAGAGGGATATACAACAAATATACACCAAATTTATACATATATACATTGTAGAGAAAACACTTACAGGAAACCAGACAAAGCACAAAATATTTACAACTTCCTACACTATATATAGACTAGATTACACCTGCACAGAGGGTGGACAACCCTCTGGCAGGGCCGACCCACCAACGGGCGGTAAACCAGAAGGAAACGCAAGGCAAGCAAACAAAAGCAAAAGAAACCCAAGACCCACAAAACCATAAAGAAAGAAAGCTGAAGGGAGAGGAGGCACCAACCTGAAAACATAGAAAGGAGAGGAAAGGAAACCTCTGTGAAAGCTCTGCAATAGATTCAACTTCCAAAATATCACAACTCGCCACCACCAACCACTCACGATCGCTTAGAAATTCTTGAAATTATTAGCACTGGATTATTGCTAAATTGCTGCAAATTGCTCTAAAATCACTCTGATTGCTCAAGTGTTTGATTGCAGTAAATGTGAAAATGACAGGTAACTTCTATATATACCCTCGGTAAAAATTAAGTCACCTTTCCATCTGCAAACTTAGGATAGACAGACCTCCAGATTCTGGGCCCGGGGATTCCATGCGATAATACCATCTTAATGAAAGAAGACATCGCGGCAAAGAATCTCAGAGTCTAAAATTTGGCTCCCGACAAAGGACGATCAACTCTGGGACCGGGGTCCCTGAGGCATGAGAGACCAACAGAATAAAGAAAAACCACGGGGAAGAAAACCCTGGAGAAGGCAAAGAAAGGAAACAAAGAAAAAGACAAGGCAAGAGCCAAAAGCAGAAAAACAAAAGGGGGACCCAACATTTTGCACACAAAATGTAGGGACGGGGATGCAGGGCATAACATAACCTGTTTGGGAGGAACTGGAGTTGCCTTAGATGTAGGCATCGTTGAAGGATACATATGTCTATCCAGAAATACCTGCTCAAAAGATTTTACATAGTGTCCAATAATATAGCTTTCTCATCATGTGAACAGATAGGGAGAAGACTATCTAATGTTTCTTCTCTTATCCTTATATCATCTTCAATTGCTTGCCTTTTTAATATGTCCAATATGTTCCATAGTTTGTCTGGTATAACTGTCTTGAGTTCCAATACCGACTTCTTGAATTTAATCATATGAGATATAATCACTGAATGAATTTATGATTTGTCTATCTCTTGATACTTATCATAGCCATTCTTGATAGATTATAGTCTACCTTCATTAACAATTCTATTCTTTAGGACTGTTAGACTAGGCCTGAATCCTACCTCAGGAGGGTCTTGTGTGTTCTTTACCTTGCTCCTTATGGTCCTTGAGGATGGATGACTTGTAGGAACTTGCTTCTTCCTTCTAGTCAACTTGCTAGGTACAGAAGGTGGAGAAGATTCTAGATCAATGGTGGTTGATGGTGCAAATGTATCTTCATTTGATTTCTTCTTCTTCTTCTTCTTCTTGGGCATATCATCAGACTTTTCTATTTTTACTTTTGTGGAAGTTTTCTCAAGTTCTTTGGCTATCTTATCTTCCCTAGTTCTGTCAAGGTCTTCTTGTGTAACACCATGGACTTTTAGGATATTTGAATTAATCCTTGATTCCTTGCTCTTTTTGTCTGCCCTGTACAAGATAGAATCAACTTGATTTGTCTTTTCTCTGTAAGTATCCCATCCAGGTTCATTGGGATCCTTGGGCGTGGATCGCGGATAGGAGGACTTGTGCATAACCTTCCAAAACATGTTCTTCAACTTCATAACTGAGAGGGTGAATCCATTTTGTTCTAGGCTCAACTACCTCCATGCAAGTACAGTCAGTCTCCACCATGAAGCAGATGGTGTCTTTGTGTTTCTCAACTATCTTCTTAGGTATCCTGAACCTCTTCTACATCTTGATCCTGAATTTTTTGATATCCATGTCCATAGAATCCTTCACGCTACTCTCTGATGTAGCCTTGAGTGATATCTGAGACATAGTAGGTTTACTCTTGTCTAGGTAAAGATTGGCAACTTTACCTAATGTGGAAGTAGAGATAGATGATCAATGAGCCAAACCTGAATATCTTTCTCTTTTCATGCTTAATAGATCAAATGTTCTCAATCAGCTGTGCGCGCAATAGTTCACATAGATTGTACTAAGTGTTATCTCTCACCATCCTTATTGCTGCAAGAACTATTGCTGCAGACACACTATTCGGTCTACTTGCCTGCTAAAACTTGTATCCAAGTATCATAGTGAGTAGTTTGATATCATCCTCCTTAATAGGATCAATTGTCATACTGTGCCTATCACTTCTGGATAAACATGCTTGTTCAACCTACTTCTTAGCATCCTTACCAGTAGGAAGAACTGGTCCAGTTTTGGAAAGTCCAATTATTTCAAGAATTAGGTCTGTAGTGATGTAGATAGGAACCTCACCAATCCAATATAGGTCATCATGTATCTTGCTTAGTAATATCTTAACCCATTCTGGCTCATAGAACTCATGCACATTAGAGTACTCAAAGATAGGGTTATCAGTGAGATGCACGTATTCATCCTTGAATGAATAGTCTGGTTTCATCATTGAGGCCATGAGAGTAGCAATATTGTTATCTCTAATCGTTTCCTTTTTACAGTATATGTACATGTGAATGTCTTCTACATGTACAACTCCTAGCGGAGTCTTAGAAAATGCTCCTTCTACATCATCTAGTATAGACTTGAAGGGATGCTTCTTAAACACAAATCTTTTCCTTTCAGTAATGTCGAATACAACTAGAGTGGCCATACTTACTTGTTGCTTGGATTAATAGGGTTTCACAGCAATTTGAAACGATGCAACTACTAGGGTTCCATTTCAACTTGCAATCTGTTCACAAACTGATCAAATTGATACCTTTGAATGCTTTGATTCTTAGTGCTCCTATTCTCTGCAAATTTTATGATCTCAGATGTAAAAAATGAGAATAATCAATCAATCCACCGATTTATATAAATTTTTTCTGCATTTAATGTCGTAAGTGCTTTCACTGATACTTTTGAACTTTATTCAGAATGTAGTATAGACAATGCATGAATGCATATTGTATTCTTTTTTTATCACTGAAATAATTTTAAAGGCGCATACTCAGAGATGAGTATACCAGCCACATAGGGGTTCAGAGGTAGAATAGCTCCCCCTAAGACCATGAGGGTCAACTATCCAGAAGTAGAAGGTGCATCCACTGAGGATGCATCTACTACCTTGTTCTCTTCATTATCTTTCTTTACTTAAACCCAAATTTTATCTGAATTAGTTTTAGCTTGCACAAACTTAACTTCTCCTGATTCTTCAAAGAGAGACATTTTAGGATTTTCTTGTCTTTGTTTTCTTGACCTGCAAAATCTTGAGATGTGTCCAACTTTTCCACATGAATAAAATATGATAGGAGGTATGATGTTATTATTCATCATGTTCCATTGCTTAGCTCTGTGTCCATTGTAATTACACATCTGACATGTAATATTCTGCAAGTTTCTTTAAGGTTGATTTATCTGATTATATTGAGTCTGATTCCTTTGGTTTAGTTGTGATTGATTTCTTTGATTTGTCCTGCAATGAATAGCCCTGTGACCAAACTTGTTACAAAAGTAACAATAACCATTAAAAGGTCTTACTTCTTTACAATCTCTTGCCAAGTGTCCATGCTTTTTACAAGCATAACAAGTTCTGTTAACTTGCTTGAGTTCATCTTTAGGTGGTTCTACAATGTTCTCCTCTTTCTTTGCTTTTGTGGATGCTTCTTGTGCTTTCTTTGTTTTTTGCATTGAATTGATTTTAGTTTGAGCTATACTGTATCCCATACCAGTGGTATCACCTTTAAGTTTTTGTGCATAAAGCTGTGATTGAATTAGATAAGAACTTGTGTTTAGTTTATCAATCTTGTCTAATGCTCCTGATAATTCAGATTCAATCTTATTCTTGATGTTTTCCAATTCCAAGATTTTCATATTAGCTTGTATGAGTTCTTCATCTAATTGTTTATTTTCTTCATTCTTCTCTTCAATAGTTGTTAGGCTATCAGTTAACTGATCATTCAATTCTTTTATCTTATCCTTTAAAGATAAGTTTTCTTCATCTATTTTCTTGACCATTTTACCCAAATCATTTGTAGAGCAATCTTTCAAATCTTTTCTTAACTTTTTTATAAGAATTTGTGAGCCATCAAATTTTAGTTTAAGTTCCTCATTTTCTTTCTCAGATCTATCTAGATCTTCAAGGGCTGCTTCAAGATTCTTTTTCAGTTGTTTTTCTTTTGTTGAATCCATGATCTCCTCAAGTGGTTAAACTTTCTTTCAGAGGACCAGAGCTCTAATACCAATTTTTGGAAACACTGAGAGGGGGGGGGGGGGGGGGGANGGGGGGTGAATCAGTGTTTGTCTATTTATTCTATTTCAGAAACTTTAAAAATAAATCAAATATATATCAATTGAAGCTTAACAAAAGAACACATAACATATGATATGATTACGGGGAAACCTTGATAAGAGGAAAACCCCGGTGGGAATTAGTACCCATAAATAGTGTACTAGTATAATGAACCTATTAAAGTTCATTTGCCCTGTTAGGAGTAGTCTTTACAATGAAAGTATAATGACCTGGTTAAGGGTCTAACCCTATTAGGATTATTTTACAAATAACCCTATTAGGGGTGAGGACTCGCTGTCCAAGAAGCTCACTGCTCAATAGGATGAAGGATACAACCTTCTGATAGTTGATATACACTATATCAAAAAGTGAACTGATGCATGTGACACAATTGTCTGATCAGTTTCGGTTATGCACTGATGCTCTTATACTCTTGAAGATCTTTATCTCATTCTGACATCTTATACTCTTCTTACATATCATTTCTCTGCATATTTGACTACACCTCTTAAAGAAACTTTGCATGTTATATATATATGTCCATGCCTGAATAGATGTAACTATAAACAAGACATTAGTCGGCCTAAAAATGACATTCACAATGCTTCCTAACAAATTTCCTTAACCGTTTCTACAATAATGTTTAATACATGATTACAAACTTATTATAGTAGGCGCTTACCCTTTACAAAACAAAAGATTACACACTAATCAAAAAAACTAAAGTCGCCTTCATACTCTATTTTCTGGACTGCTAGTATACTTGTTCTTTCTGTAACTTATCCGTACTGACATTCTATACCATGCGTGTATAGGGTAAGAATAAAAACATATCATAGAGATTATGTCTGAAGGCACTTAGTCTGAATCGGTCGTACGCACATGCATTGGTGCTCTGATTGACTGTATATCTCTGTTCTGTCCTGTATTCTATACTTAGTCAATTTCCACTTCAAAGTTTGCTGTCAAAAGT
Source organism: Thuja plicata (assembly GCA_018584345.1). Taxonomy (NCBI): domain Eukaryota; kingdom Viridiplantae; phylum Streptophyta; class Pinopsida; order Cupressales; family Cupressaceae; genus Thuja; species Thuja plicata. The sequence continues at coordinate 2,257,883 of MU228246.1, forward strand.
TCATATGACTTTGTTACCATAATGACAACACAAAATAGGTTATATACTCCCTAGGAGTCAACTTGCCAACATATTTTTGTTATTTTAATCATTTTTTATGCTTGCGACTGATGTTCTAAGTTGATTTATGTGACTATTTATATTCTCTCTTGTGAATTCTTGAATTATTGTTTGTTTGTAAAAGATTAATTGATATATATTTATGTGTTGGGAATGAGAATGAAAAACCCCTACATTCCCTCCCCATATTAAAAAAAACCATTTATAATTAATGTTAACAATGCATGTTTTCAACTTCCTTATTTCAAGCGAAAGAGTTAATTTTACAGTCTGACAATTTATGACACAATGACTACCATCACGACAATCTCAATCATCCTTTTTGCAATTACTATATAGCACAATTATGTTTAAAAGTGACTATGCACAAATCAATGAAAACCCTTAAATTTAATTTTCCAGATTGACATCGAGTCGTGATTGATTACGCTTGCTCGGGAATATTCTCGACCGTCACAGAAGCCCTGCAACTCTGAAATATTAATCATCCCTAAGAGGTATTGTGAATTAATTACTTATCTAAAATTGTAAAGGGTGGGAAATTTGGTTATGTTTAAGTGATTGATTATTTGAATATTTGTGTATTTCCTTAACTTTACATTTAATTGTAATTTACGTGTGTGATATTGTAATGGGATTAAGCATATAGGGGGAAGGAAGATAAGATATTCCTCTTTTATCCCCAAATGCACAAATGGAAGATCCAAATGGAATCAACCATTTGTAAATGAGAGTAAGGAAGAAGATCTTAAATTCAATTTTATGATTAAGGAGATATGATATATAATAGTAATTGAAAAGGATGAGAGGAAGTACCAACCTTAAAGAATTGGAGATCTGAAGAATGTTGTTTTTTGAGGTCTGTACTCTAATTCTAGAAAATCTGAAGTATGATCTGGAATAGAAACGCAGAGACGAACAAAACCCAGAAATATTTTTCTGATCTGACACCGTCTTATGAAAAAGGTCGACCTTGACCCAAAAATGTCACCCATGACCCAATAATCTCGTCCCTGACCTGCACAAGTCCAACAGAAAATCTATTTGCAGATCCTGATAGTTCGCTGAAAAGGGTATCCAGATCTGAGTTCAAATATTCAATCCTGAACCTTTACTTGCAAGAAAAAAAGATTTGTTTGTTGGGGGGGAGGGGTTTGCCTTAGTCAAACCCCGATTTAGGAATTAACCTTGAAATAAATAGAGTATAGAACGCTAGAAAGTAGTAGAATTGAATCTAATAATGAAGCTATAATATTAAAATAGATATGCAATTGTAATTCAAATGTAGACAAATATATAGATATGAAAGCTTGGAATTTGGATATCATAAACCTCCATGATTGTAGGCTTGAAATCCACCTTGAAGAGAATGAATGAGTGTTTAAGGATGCACAAAGGATCTTAAAGGAATATCACACCACCATGATGGCTAGATCTAGGGTTTGAATGATGAATCTTGAATGTTTGAACCTAATCCCTTGAAAGGCTTGAAAGCTTGAATCCTTGATCTTCAATGGAGAACTTGAGTGCTTGAGAGGAAGATTTGAACACCTTGAAAGCTTGGAAACATGTAGAACAATGGATGCTTGAACTTTTTTCTTGATGACTTCTTGCTTGATTTCACCCGGAAAGACTACTTATTGCTCAATATCGCTTCTTGTATCACTTAGAGAAAATGAGAGGAGAAAACTTCCTTTTATTTGAAATTAGGGAACAATCTTCTAACGAGGCCAAAATAGAAGAATTAAATTCCAATTTTAAACCCATTCCCCTACAAGAGGATCTGTATTAAATATAATTTAGGATTTTTCACTTGGGAACCCAAAATAGCCGACTCGGAAGTGGGAAAATGAATTTTTGATGACCTCCGGCAGCAGACAAACTTCTAGATTTGGAAGGGGGACCCAGGTCAAGATGGAGGCCGACCCTGACCTAGGTCAAGGTTGAGTTCTACCCTAACCTAGGTCAAGGTCAAGGTCAACCTTGACCCAGGGGGTCAGAACCCTTGGAAAAAGTGTCAGGTGGGATAGAAGGTGCCCAGAGAGGCCCAATCAGGGTCCTAAACAGGCACAGAAGTAGGAGATCATGCAGAAATGAGGGGATAGTATTAAAGTGGTAAAAAAAATCCCCTAAGGAGGGCTAAACATTCTTATCATGGAAGTGCTTCCATTTTAAGATGATACATTAAGCCCCCACTTTAGCGTAAGTATTAAAATCGAACATGCTTTCGGTAAAGTTAGAAGAAAGAATCTGGTGGATTGCAACAAGGTAGAACACCACTAAGTCAAGGACATGAGCCCTTAGATAAAGGTTTCTAACTCAACACACATGCATAAAAGATATGAAAAATAAAGAGAAATCAATCATAGAAACATTCATGACTACATAAGCAAGACAAGAACAACACTATAGATAACATAGCTTCATGATCTAATCCTAGTAGCATGAAAGTGAAAGAGAGAGAAAGGAAAGTGATTACCTTTCCTAGTAATATTCCCACCTTACTATGAATCACCAAGGAGGGAGAGCCCAATAGGTTCACCCATAAACTATGCTTGTAATTGTAATGCATCTTCTGATGGCTTTTGAAAATATCCATAGATCCACATTCTTGTATCACTATGAATATAAAATGCGTGTCTTTTCAGGATTTAGCAAATTATGTGTGTTACCTTCCAAGGATTTAGAATATTGAAAAAAATAAAAAGGGTACGTATCTCTTCAGGGTTTAGCAACTTATGTACGTTACCTTCTGAGGATTTAGCAAAAATAAAAGTAAAAATGCGTCTCTTCAAGGATTTAGCAACTTATGTGTGTTACCTTCCAAGGATTTAGCATATTGCAAAATGTAAATTAATGTAAAATATAGTACAAGGGAGACCTTAGATATGCCCCCCTCCTTATCATGACTACCCACTAGGAAGGATAAGGAAGAGAAAGAGGATACCTACTTCACAAGGTAAGGAGATATCTAGCTTAACAACAATGTATACCATTTTCTTAGCGAAGAGCCTTGACCATTACATCCAAGAGCATAGATAATCGTGAAATGGATATGTCACTTATGTAAAAAGGATCCTCAAAAGGGAAGAGATCTTATCAACAAGAATCTCACCATAGAGGAGTGCTTAGGATAAAATGTCATCTTCTAAAGTAAAGAGGGACCAAAGATTCAATCATCAAGCCCCCTGTAATCAAGAGGAAGTAGAATCTTAGGATGAAGGAATCAAACTCTAACCCAAAGCAAGAGAAAGAGTTTATCAAAATCATAGTTTGTGAATTAAAGAAGAGGTGATGACCTAGGACTATCACCTCTCATATAAGAGGGTATCCATAGTAAAAAACATACATCTTTATAAGGAAATAATATTATATGATAAACAAATGCCACTAAGATAAGGAAAGTAAATCCTTAGATAGAGGAAGAAGGAAAATACCTTGCCCCCCAGGTGTGAAGGCAAGGGATATATCAAATTATATCAAGAGATTTCATATCAAAGATATATATTTACAATACAAATGTCCTAGAAAAGATATCATGAATTATTTATAGGGATAGAATATAAAAAGAATAACCAATTAAACTCAAAACAAAATACATGTTTAAGAGCAAAATGGGTCCTAGAAGACTGGAATAAAATACCTCTTGCCCCCCAGTGAAGAGACAAGAGTAAAAATGCAATCTAACTTGTAGAAGAATGAGGGGAATGCCCTATATCAAAATTATGAAGAAATTGTAATACTTCACGGGAATGAGATATAATTCCCAAAGCAGCTCTTTCTCTAACATATAACTTGAAATGTACACAATCATCAAGTAAATGTTTATTACTATAATGGAAAGGACATTTATATTTAGATAGAGCGTTTCTCAGAATAGGTTTGAAGATTTCTTTCTTGGAATTCATTAATTGAACATACACTTTCTTAGCCACATCTTAAGGAGTATCATGGTGATCTAAATAAGGTGTTGGAAGAAGAACATGAGGAGGGGGATAGTGAATAAGATCCACTACCTTGATTGGAGGAGGTGGGAAACATATACCATGCATATCTTGTTTAGGAGATGAATGAATCGGGTTTTTAATGCCTTGTTCATTGATACCAAGCCCTAAACCTTTATAGCCTTGTTTATCCAACCATAGTATATCCAGTAGTGTACCTATCTTGCAAAGCTTCAATAGGAGGAGATTGCTTATGGTGCTCATTAGAAAATTTTGTGTATGGTGGAATGATAGGATTAGAAGAGGTTTCCTTGTTTTTCCCTTTATCATCATAATGGATTGGATAGAGAGGTGAAGGTAAATGAAATAATTCTCAAACATCATTATCATTGATCCTAGCTTGAGCCCCATCATAAGTGTGGGAATAACTAGGGATTGAAGGTGGAGAAATAGGAATAGGAATATTTGGAATCGCATTAGAATTGATAGGATTAGGGTTAGGAATACTAGGAGATAGATTAGGCATGATAGGAGTAGGAAGATTAGGAGGTGAGGTAGCATCTACCCAATTCTTCACATAATCCAAAAGAGTAATAAGTCCACTACACAAATCCTTAATAAATGTTTTGAAAGTAGGAAGACTAGTATTAGTTAATCTCAAAATAGCATAAGCAAGTGAAACATGGAGATTAAAAAACATGATTAAATGGATGATACTCTCATAGACATCATAAGTACTATAAAGAGATGCTAAAAGAAGCATAGTAATAAAAATAGCCATACACCAAAAGATCTTCATAATGAATGACATGCAAGAAGTGTTGTTGTATTTTTATGAATATTTTTTTTTTTGTATTTTAAAATGCAAGATCATAAAAGAAAATTAATTGAATATGCAAGATCTAATGTAAGAGGCAAAGCATCTAACACCAACAAGAAAGAGTTTTCTATCCCGGGTTCACAAAAATGTAAAGGGTGGGAAATTTGGTTATGTTTAAGTGATTGATTATTTGAATGTTTGTGTATTTCCTTAACCTTTACATTTAATTGTAATTTATGTGTGTGATATTGTAATGTTATTAAGCATATAGGGGGAAGTAAGATAAGATATTCCTCTTTTATCCCCAAATGCACGAATGGAAGATCCAAATTTATTAACCCAAAAGAAGGATCAATGCACAAATGAATCAACCATTTGGAAATGAGAGTAAGGAAGAAGATCTTAAATTCAATTTTATGATTAAGGAGATATGATATATAATAGTAATTGAAAAGGATGAGAGGAAGTACCAACCTTATAGAATTTCAGATCTGAAGAATGTTTTTTTTTGAGGTCTATACTCTATTTCTGGAAAATCTCAAGTATGATCCGAAATAGAAACGCAGAGACGAACAAAACCCAGAAATATTTTTCTGATCTGAGACTGTCTTATGAAAAAAGTTGACCTTGACCTACAAATATCACCCCTGACACAATAATATCGACCCTGACCTTCACAGGTCCGTCAGAAAATCTGTTCGCGGATCCTGATAGTTCACTGAAAAGGGTATCTAGATCTGAGTTTAAATCTTCAATCCTGAACATGTACCTACAAGAAAAATAGATTTGTTTGTTGGGGGGAGGGTTTTTCCTTAGTCAAACCTCAATTTAGGAATTAACCTTGAAATCAATAAAGTATAGAATGCTAGAAAGTAGTAGAATTGAATCTAAGAATGAAGCTATGATATTCAAATAGATATGCAATTGTAATTCAAATGTAGAAAAATATATAGATATGAAAGATTGGACTTTAGATACCATAAACCTCCATGATTGTATTCTTTAAATCCACCTTGAAGAGAATGAATGAGTGTTTGAGGATGCACAAAGGATCTTGAAGGAAGATCACGCCACCATGATGACTAGATCTAGGTTTTGAATGATGAATCTTGAATTTTTGAACCTAATCCCTTCAAAGGCTTGAAATCTTGAATCCTTTATCTTCAATGCAGAACTTGAGTTCTTAAGAGGAAGACTTGAACACCTTGAAATATTGGAAACATGTAGAACAATGGATGCTTGAAATTTTTTCTTGATGAATTCTTTCTTGATTTCACCTGGATAGACTCCTTATTGCTCAATATCGCTTCTTGTAACACTTAGAGAAAATGAGAGGAGTAAACTTCCTTTTATATGAAATTAGGGCACAATCTTCTAAGGAGGCCAACATAGGAGAGTTAAATTCCAATTTGAAACCCATTCCCCTAGAAGAGGACCTATATTAAATATAATTTAGGATTTTCTGCTTCGGAACCCAAAACAGCCGAGCCGGAAGTGGGAAAATGAATTTTTTATGACCTTCGGCAACCGACAAACTTCCAGATTTGGAAGGGGGACCCAATTCAAGGTCAAGGTCGACCCCAACCTAGGTTAAGGTCAATTTTGACCCTAAACTAGGTCATGATCGAGGTCGAGCTTGACCCAGGGGGTTAGAACACCTGGAAAAAGTGCCAGGTGGGATAGAAGGTGCCCGGAGAGGCCCAATCAGGTCCTAAACAGGCACAGAAGCAGGAGATGATGCAGAAATGAGGGGATAGTATGATGGTGATCAAAAACATCCCCTAAGGAGGGATAAACATTCTTATCATGGAAGTTCTTCCATTTTAAGATGATGCATTAAGCCCCCACTTTAGCGGAAGTATGGAAATCAAACATGCTTTCGGTAAAGTTAGAAGAAAGACTCTAGTGGATCGCAACAAGGTAGAAAACCACTAATTCAAGGACATGAGCCCTTAGACAAAGGTTTCTAACTCAACACACATGCATAAAATATATGAAAAATAAAGAGTAATCAATCATAGAAACATACATGACTACATAAGCAAGACAAGAACAACACTATAGATAACATAGCTTCATGATCTAATCCTACTAGCATGAAAGCGAAAGAGAGAGAAGGGAAAGTGATTACCTCACCTAGTAAGATGCCCACCTTACTTTGAATCACCATGGAGGGAGAGCCCAATAGGTTCACCCATAAACTGTGCTTGTAATTGTAATGGTCTTCTGACGGCTTTTGAAAATATCCATAGATCCACATTCTTGTATCACTATGAATATAAAATGCTTGTCTTTTTCAGGATTTAGCAACTTATGTGTGTTACCTTCCAAGGATTTAGAATATTGAAAAAAATAAAAATGGTGTGTATCTCTTCAGGGTTTAGCAACTTATGTGTGTTACATTCTGAGGATTTAGCAAAAATAAAAGTAAAAATACATGTCTCTTCAGGATTTAGCAACTTATGTGCATTACCTTCCAAGGATTTAACATATTGAAAAATGTAAATTAATGTAAAATATAGTACAAGGGAGACCCTATATATGCCCCCCTCCTTATCATGACTACCCACTAGGCAAGATAAGGAAGAGAAAGAGGATACCTACTTCACAAGGTAAGGAGATATCCAGCTTAACAAAAATGTATACCATTTTCTTAGTGAAGATCCTTGACCCTTACATCTAAGAGCATAGATAATCATGAAATGGATATGTCACTTATGTAAAAAGGATCCTCAAAAGGGAAGAGATCTTATCAACAAGACCCTCATCATAGAGGAGTGCTTAGGATAAAATGTCATCTTCTAAAGAAAAGAGGGACCAAAGATTCAATCACCAAGTCCCCTGTAATCAAGAGGAAGCAGAATCTTAGGATGAAGGAATCAAACTCTAACCCAAAGCAAGAGAAAGAGTTTATCAAAAGGATATTGTGCAAAATAAAGAAGAGGTGATGACCTAGGACTATCACCTCTCATATAAGAGGGCATCCATAGTAAAAAACATACATCTTTATAAGGAAATAATGTTATATGAAACAAATGCCACTAAGCTAAGGAAAGTAAATCCTTAGATAGAGGAAAAAGTAAAATACCTTGCCCCCCAGGTGTGAAGGCAAGGGATATATAAAATTATATCAAGAGATTTCATAGCAAAGAGATATATTTACAAAAAAAATGTCCTAGAAAATATATCATGAATGATTTATAGGGATAGAATATAGAAAGAATAACCAATTAAACTCAAAACAAAATACATGTTTAAGAGCAAAATGGATCCTAGAAGACTGGAATAAAATACCTCTTGCCCCCCAGTGAAGAGACAAGAGGAAAAATGCAATCTAACTTGTAGAAGAATGAGGGGAATGCCCTATATCAAAATTTTGAATAAATTATAATACTGCACGGGAATGAGGTATAATTCCCAAAGTAGCTCTTTCTCTAACATATAACTTGAAATGCACACAATCAACAAGTAAATGTTTATTACTATAATGAAAAGGACATTTATATTTAGAGAGAGAATTTCTCTGAATAGGTTTGAAGATTTCTTTCTTGGAATTCATTAACTGAACATACACTTTCTTAGCCACATCTTGAGGAGTATCATGGTGATCTAAAGAAGGTGTTGGAAGAAGAACATGAAGAGGAGGATGGTGGTTAAGATCCACTACCTAGATTGGAGGAGGTGGGAAACCTATACCATGCATATCTTGTTTAGGAGATGAATGAATCGGGTTTTTAATTCCTTGTTCATTGATACCAAGCCCTAAACCTTTATAGCCTTGTTTATCCACCATAGTATATCCAGTAGTGTACCTATCTTGCAAAGCTTCAATAGGAGGAGATTGATTATGGTGCTCATGAGAAAATGTTGTGTA
>MU228246.1:2266630-2304544 GCA_018584345.1 Thuja plicata
GGGAGGTGAAGGTAAATGAAAGAATTCTCGAACATCATTATCATGGATCCTAGCTTGAGCCCCATCATAAGTGTGGGAAGAACTAGGGATTGAAGGTGGAGAAATAGGAATAGGAATATTTGGAATTCCATTAGATTTGATAGGATTAGGGTTAGGAAGATTAGGATCTAGATTAGGAATGATAGGAGTAGGAAGATTAGGAGGTGAGGTATCATCAACCCATTCTTCACATAATCCAAAAGAGTAATAAGTCCACTACACAAATCCTTAATGAAAGTTTTGAAAGTAGAAAGACTAGTATTAGTTAATCTCAAAATAGCATAAGCAAGTGAAACATGGAGATTAACAAACATGATGAAATGGATGATACTCTCATAGACATCATAAGTACTATAAAGAGATGCTAAAAGAAGCTTAACAAGAAAAATAGCCATACACCAAAAGATCTTCATAATGAATGAGATGCAAGAAGTGTTTCTGTATTTTTATGAATATATATATTTTTTTGTATTTTAGAATGAAAGAGAATAAAAGAAAATTAATTTAATATGCAAGAGCTAATGTAAGAGGCAAAACATCTAACACCAACAAGAAAGAGTTGTCTATCGCGGGTTCACAAAAATGTAAAGGGTGGGAAATTTGGTTATGTTTAAGTGATTGATTATTTGAATGTTTGTGTATTTCCTTAACCTTTACATTTAATTGTAATTTATGTGTGTGATATTGTAATGTGATTAAGAATATAGGGGGAAGGAAGATAAGATAATCCTCTTTTATCCCCAAATGCACAAATGGGAGATCCAAATTGATTAACCCAAAAGAAGGATCAATGCGCAAATGAATAAACCATTTGGAAATGAGAGTAAGGAAGAAGATCTTAAATTCAATTTTATGATTAAGGAGATATGATATATAACAGTAGTTGAAAATGATGAGAGGAAGTACCAACCTTAAAGAATTTCAGATCTGAAGAATGATGTTTTCTAAGGTCTGTACTCTATTTCTAGAAAATCTAAAGTATGATCGGGAACAGATTCGTAGAGATGAACAAAACCCAGAAATATTTTTCTGATCTAACACCGTCTTATGAAAAAGGTTGACCTTGACCCACAAATGTCACCCCTGACCCAATAATCTTGACCTTGACCTGCACAGGTCTGATAGAAAATCTGTCTGTGGATCCCGATAGTTCGCTGGAATGGGTATCCAGATCTGAGTTCAAATCTTCAATCCTGAACCTGTACCCACAAGAAAAAGAGATTTGTTTGTTCGGAGGGAGGGGTTTGCCTTAATCAAACCCCAATTTAGGAATTAAACTTGAAGTCAATAAATTATAGAATGCTAGAAAGTAGTAGAATTGAATCTAATAATAAAGCTATGATATTCAAATAGATATGCAATTGTAATTCAAAAGTAGACAAATATATAGTTATGAAGGCTTGGACTTTAGATACCATAAACCTCCATGATTATATGCTTGAAATCCACCTTGAAGAGAATGAATGAGTGTTTGAGGATGCACAAAGGATCTTGAAGGAAGATCACACCACCATGATGGCTAGATCTAGGGTTTGAATGATGAATCTTGAATGTTTGAACCTAATCCCTTCAAAGGCTTGAAAGCTTGAATCCTTGATCTTCAATGGAGAACTTAAGTGCTTGAGAGGAAGAATTAAACACCTTGAAAGGTTGGAAACATGTAGAAAAATGGATGCTTGAACTTTTTTCTTTATGACTTCTTGCTTGATTTCACCTGGAAAGACTCCTTATTGCTCAATATCACTTCCTGTATCACTTAGAGAAAATGAGAGGAGAAAACTTCCTTTTATATGAAATTAGGGCACAATATTCTAAAGAGGCTGACATACAATAATTTAATTCCAATTTTAAACCCATGCCCCTAGAAGAAGACCTATATTAAATATAATTTAGGATTTGCCGCTTCAGAACCCAAAACAGCTGACCCAGAAGTGGGTAAATGAATTTTTTATGATCTCCGGCAACCGACAAACTTCCAGATTTGGAAGGGGGACCCAGGTCAAGGTCGATGTTGACCCTGACCTAGGTCAAGGTCAAGGTCAGCCTTGACCCAGGGGTTCAGAACCCTTGTAAAAAGTGTCAGGTGGGATAGAAGGTGCCCGTAGAGGCACAATCAAGGTCCTAAACAGTCACTGAAGCAGGAGATGATACAGAAATGAGGGGACAGTATGATGGTGGTCAAAAACATCCCCTAAGGAGGGCTAAATTTTCTTATCATGGAAGTGCTTCAATTTTAAGACGATACAGAAATATTAATATGTGATTTACTACTGAACTTGATAAGAATTCTAATGACTGGCAATTTTGCATCTTCTTTATCCAAGTCGAATATGCTTTATTTGCTAGATGGAATAGAAATATGCCAAGGCTGATGACTAGGGCTTGCACCAAAAGAAGGTGCAAGGGTTACGGCGATAGGAAATTATATATAATTTTATATGATAAAGAGTATAATTTTATACGTGTGAATAAAAGATAAATGTGTAATTATTTAATTTATACTTAGGCTATTAATCCTAATTAGTCATCAATACATATTTAAAACTTGTTTATGTAAGTCATTATCATTTAGGAGTTTACTAGAGATGTGTCAATTTCATTTCGATACATCATCCTAGTTTAGTGGGTTGTTTTTTGCTACCACTCGTGTTTGAGGAGTCCATCCTTCCTTTCATGGTTTCACTTTCACTGATATGTACTCTCTTCTCTCTTATTATTGAATGGTCAATTAAATTTTGATTCATGTCTTTTTGGTTCATTTTAATTTCTTGGATCTTGTAGGTTTTCTATATGGTCTCAAAGCCGAGCAACTCGATAATTTGTAGCAGATAGTTGGTGAACTTAGAAGTCATGAGTTGGAAAATGAACTCCTAGGTCTTAGTCCTTCAATTTTCTCAACTTTAGAGGACTTCTTCACTAAATTTAAATATTTGAAATTGCAATTAAAAGATTCTGGTATCGATAAGAAAGATGATCAATTAATATTTTTTGTCTTTTTCAAACTAGGTTCTAAATTTTTTGTGTTTGTCTCTACTTTCTATTCCACTAAAAGAGCCCTTGGTGCCTCATGGTATGTTCCCTCACTTGATAAATTTATTGTTGATCTTGCAAGGGAGCAAGAAAATTTAATTCAAATGGGTACTTTGAAATCTAGTAAGGCACAAGCTCTAATTGCAGAAAATGAAAAGAAACAAAATGCTAAAGGAGATAAAAATAACACTAAAATGGACAAATAAGGTGAGAAAGAAGAAAAAATTGATAACTTCAAAAAAGATTACTCATCTCAAAGTAAATCAATTACTGAAAGAATTAAATATCCCTTTTGTAAAAAAACTTGTCATGAAGAACATCAATGCATGAAAAAATAGATTAAAAACCTCAAATTTTTTCTCAGAAAGAATAATATTGAGGTAACTGATTTGTCAAAGCATCTTCTTCAAATCGGGAAATTACTAAGGAAAAAGAGAAATTGAAAGGCATGGTCTTATTTTCTCAAGCAATTATAGATTATTGTGCTACACACCATATGCATTCTCAACTTGATGTGAACTCTTCAGATCCTGATTCTAGTCCTAATAATTCAGATGATTCAGAATATGACAATCATGTTCAGGTAGATTTTCAGGAAGGGTCACATTCTCTTCTTAGTGTGCGATCTCCATCAGCAACATCATCATCCTTGGGGGGGCTTATAGGCTTCTTCACTTCTTATCTCTTTTTTGTAGGATAATTTTTTCCCACTGGGTTTTCTATCTTTCTCCTTTTATGAGAGATGTCATTGTACATGAGTACCTCATCAGGCTAGTAGTTGGGACTCTTTTTTATCTTGTCCTCTTAAGTTATGCTTAAGAGGGGGGTGTTAGTGTAATTATTTAATTTACACCTAGGCTATTAATCCTAATTATTTGTCCATACATGTATGACACTTGTTGATGTAAGTCGTCATCATTCAGGAGTCTACTAGAGATTGTCGATTTCATTTTGACAAATCATCCTAGTTTAGTGGGTTGTTTTTTGCCACCACTCATGTTTGAGGAGTCCATCCCTCCTTTCATGGTTGCACTTTCACCTATAAGTACTCTCTTCTTTCTAATTATTTAATGGTCGATTAGGTTTTCATTCATGTATTTGTGCTTTAGTTTTATCTCTTAGATCTTGTACATTTCCTATAGATATTAATTTAATTTACAATATCTTATGTGCATAATACAGTTTTTATTATAGAATTCTTAATTTGAGATTGATGATTTTCTATGTTTCTCTCTCTATATATATATTTCTTCTTGCTTGTCATGGCCTAATTGTAATAGAAATGAATTGGTTGTTTGAATTTAAATTTAAATTATAATGGTTTATAAATTTGATAGTGGCATTGAATCAATACAGATAGCCAAGAACTTTGTAAAAGATGTTTAAAAAATGTTTAGCACATCTTAGTCTAAAATAATAATGGTTTTGATCCTTAAATAAGGATAAACTACATGGTTTTGAAAGGCATTATTATATAACTTGTATGTAGACTAAGAGTATATATGGTGGTTTCTTTTCTCAATAACTCTAAACATTCAATTCAAAGACGAAGGAAACAATTTTTTTTGTCAAAATAAAGTATAATTTCGGAGCTTAAAGTGTATGAAGTGACTATAATAGCTAGCCATACATTGTGACCAGTGTGTCACTTTTACATGTATTAACCTTCTTTCTTTTACATTTCTAAAATATCATATCCGTTATCTATCATAACTTTAATCTACATAATTTAATTTTATGCATTTATTTTATTTATTTATTTTTCTATTACACTTTGAAAAGATTAAAAGTTTGATGAGTAAAATAATAAAAATAATACCGTCATCCTTATCAATTGTACTCAACCAATTAAAATATAACCTTTTAATTAATTAATTAATTTCATATTATTATTGCTAAAGATTAAAATTGTCAAGAATAATGTTTTCATTAAATAGATAACATAAGAATAGAAATTTGGTAATGTAATAATAGATGTCACCCTTACCAATTATATACAATTAATTAAAATATAATGCCTTAATATTATTACCATATCTTTACATAACCATTGAAAATTATAAGGAAATAAAAGTTTACATAGATGAAAGACTTATGAACCATCCTATTTTAATTGAATGGGCAAGATTTGAGGAGACTATTTCAAAGCCCAATCATGACATTATTAACAATTAAGGTTTGATAAACAAATTTTTGACAACTATGGATTCATAGCTTTTTGGATATTTTAAAGAAATATTTGAAAGAAATGAGCATTCAAAAATAACGTGGAATAATGATCAAGTGTGTGGCTCTACAACATAGCAAAATAAATAGATATTTTCTACCATTGAATAGACCATAGCTTGTTAGATATCTGTGTCATTCTCACACAACAATTAGGTCCCACTTTTTGAAGATGATCATTAAAGTTTAATATGGTTAATTCCTTGATAATAAAGACACCGACAATTTCCTTAACAATATTACTTAACTAATAAGAATGGTTTATTTTGGTTGATTCTACCTAGGAAAAATGAATTTTGTTCTTCCCAAATTGGCAATGTAAATCTTTGATTTAGGGCACTCTAGATTGGGTTTCATATGAGTAAAATTTAATGTGTTTATTGTTTAATAGAGTTTAAATTAAGAACAATGTTGGATTGATAATATTAAGTGCCCTCCAAATTGAATTTGAAATCCTTCTCATTCTTGTTCAACACATGATGTTGTTGTTTTTTACCATTAGAGACCAATGTGTTTTGATCCATCAACTTCCAACTCGCAAGGCTTAGATAGATGAAAAAGATCAAGTGGGATTTCTTGCAACTTTGATACCACTTGACACTATGGAATGTGTAGCTCAAGATAAAGGTGGATTGTTTGTTACAGAATATGGACAGTTCCTGCCAGATTTTGAAGATTTTGCACTTCCTATGCAAATGGATGGCATCCACACCCTTTCAAAATGTTGGATATCAATTGTCTTACACATGGAGGATGTTAAAACTCCTGAGATAGATGTCGCACTAATTTTGGATATATTGGTAAGATAGAAAATGTCTTTGAAATTTTTTGTATGTTAAATTCCACACAAAAATTTAAAAAAACTAGAAAATATAACAAATATTCACTACCTTACACAATGTAGAATTAATATTATTATCAAAAATTGAAAAAATAAAATTATAATTTTGTAATACATATATTAGTTTTATTGCACGATATTCCTATTACAAGACGAAGAATAACGCAAATTTGACCAAATGGGCAGAAAGTAAAGTTGAATCTTTGGACACAAGCATCACAAAAGATTAAATTGCAGATTCTGAAAGATTTTTTTGGTACTGTGGGCTTGAGTTTTTCAGATATTAATTATATTTTCTTTTATAAATCTCAATGAAAGCGGGAGAAAAACTGCAACTAACAAAAATTCTATGGGCTCTTCTACGTCATCATTTCTCACTTGTCAGCTATCAACCATGAAAAGTAAAGTTCGAAATGAACTCATATAGAAAATTCATTGGTCTTGTTTACACTTATGTATTTTTGTAATAACGTCTTCACTGTTCTTTCTCATCCCTAGCTCTTTTTGGGTATTATTTTAATGCATTTTATTTAATCTAATCACTTATCTGGGAAAACCTAGCCTACTTCTAATTTCTAATCTTGTTTGTTCCATTTTATTCCAATGGCAAAGGCAAAGCAACTAAGCTATGATTTTGAGGAAATTGCACCTCCAACTAAAAAGGTTTCCCAATGAATTATGGTTGGGGAAGACATTATATTAGTAGGATACATTTTCTGATTATAAATTTTTTATGAGCATAGTTTGATCATGTTTCTTTGTATACTAGATTGTCTCCAATGGGCAGAATGCTAATCCAAGCCGAATGTAGTATAGAATGCAAAGACTGTGTTAATGGAAGGAGGGACTTAGAACAAGGCCATTGGTCACTACTGGTACTCGTGTCTAATATTCATAATTCTTATTCATAATAAACTTGATCAGTCATCTTCTTTTTTGTTAACCACCATTGTTGATCATTGTACTATCAACCATAGAATATAATGATAAATGGTGAGATTGTGTGGGTTGTATTTGGGTTTGTCTAATTCTCCGTAGAACCAATTATTTATAATTATTTTAATATTGAATATATTATTACTTTATAATGTATTAAATTCAATATTTAATTAAAAAATATAAATAAAAGTTATATAATATTTATTAGATTTAAATATTATATATTAAAATATATACATATCAAATTTTATACCATGAATATATAAAAATATTAAATATGTTTAGTATATATATTACATATTAGTTAGTTATTCACATATCATATTAAATATAATTATTGTTGTTATACACTTTTTTTTTTCAATAAGTAGTATATTCCTATTGCAACAAAATATTAGAGAGGGAGGGATATAGCGATATAGAAAGATTGAGATATTGTGTGTGTGTGTGTGTGTGTGTGTGTGTGTGTGTGTGTGTGATATATATAAAGACGGAGATAAAAAGTGATATGTAGAGAGGGGGAGAGAGGGGGAGAGATATAGGGATGGAGAGGGATGGAGAGATAACAAGATAGAGATAGAGGGAGAGATGGGGGAAGAAATATGGATATTTAGAGATTTAAAGGTATGAGAAGAGGGTAATGAAGAGAGATAGATGGATAGAGGGAGGGAGATGTCTAGATAAGGAGGGGGGAGAGGAAGGCAGAGATAGAAAGATATATAGGGAGATATAAAGGGAGACATGGAGAGGGAGAGATAGACATGAATAGATAGAAATAGATATAGTTTGTGAGATAGATTGATAGAGAGATAAGGAGATATAGAGAGGATGAGAGGGAGATACGAACAAAGCGACAAACACTTAGTTGACTTTCCATACCTCTTCAACGTACCCATTGCACACTAAGGTGTGATTTCTAGTATTAACAATGTGTGTTTGTTATACCCATTACACATGTTGGAAATTGTAGGCTATTTTTTCCAGCATTAAGCCCGACATAGATAACCAATCTGAGACACCTTCATCATGGGCTAAAACTCTTTCAGGAAAACATGTCATCTTATCTTTCCCAGTCGACCAACATTCAGATTTTCCCAATTTTTCAATTTTGCAAGAGAGAAAAGGCATCTTTGTGAAATGGTGACATATTTTGCCATTTCACACTTAACTTTGGCAAGGTGAAAGAAGGAAGTGTGAAATGGTGAAAACTTTTCCATTTCACAAAGATGCATTTTTTCCCTTGCAAAATTACAAAATTGGGAAAACATGACATGGTTTTCCACCTGGGAAGATAACATGACATGTTAGCCCTAACATAGTTTTAGCCCATGATGAAGATGTCTCAGATCGGTTATCTATGATGGGCTAAATGATGGCAAAAATAGCCAACAATTTCTATGTGTAAACTTTGACTTGGGAATGTGAAAGGGAAACCCCTGCATTCTCTCTCCATATTCAAAAAAGTGTTTACAACTAATGTTAAAAATTCATGTTTGCAACTAATATTAACAATGTGTGATTGCTATACCCATTACACATGTTGGAAATTGTTGGCCATTTTTTCCACCATTAATCCCAGCATAGATAATGAATCAGAGACATCTTCATCATGGGCTAAAACTTTGCCATGGCCAACACATCATGTTATCTTCCCAGGTGGGCCAACATGTCACGTTTTCTCACTTTCACAATTTTGTAAGTGTGAAAGGCATCTTTGTAAAATGACAAAGTTTTTTCCATTTTGCACTTCCTTCTTTTGGCTCACCAAAATTTAGTGAGAAATGAAAAAATATCTCACCATTTTGCAAAGATGCCTTGTTCCCTTGTGAAATTGCAAAATTGGGAAAATGTTATGTGTTGGCCCACTGTGTAATATAACATGACGCGTTGGCCCTAACAGAGTTTTGAAAAAGTTATGTCATTTTCTTTGAAACTGGTAGAAACCCATTACCCTACCATGATTATTATATAATATTTATAGTATTCTTACTTAGCATCATACCTTAATCATAGGATTTCAAACTAATTATTTGAGTTATTTAGGAAAAATAATTGTAGTACATTTATAGAAACAATTTTTAGGTTTTTGAGTATGGACAAAATTAAAAGGATTCTTACCAAATCAATACAATATGTGCTTCCATGAATTTTTCTACATTGTTAATTACAAAATTAACTGGACTTCCATAAATGAATGTGTCGACATACCATTAGAAGAATTAAATGATGGTGTAAAGAAAAAAAGGTAATATAAAGTAAAATGTATCCAATAATTTATAAAAAATAATACTACTACTAATACTATGGATGTTTCAAAACTTCATTGATTTGTTGCTAACTTATCGTGTTACTAACTTGTCATGTTATCTAAAGATTTGTTGTTAACTTGTCATGTTATCTCCCTAAACTTTGTGCCTTGCACCCCTATGGTGCTACCTATTACTTCTCATGTTATTTTGTAGGTATGTGGTGGAAAGGAGGTGAAAGGAGGTTTTTTGTTCCCCACAAGAATAGATGAAACAGAGAGGGAGAAAGACAAAATATGAGAGAGAGAGAGAGAGAGAGATAGAGAGAGAGAGAGAGAGAGAGAGAGAGAGAGAGAGAGAGNAAGAATAGATGAAACAGAGAGGGAGAAAGACAAAATATGAGAGAGAGAGAGAGAGAGAGATAGAGAGAGAGAGAGAGAGAGAGAGAGAGAGAGAGAGAGATTTGTATCTTCACCATTAATCTTTTATAGGTTATAAAACACGATGTATTTTCTAGTTTAAAACTTCACATTTATAGTCAAATCTTGTCAACATTCATGTACCTCTTTTACCTAAAGAGGTTCAAGTTATGATATCTTCTTGACTTCCCTATTAGATCAATAACTTGGTCACAATATACAACTCAGGGATTGGACATCCAAGTTGAGTAGCTATCTTACTTGCAGAGAAGGCTCATTTACTTTGTCAGACCAGGGTGTGTGAACTTGAAATGGGTTTGCACGGTATGTGCACTAAGTTCCTACTAAGGCCATGTTATCCTATAGCTGCAGGAAAACAAATACTAAAGAGAAAAATTCTTGAAATAGGAATGATTCAAATGCTTAACAAAATTTAGATGTTGAAGTTAAACCTATGCAACTTCTAGAACAAAGTTAAGGATGTGTAGACATGAACTACTTTGTTTCCTGTTGGTTGCAGGAACAGACAAACTCCCAAACTTGCAAATGAAACTAAAAGAAACTACTATTAAGACTAAAAGGAGTTACTCACCAAGTGGGCCCCCCTTGAATGAGTACTTAGAGCTTGATTACACACTTATAAACTCAAAACATAACTTCTTTATTCATACTTGCAAAAGGTACTGATTACAATTAATTGCTTAAAACAACTAAACTATTTTAAAAACTGGAAATGCTAATACATGAAAGTCTAAGCTGCCTATCTGAGCTAGCTTCTGATGAAGTGTAGCTTCTTATTTATAAAACAAAACTCAATAACTAACTAACCACTAAAATATCAATGCCAAAACATAGGCAAATCATAATTATTGCAGCGCTAGAAAGGAGGAGGAAACTATCCACAAAATGGGAAACAACAGACTTTTTCAACAATATAAAGAGTAGATATAGCTTCTAGTATCTTCTAGACTAATTCCAAATTAGTAGCAACCATCTTATTTTCTCCACATGAGCTATGACCAGTTCATCATTAGACTTCTTCAAATTTCGATCCATGTTGAGTTACATGGACTTAGTCTTCAAAGGCATGAATTTCTTGAGCAACAATTGTTGATCATTGCTTCCTTTAATCTCTCTCTACATCATAAATGTTAATAGGCACAACACATGTAACACATATATATCCATTCATTTCCAAATGATTCATTAATCCATAATTAAACTAACACACACACACACACACACACACACACACACACACACACACACACACATATATATATATATATATATATATATATATATATATATATATATATATATATATCATATGAACAATAAACGAGTGTCTACTACCCATAACAGAGATATAAAAGTATAAGTTCAAGGTCCATGAGTTTAAGTTCATCAAACTATCCTAAAGCAACTAAGAGCCATAGCTTATGAACAACTATCAAGACCACCTAGGAATATGACACACCAAACATGACAAAGTGACATAATATATGAGCTAATACTTGATCTCATCATTTCCCCCCGAATAATCCTTTGTTGGTCTTCGATTAAGAGAAAAGTTTCTAACTCTAGTATTGATTTGGTAGTCACTAGTTGAGCTCTTCCCTACTCCACCATTCTCTAGATTATAGTAGTATCACTTTAGTTTCTCCAATCTCTTTGATCTGGACCTTTCTGCTGAGATATCATAGGCTACTCCATCCTCTGCATTGTTTAGCAAGGGAAATAAGAGTATTGGAGACTGTAAAGTGAGTGGAATCCAGTTGTGTGCTTTTGTCCTACCCAACTAGATATAACTTAGGGATTTCTATGTTGCAGCATGATAATTCTATGGGGCATGTGTTTCACCTTTCTAAATATCCCTTGTCAAGCTATTCCATCTCTGGATGAGATGAGTGAGGACTATTTGTCCCTCATCCTCATTCATTTGTTCATACTCCCTAAACGCTTGTTCCCTCAAGTCTTTAATCCTTTTTCGTGGACTTTCTCCTCTGGGTGCTGCATAATTCTCTGCCAAGCATAATACAAACCATGAGGCTCATGACATTCTATCCTTAATGGCAGTGGAATGTTCTATTCTACTTCTTTGTGTGGCCTTGCTTGAACACCCCAGTTGATCTTATTCTATATCCAAGACATAAATGTCCTCGATTGGTTGTCTCCAACAAACAAAAATGGGTTCTAGTTAGTATCATTTGGGACAACAAAGTTTGTTGGAATTAATGGGAAGTATGTATTGAGAGGGGAGGGGTGAATCAGTACCTCTAAAACTTTTATATCCTTTTACTCAATTAAACTTTGTGTAATCAATTGTATATCCAACCATATGATCTATACTAACTTTGTGTAAGACTTATCAATTCTTTAACTTAACAAACATGTGAACATTCATAGAAACATTCATGAAAGTAATTGACACATAACACAAGATATGATATCGCAGAAAACTCCTATTAGGAAGTAAAAACTACGGTGGGGATGGCACCCACAAATTCTTCACTATCTATAGATTGGAAGGGGTCGGTTAAGGCTTACAATTTGATCACTTCTAATAATCTACACTGTTAGGAGTATCTGTGGAGACCTGTTAAAGTCTACTCTGTTAAGAGATTTTCCAATACTGTTGAGTGTGCACTTGGTTAAGAGATTTACAGTTGGATGGTTAAATCCACCTTCCTTGAAAGGATTTTTACACTTTGCTTCACTTGTTAGAATGTAAGAAAATTACAATTTGACCTGAGTGTATGCAATCTCTTATTGCTGATTACAAATCCATTTAATATTACATGAGTAAGTGTATCACCTAATGTGATTGAATAATACCTCTGTTGCTCGGTAGCCTCTGTTCTTGGTTCTTGATAACCAAATTCACCTTTTGTTGTTATGGTTATTGAAACTTTCAGTCTAATCTATAGATGTGCTCATAGGCTACATTCATCATCTCATCCATCATAATCAATGATTATAACATCTATTTATAAGATAGATTGACATAATTAAGTTTCACGTAAAACAATATTAACTCTATGATCACAGGTTTACAACTTTACCTTGATCTTCTAGTCTATGTGTTTTAAATCAGTTACACTGATTAAAACACTTACAATAATGTTTCTTGTCCCTAAAGTAATGGTTTTAAAACAAATCAAGACTCTATAGATAGAATAAGACTATTTTATCTGACGTGGAAGTCAGATCCACTTTTTGCGGGCTTCAACTGACTTTCAATTTTTGTCGATCGGTTATGCTATGAAGTTAGTTAGACTGTCTCTCAGGTTCCTTGCTTGAACTCTCTTGGGTTCCTCTTTGACTGTTCTCTCAGGTTGCACTATAACCTTCTTTTCGGGTTCCAATGTTGATTTCCTCTTTATCCTTTCCACTTTGCATTTTCAGTTTACATACAAAACAGTGTCGTCAGTTTTCTGTGTACTTAGCAATTTATGGTGATCTCTGATATATGTACTTTTGGTTTGCTCTTGTCCTGTCTTTCGGTTTGTTTTTACCAAAGATATTCTTTGTATACTAATGGAAAAATAATGTGATCAAAGTTATGCAAATATAACTCACAAACAAGGTTCTTTATAGCTGCGTGAGAAGACCCATATGCTTGCAGAAACTCTTGAGGTGCTTCTACAGAAGGGTTTAAATCTTTAACAATCTTCATTAACTTGAAATGTAGATATTGTTCTTCCAGATACACGGCATAAACCCTTGGAGGTTTCCTACACTACATTAAGCATGGGACCAAAGTAGACAGTGTGGTCATCTTTTCTTTAAGTGCAACAATTTCATCATTTTTATCTTCAAGTTCCCTTCTCTGATTTTCAATAACTCTCTGCATCCTAGCTTTCTCTAGCTCTTATTCAGTGTGTCGATACAACATATTCTTAAAGAAATCTATATACATTGATTCTCAAAGTATTTCTTTTATTTAATTATTAATATTCCTAATTAGGATTGAACTTTTGTAAGCCTAATTACTTGGTTTTCTATATATCTGAATTGAAAGTCATTTGGAGGAAGTTCAATCAAGTGAAAGGTGAATTTCGGTGGTTAAAGAATTTATTGAAAGCTTAGGAGTATTTTGGATTCGTGATTGCTTTAGATTTGTATCAGATTCTTCTGATCAGTTACTAAGGTAGGATTTTGAAACTTGTTAATTCCAGCCTTCCAAATCCATGTCTTCTATGCATCTGGATTGTTGGGATCATGTGTCTGAAACTTCCTTGTTTGATATTGTGTGTTTAGATCTTTCTAGGTATGTTTTCTTTCATGTCTTGTTGTCATATTTGTAATTTTGGGCTTAAGGGTTTCCTTAAATTATCTCGGTTGTAAAATGGGCATTAGGGTTTCATTTGATATGTATTGGTTTTTAAAGTTACCATTAGGGTTTCAGATTTGTGAATGACATTTTCCTTGTGAGAAATTTTGATATTGTTGCCAAAATGGATAATAGTCTTCAGACCTATAAATATACCTTACCTTGAAAAGAAACCCATTCTTTTACCAGACTCTTGTCCAAAACCCCAATTTCATAACTTCGTTGGAAAAAAAGAATAGCAGGGTTAACTTTTGCATGTTAGAATAATAAATCAATATAATTGAATATTTTCATATTTCCCTATTTTTAGTAACTTGCATGTTCCTTAAAGATTTCATTATCTTTCCCTTTGAAAATTCATTATTTTTGTAAAATAATAATAATTAATATATTGCCTAGATGCATGGTTTATGTTTCTTGTGATATTCTTCATATATATATATATATCTTGGAAATATATTATTTTTATTTAAAAATAATAATAATAAAGTTTTTTTTTATAAAATGTTCAAAAATATATATTTCTATTTTTATTTATTTTTTAAATAATATTTAAAAAAATTTAATTAAAGTGTTTTTTAAAGTTTTTTTTTTTAAATTAATTTAAATTTGTTTTTTATTAATTTTTAATTAAAGTTTTCTTTTATGTAATTTAGTTTTTAAGTATTTCAATTAATAATAATATGCTTTTCTTTTATAGTTTTAATAATGTGGTATTATTAAAACCCTTTTAATGGCGAAGGAACGGAGGCAACGGTCAGGAAGAGATGCGGAGGAGCGAAGGCAATGGTTGGGAAGAGAAGCCTTTCAACAACACTCTAGTTTTGAGTATGGCAGTCGATCCATCCGCAGATAGCCTCAGCGGCGAAATTCCTCTCGTAATGTTTCTGCCTTTAATGGGCCTCGACGTGACTGGAATAAGAACCAGAGTAAATCCTCAAATGGTTTTGGGCATGGTAGGATTTGGGAGAATAGGTGGATGAAGCCCTTTAAAAAATCCCTCCTAGCCCAAAAGGTGTTAAATTTCTAGCAAATCGAGAAGAAGTTTTGGAGGCTGAAATCCCCTCCGGTTGTGGCTTGCGACTCTCTCCGGGTGAGTGACAATGTGAAACATGTTATTGATTTATCTATCTTAGCTGAAAATCCACATTGGGCTGAATTTGTCTGCTCTTTGTCTGAATCTACCTTTGTGTTAAAATGGATGGGCCCATGACCATCTTTAAGCCTGGTCAAAGCCTGGTGTGTGGCGCAATGGAAATCCTTTTGTTCTATTAAACCCCTTTCGAATGGTTTTTATATGGTTACCTATTCTTCGAAGTAGGATAAGCTCTGGATCTTTGCCAATGGCCCTTACCTTATTAATGGTCAAGGTGTATTTATTAAGGACTGGCACCCAAATTTTAACCCCATGGAGGAAAAGGTCAAAGAGATCCCTATTTGGTTCAAACTCTTTAATCTTCCGTAGGAATACTGGGGTTCAAAAACCCTAAAAGCTATTGGGGATCGGCTTGGGACTTTTGTCAGATTGAAGGAGGTCATTAATTATCCTGATCTCTCCATATGCCCTAGGGTGTTAGTTTGGAGACAAGAATGTTATAAGTGCCCTGATTTCCTTGTCTTAGGCTCTGGTAATGGTGAATGGAAACAACAGCTTATAGTGGAAAATGGGGAGGACGAAGATGGTATTAATGAGAAAGTGAAATCAGGAGAGGTGGGTAAGAAGAAAGGTCTGGAATCAGATAGGCTTATTGATGACATTGTAAGGAGAATGGAGGTGAAGGGAAATGATGATGAATTCTTATTTATGGATAGCTTCAAGGTGGGCTGCCCTGACACTCAACTATTGGAGTCTGCCTCATTTTCTTGGGATGATAACAGGAAAAAAGCTATACACTTGATCTTTAGGGGTGACGAGGGTGATGTGGGAAGTGATGAGTCAGATCTCTGCTCTACACAAGTAGTTTGGGAAACCCCCCCCTTGGCTACCCTGACAACTCAAGATGCTGCTTTTGATCAAAGGAATATGGCAGAGGGGGGTGATCTAGAACAGTCTTCGGATAATATCCATTCTTCTCCAACATTGGGATAGTTGGTCAGTGCTGATCCGCGTATTGTAGTTTTCCAGGTGTAGTCCACAGTAGAGGAAGTTGTTATCCTTGACTCTGTGCAAGAAGACAAGCCTGATGATGATGATGATAGGGTAGGTTTGGAAGGGATGGATAGGGGACAACATCCCCTAGATTATGCTGACTACCCCTACATGTACGGTATGCATCTGTCTCTGGACCATTTCAAAAATAACAATGATGAGAAGTCAATCTTTAAAGACATTGAAATTTCCCCAATAAGAAATCTTGATAGCTCCTTTGAAGCTGTGAGAGACATTGGTGGGGATTTAGTGTCTTCAGGATCATACTTTGAGTCCTAGGACGAGGAAGGCATGTGTGATGAGCTGGGGTTTTCAGAATCACTGGGTGTTATGGACCAAAGAAGGGTGGAGCAAACATCATCTAGTTTATCTAAGCCCAAGCAAGGAGAGAAAAGCAAGAGAGGGAGGAAATCTAATAATTTTCATCTAGAACTTGCGGGGAGTGCTTCTAATCAAGCAAAAATTTTGAGGTCGGAAAAGGCTATGCCTTTTCCTTGTAGCTATGAAGACCCTCTCATGGAATGTCAGGGGCTGCAATACCCCTGACAAGATTCATCTGATCAAGCATTGTCTTGATCAAGTGAGGCCTGACATTGTGTTCTTACAGGAAACTAAGATTAAAGATAGTGACTTTGGTTGGTTTTTGAAAAAAAATTCCCGTTGGGGTGGGGCCTTGAGTGGAGTGGATGGCACTTCTGGGGGTCTTGGGGTGTTATAGAAATCTAGTACGGTGGATGTTAGAATAGTGGATAAAGGGCATTTATGGCAGCATTGTAAGATAAGCTCTAAACTACTTTTGGCAAAATTTTCAGCCTTTAATATTTATGGACCGAATAGTTCTTCCCTTAAACTATAATTATGGAAAGATTTATCGGCCCTTGTTAATAATCAGGGAGGGGGGATCTTGATCCTAGGTGGAGAATTCAATGCAATCAGAGGCCCTTCTGAGAAAAAAGGTGGTGCTGGATGGGCAGGGCAGAGTCAAAAAGCTTTTGATGATTTTATAAACTCTAATGGTCTTGTAGAAGTCAACTCAAGTAATGGCAACTTTACATGAACAAACTGTAGGAGTGGCTTCTTAAACATTGCAGAGAAGTTGGATAGGTTCTTACTAGCTGGTAATTGGGATGAAGTGAATTGGATCTATAATGCATAAATTATGTCGGTGACGGGGTCAGACCATTACCCTATTTGCTTAAAGATTCAAGAGGATGCCACCCCTGTTCGTGCCCCTTTCAAGTTTGAAGCAATGTGGCTTCGGGCTAATAAATTCTTGGATAAGGTGAGTCTGTGGTGGAGAAAAACACCTACAAGGAAAGGTAATAAGGCTTTCCTTTTTAAAATTTTTTTTACAGTTCCTCAAAGAAAAACTTAAGATATGGAATAGGGAGGAATTTAGGAATATTTTTGTGGATAAACTAGCAATTGAAGCAAAATTAGAAGGTTTGAACTCAAAGGTGATAGCTGATGGAATGAGAGAGGAGGAATATGTGGAGGAGGTGAGGCTTTCCAAAAAATATAAGGAAGTCCTGAAAAGGAGGAAATTTTTTGGAGGCAGAAGTCTAGGGAAACATGGCTAAAAGAGGGGGACCGTAATACAAAGTTTTTTCATAATGCTACTAAGGTAAAAATATCTCAGAACATAATCTTCTCAATTCATGATGGGAATGGTAGGGTCCTTTCCGAGCATGAAAATATTAATAGGGAGGCAGTTAACTACTTTCAGAATATTTTTGGTGCTCCAACTCTTCCCTCAAATTTTGACTCTGACATCCTTGATCTTATCCCGAGGTGTATCTCTGATATGCAGAATTTGGCCCTCAGTAAACCGGTCTCCTTTTCAAAGGTGAAGGCTGCTCTCTTCAATTTGGGAGGGGATAAATCTCTAGGCCTTGATGGTTTTTCGGCCATTTTATTTCAAAAATCCTGGTCAATAGTTGGAAAGTAAATGTGGGAAGTGGTGGAAGAATCCCGGGCTGAAGGTTTTATTTTGAAAGATTTCAATAACTCTTTCATTGCCTTAATTCCAAAAAAAGCAGAGAGAGTTTCCTTTGATGAGTTTCGACCGATAGCTCTATGCAATACTATTTACAAGGTTATCTCTAAGGTTATGGCTAATCACCTTAAGATGGTTCTCCCCTCTGTTATTTCCCTTGAATAGAGCGACTTCATGGAAAATAGATCTATTTATGAAGGGATTGTGATTGCCCATGAAGCAATCCATACGGTTAGAACTGCACAAGTAGAGAAGATGCTGATTAAACTGGACATTCGTAAAGCTTATGATAATGTCCATAGAGGCTTTTTGCTTAGTGTGTTGGAAAAGTTTGGTTTTTGTGACTCTTGGCTTAAATGGGTGGGCAGTTGTATTAATACTCCTAGAATCTCTGTTTTAGTGAATGGTAGCCCACACTATTTTTTTGAAACTAATAGAGGGATACACTAGGGTGATCCCATCTCACCCTTTCTGTTCATTATTTTGGCTAAAGTTCTGGGGAGACTTATCTCTAACAAATGTTGTTCGGGCCAATGGAAGGGTATCAAGGTAGTGGATGGGGTGGATCCGATTTCCCACTTACAATTTGTGGATGACACATACTTAATGGGGGATGCTTCGGTAAGGGAAGTGAGGGTGATAAGAAAGACTATTGATTCTTACAGTGTTGTTTCCAGTCAGAATTTGAATTGGAACAAATCTAAAGTTTTCATTTTCAACACTAGTCAAGGAAAACAGAGGCAGATTTGTGGGATCCTTGGTATGCGAATGGGTAAACTTCTGGGCAAGTATCTGGGCATCCCTTTGTTCAGTGGAGCCTGTAAGTCCCATCTCTGGGAAGACCTAACCAAAATCTATTTAAAATTCCTAGAGGGTTGGAAGAGTAAATGCCTCTCTTCTGTTGGGCACATTCTTATGTTACAATCGGTGGTCTCTGCTATCCCGATGTTCTCTATGAGCTGTCTCAAATTACCTAAAAAGGTGATTTCCTATCTAGAATGGAGTATGAGGAAATTCTTTTGGAATGGCTCAAGTAATGATGATAAAATCCCACTCCTTGCCTGGGATAATATCTGTAAACCTAAAGTTTCTGGGGGTGTTGGTATTAAAAACTGGAATCTTATTCAAATATTTCTCTTGGTGCTAAGATGGTTTGGAGTATGTATGCTAATCCGGATATGTTGTGGGCTAAAGTTCTTAAAGCCAAATATCTTGATTCGATGGAACCAAATAGAATTCTCACTATTAGGAACCCCCTTAAGGGCTCAACTATTTGGAATTTCATCCTAGATTGCAGACAGGTTATTACTAATCACTTGTCTTGGCAGGTTGGTGATGGGAGATCAACTTCATTTTGGAAGGATTTATGGGATGGTTACCCGACCTTGATTGAGGATGCTTCTCTCCATGAGGTGATGCACATCTGTACAAATGTTTGGGGTGAGAAGTTGGTGGACTATATCATTTTGAATCCAGACTCCTTGGGTTCACAGTGGATATGGAAAGATGGCAGTCAATTGGGCCTTAGTGGCCTTCAATCTAATCTCCTTCGATCATTTTTTGAGAGTAGAGAGGTCTTAGTCACTGACAATTCTAACTCCCTGATTTGGTGTTCTTACAAGAGTGGTCAATACTCAGTCAAACTTGGATATAAAATTATGAATAAAATTAATCAACATGGGGAGTGGCCTACTAAATTGTGCTGGGGGAAGGATTGCCTCCCTAAAGTTGGCTCCTTTGCATGGTTGGTTGTGCGGGGCCGCATCTTGAAAGGTGAAAGAAGGAAAAAGTATGGTGTCATTGGTCCCACTAAATGTGTCCTGTGTGGGGAAGCAAAAAAGGATGTAGATCATCTTTTGGTTCAATACAAATTTGCTTATGCCTGCTAGGAAATGATGAAGAAAAAGTTGGATTGGTCAGTGCCCCTTCTGAACTCAGTAAAGGAGCTTTTCCTTAGCTGGCCTTGGGAAAAACCAAAGTCTGTCCTGTCTAAGGTTTGGAAAATTTGTCCTTCTATTGTGGTCTAGGAGTTATGGAAGGAAAGAAACCATAGGATTTTTGAGGACAAGGAAGAATCCCTTGAAAGGGTCATAGTTAGAATTAATTCTTCTATTGAGGAGGTGTTGGGTGCCTTGGCCTTTATACTTAATTCCTCTACTCCTTTTACTTTAGAGGACAGGAGAATCCAAAGTGAATGTCCATCTACTCGCATTTGATTTAGGAATGGAGGTCTCCTATCTGGGAAACATAAGATAGGAAGAGAGATGATCAAATGGGAAACCCCGGAATGGGGTTGGCTGAAAGTTAACTTTGATGGCGCTTCTAGAGGGAATCCTGGCCCCTCTGGGGTAGGTGTGATTGTTTGCGATTGGACTGGTAATATTCAGGCATATGGTGCCCAAAATTTAGATGTGGGAACTAATAATGTGGCTGAGGTGAAAGTGGCTATTTTGGCCTTGAATTTATGTTTAAAATTGGACTATCAGAAAATTCATTTGGAAGGAGATTCTCTTATTATTATTCAGGCTATACATAAAGGATATACATAGGCTTGGCATCTTCAAAGATACATTCATGTTGTGAATGATCTTCTTTCTAAATTTGAGGCCTTCAAAATTAGTCATATTTGGTGAGAAGGGAATTATGAAGCAGACATTCTATCTAAGCGGGTTGTTTCCCTTAAAAATATAAATGAGGTAGTGTGGGATGATTTTAATTTGTTGGGGATTGCAGACCTCAATTTCAACCTATAATCGGCCTCTTTAATTTATTGCACGGATACTGACAGCCTTACGGTTTTTAATATTTTTTGAGTCCCTTGCAAAGCATCCCACACGGTTTTAAGCTGGCAACCTCTTGGCTTGTGCGAAAGGTGATGTCCAACCATTAATGAAAGTATTCTCATTTATTGAGTGTAAGGCTAATGGCTATAAAGGAATCCTTTTGGTCCTTTTTATGTGCAGATTGAATGTTTTGAAGGCTTGGTCTGGTTTAGAGGTGGTTTTTGTAAACTCTGGTTTCTTGTGAAACGGTCGAGCTTTGAAATCTAGCAGAACAATGGAAGCTACTTTCTCTGTGGATACATGCAAGCAACAAAAAGCCTTCAATGGCCCAGTCTCATTGGTTCAGCTGTGAGGTCTTGTGGAAATAAATCAGGATAAGGTGGCTCGGGCTGTTGGGGAGGTTTTACGGCCCGCCTTTATGAACAAAAAGAAGAAATGGAGAATCAACCTGGATGTAATATCAATGGTTATGGCTTGGGGGCTAGAAATTGGAAGAGAATGCGAAGAAGTGAAGTGGTTATTGTCTTGTTTGCTCAATCAAGACCTCCTCTTTGAAATGGACTCCATTCTAGAGTGGGCGGTCCCCGGCATTGGGTCAGATATTACAAAATGTTTCAAAGATGAAAACAAGGCTCAGATTTATGGCTTTGTTCCCTTTATCAGGTGGTGGGGTAAGGTGGATAAAGGGAATTTCCAAGCGGACCGGGCTCGAGCTTGGAGAAAGCTAAAGGAATTGGTGGCAGAACATGAAGCAAAAAATATCACAGAGTAGAGTTTGGTGCTTGTCATGGTGCCACAACGCAAGAGGTCAAGGCAAGGATGGCTTTTCTCAAAAGGTTGATGAGCATCAGGTTTGGACATTGGTAATTTTTCCCTTTTTGTTGTGATGCCCTTGAAGCCCCTGTTGTGCGAGAAAATTGATGAATAGCCTTTTATATGATCTCTGACGATAGAGGGATTTTTGAAGATGACAATTTTTTGTGGTTGGGGAATGTTTTTCTCTCCTGATGGCAGGTTTGGGACAATCATGAAATGATCTACAGACTGTTGAAGCTTGGTCGGGTCTATGCATACGTCATGGTGGCTAGACTTGCTGATATAATCGTTACTGACTGTACTATGTTGTGATGCTTTTGGGTTTGGTTGCTTCTAGGATGATTTTTTGCTTCCTGCTACGATATGCTATCTCATGTTTTTTAAGATGGATAATGGTTTAGTAGTGTGGCATGCACGATTTTTCTACAGATTTTGCTATGGTTAGTTGTAAAGCAAATATGATATTTCCGATATACTCATAATGTAATCCTCTTTATATTATTAATATAAAATCATTGTTACCAATAAAAAAAATAATGTGGTATTATTAATTGATTAATAATTTTATTAATAGGTATTAATAATATAACAAATTAATATTAATGTTTATTTAATAGTGTTATTTTTAGATTATTACATGTAGAATTATATTGTGTTTTAAGTAATTTATTTAAATAGGTTAATTTATATACATTAGTTTTTAAAATTAGTCTATAGGAGAATTAAATTGCATTTTCTTAGAGATTTAAATATTATGTTATTAGTAATTTTATTGGATAAACTAATCTGTATAATGTTTATTATAAATTGGTTTATTACCATGTTTTGTTAATTCTTCTTGAAATTGAGTTTTATCATGCAATGATGTGTTTCTAGGTGACTATTAATGGATTATGTACTTCTCTTTTATGGATTTGTATTATTTTGGGTATCTGTTGGGACTAGTTGACTCTTAGGATGTTGTACCAGAGCTTTGTTGGGATTTTATTGCTAGTTTTTCTCTGTGTGATTATTTTGGGGTGATTGAGATTAGTTGTTCAATCTTTTTACTAAACCTAGTATGTTTGAACTCTTGTTATGTGATCTTTTGAGAGTTCCTCGTGTTTTTATGGTTAATAGAGAACCAGTAGTTCTTGTATGAGCAGGAACCAGTTTATGAGACTTGTGTGTCTATTTTTGACATTGAACCTAGGGGAGGTTAAATAGGTGCATCGTAGGGGAGTGGCTTACAATAGGGGTCTGGGGCGCAAAGAGGCTAGATCCAAGGTAACCCATCGTAAGTTTTTTTTTTTTTAAAGAAAAAGTGGATCTATCACTGTATATATTATTATAATAAGGACTAGTTCGAGAGCTCAAACGGGAAAGAACCAGTAAGAAAACCCAAAATCATTGCTCAATACAAAATAAGAAAGTAGTGAAACCTATATCCTACCAATTACAAGAAATTTTGTTGTACATTAACATTGAGAGTCAAGATTATGTTATCTAGACACATCAATCATGCATATAGCATTTGATAACCAAAAAGTATCTACAAAATACATTAATTCCCAATATATTCATGATGAGTGTAGACCATTAGATATGTCGATACAAAAACTTCTAACACATTCCCATACCAAAATTTTCAGACACTTAGTATGAGCTTCACATTACTCCTCCTTTGCTTCAGAATCATGTAGCACTAAATCCAGTTGTGATTTTGGAGACCAACCCAAAGGTTGGTCAGGCCAGCCAGAGACAGGTTGTGCTTGTGTGTTCCTTTCCCATCCTGACCCTTGATTATCTTCTTCCCAAGTATCTTGTGTCGGCTCTCCCTCAGAACGACTCCATTTTGCATCATTCTGCTCTTGACTGTGAATCACCACATGAAACCAGCCTGTACCAGTAACCTATCATAAGTTATTAATAAGTAATAATTTCATAATAAAACTTGGGGTTAACATTAAATACAAGATTTCTCATGATGCATTGCCCATGCCTGCGCTTGTACATGTTAAGGATGAGAATGAGATGATACCTAGAGAGTAGGTATGATTAGATTCCTCATCTTCATGAGAGGGTATTCTAGTTTTGCATGAGTCATTTTGAGGGTCTGGGGTCTAGAGTGGCCAGTCTAGGGTAACTCAAGTGATTGACCATGTGATGACACTCCCATAGTATTTAGCCTAAGTCTCCCCCGTAGGTCTTGCTTTACCTTTGATGGTTGGTAATTTTCATTTGGCCTTTTGGTTTCAGTAGCTGGTTCATGTTGGTTTTTTGGTTAATTTTTTTATGTTCTTTATCTTTGGATAGTGTAGCCTTGTGTTGACCTTGATCTCCAGTGTGTCTTGATCTTTCCTATCCTTTTACCTTACATTAGTCTTTCTTGTTGTGTACTCATGTGTGTGGGCCTGATGTTATCTCCTCACATGGTGGGAGTGGACCTTTGGTTCCACGAGGTTAGCTGGTAGTGATTCTTTTACCATTTGAGATTCGACATTCTTGTTCTTGCTTGGATGATCCTTATTGCAGTTATTCTCTCTACCTTCTTATTCTTTTGGAGACTTGTTCAGTTTCATGAATTGTATATTTGTATCTTGGTTGACATCCTTTTAGAGGATGTGTTGTATTGTTATTTATTATTGCATACCCTGCAACTTGTGCAGTGGATGTTGAATCATTTAGCTATACCTTGGGTATCAGGTGTATATGTGATCTTATTATATGAGATGGATATTATGATTCAGTTGATGTATCTTTTATGTTAGTTCTTTATAGTTGTTCTTTGTAGATTAGTTTTCTTAAGTAATTCTACATCAAGGAACCCTCGAGATTTGTAATCTTTGTTTGAGTTATGAGTATTTTATGTGTTTCATTGTTTTGCTTCCATGTTGTTATCATTACTGTTTGTACAATTTTTTTAAAAAATATCCTATTAACTTAGTTGCATGTCTAGGTTAGTTTCTCTTGGGTTCCCTGGCGGGGCATTACACTCCATCCCTCAAATCTTCTATTTACTTCATATGTCAATCCATCCAATCCTCTATTTACTCCATCTGTCAAATCCTTAATTTACCATCTAATGTATGGGGATGTGGTATTGAATGCTACAATATCTTAGCCATGTTAATTTTGCGTCTGGTTAGCTTTTACTTTTCTTTTTTACCATTTTGCTTTCTGTGTGCCAATTTACAACCTTTTTAATTGAAATCTTAATTCGGGGATTTTGTAATTGATTAAAAATAGATGTGATGTTGAGAAGAGCTGAGTTTTAGAATTATTCTTCTTCAGAGTGTATCTAGTTGTCTTATTTATTTTGAAGATTGTTTTGTATGGAGTAGATTGAGTTTATTAGTCAATAATTGTTTTTTGGGCACTGGGAAAAAATGAAGCAAGGCACATGGACTTCGATATTGGTTTTCCTGGTGTTGGGGAAGAATGAGGCAAGGCACAAGGACATCGTGACCACTTGTTAATTAACAAATTTTTTTAAGTAAGATCCAAACATAAAGTAAAAATGTGAGATTATAACTTCTCAACAAATCATCACTTGTGCATATTGAACAAAGGCTTATTGTATAGATCTTATATTTTGGGGATATTTTTATTTTTATTTTTTGCATGGGAGAAAGCTTGGAATTTGATGGTTGTATTGGTCATTTTTCCACTTTTGAACCATATATGACAAGCTGCAAATTTATTAGATCGTATGGATTGAGAGACTAAATTTTTATAATGTCGTAAATATGACACTTAAATTTATTAATAAATCATAAAAAATTATTATAGATAATACAATATTTTATTTAATATTATAAATATAGTTATTTTATAATATGTATCATAAATATATGTTATTTTATTAATATATATTTTTATTTTTATTATTATAAATTAATATCAATTTAGAATCTTTTTAAAATAGAATATATCTCTTCGTAACTTGCATTTTCAGCTCAAATTTGGCAAAGTCGGGTTACAACCTCTAGGTCTTAGATCTGTAGTTACTGGTCATTCTGAGATTCTAAAAGTCAAGAATTCAGATTTGAAAAATCACTTCTCATATTTAATTTCTAGTTGCATTCAAATTCTTCTCCATTCCCTCTTACATCAATTTTTTGAATTGGATTAGATCATATATGTTCTTGTTTAGCCTCTTGCAAAGCAATATCATTCCTCTCCTTCTCAATTCTAAACAACAGGGGAATAAAACCCCTTCAAGCACAAATATTACATTGGCATCTTTCAAGTGATGTTAATCATAATTTTCTTGAGACGGTTTTGTATTTCAATGTACCATATAAATTGGGGAAATTAGCCCTTTTATGTGATCCCCTTTTCATATTGTACAATTATATTTTGTTTTGACCATAAAAATTCTATCTTCCCATGTGGGTGGTTGGGCTACATTATATTTCTGATGGATAGGGAAATTCAAGAAATATATTATGTAAGGGATGGAACATGATATAGATGATTATCTTGTTTGGCATTGTTGTCAAAGGGAGAGATGATTCCATTATCTTATCATACAAAGGGAGAGATGATACAAAGGGAGAGATGATATAAAGGGAGAGATTATCTCATTGATCAGAAAAGATTATATCATTATCCATAAAGAGAAGTTCCTGAGAATCAGAAGGAAGAGTTAATTAATATTTAAGGGAGAGAATTTGATTACATATGAAATATCCATCGAAGGGAGATAAGTAACAAAGAGAGAGTTCATACAAAGAGACGACTCAATGTTGTCAAAGAAAAAAGAGATTATCAAGAAGAGGAATAGTCAAGGCAGAGCACATATCATAACAAAGACAAAAGATGCTACATCTATCCAATGAAGGGATTAAAGATTGAAGACAACAACTCTGCAAGAAACAAATATAAGCTATTTGAGCTTACCAAGAGCCAGACATTTGTAATAGTTACATTAGGAAATCTTGATGAAACTATATATTTCATATTGTATTAGTGATAGTATAGTATGATAATGTAGTATGTTGCCACCAATGCCAAAGAGAGATTGATGACACATAACTAATTGATTGTTTGAAGATGTTAAGTTGGTCACTGAAATGCAGAAAGATAATGCAAGACATTAAATCAGTTAATGGATTATATTTTCATTGATGTCAACTTGATAAAATCTATTTGGTTATAATCAAAGTGTCAAAGACTTCAAAGGATCATAAATTAAAAGATTATACCTTCAGTGATGCATAAAAGACAAGTATTCACTATGTGACTTCAAACACCGATGGTTAGTGGAACCCGATGGACAGAGATCACCGAAAGTCAAGTCATAGTGATGCCCGAGAAAGAACACCGATGAGCATTACCGACAAGCAGAACCAAGCATAACCGACGGCTAGAAATATAGTGTAAACCGACGGAGAAGCCCGGGGAGAACTATAGTGCTGACTGAAGCTATCAAAGAGTTAGAACATCAAAAATAACTAAAGATTAGAAATGACAAAATATCTAGCTGGTAGAGCTAAATATACAATTAACTGGTAGTTATCATTGTTCTCATCGACAAGATAAGCCAGAGATAAGTAAAGGATTTAAAGCTATTTTGTCCAGTTGGCAAGAAGATCTTAGCGAGATAAAACAAGAGTTTTGCTTTAAATCTAATTGGCTAAGATTGTGGATAACGCAAAGATCAAGAAAATCAAGAACCTAACAATGGTGATATCATGTCTATATAGAGACAACCTAATTCATTACAAATTATGGGGAGTGAATGAAAAAGAGGACTCTGAAGAGAAACTTCATACAGTCTTGATCAATCAAGCTGAGGAAAGAGCTAAAGTTTTCTACGAACATCGAGCAATAGAGCACAACATCACCGAGTAGAATCAAAGTGGAGCAAAGGTATTAACAGAGATATATTGATCAGATTAGTTTTGTGAGATTACAATAAATATGAAAATCTGCAAGTATAAGTTGTATATGTGAATAGATCATACTATTTCAGTTTAACCATTGATTCAGAAAGTCTCTTAACCGAGAAGGATTTAAAGATCCTTTCTATATTGAGATACATCCCAGGGAGTATCAAAAAGTTTGATCATGAAGATAGCATAGAGATGTCAGATACCATTTGACAAACCAGAAGAGTTTGGACAAGGAAGGTAGCATAGAGATGCCTGATATCAAGTGACAAACTAAACTTTTAAATCCTCTAACAAGGTCACATCTAACAATGTGTTTGTAACCTTTAACAGGGTTGGCTCTTCACCGAGCTCACTTCAGAAGAGTGAAAATTTTGGGTTACCGGTCCCAAGTGGCTTTTTCCTTAACATGGTTTCCATGTTAAAAATCCATGTGTCAATGTGTTTATGAGTCATTACTTTAGTGTTTTTCATTATACATAACTTAACTGGATTGATCAGTATACTCTAGATAATTTATTGTCTTTCAGTAAATTAATAGACTATTATTCGGTAAACATATAGTAGAAGGTTTTACAAAGCATTCTGAGAAGTAGTAGTTTGATAATAGTATTTGAAGGCATTCATCTTATAGGACTGGAGATAACCAGAGGCTTAATATTGTGGTACTAAGTTTTAAGGGTTGATTATTGGAATATTTTTTAGGCCACTGATTTACCTCCCCTCTCAGTTATTACTAACAAACAATTCTATCTTCCCATGTGGGTGGTTGGGCTTGCAGGTAGTTATACCATCGTCATTGATGGGTATTGCATATCCTTTTAGGATAGTGCCAGTATGGTCTGGTATCATTACTATGGTACCTATCATGCTGCATTCTTGTGATCATAATTCTACAGGGGGTGATTGTAAAGGGATCTAACCCCCCAAAGACCTTTTTATTTAAAACTTTAAAGCACCCCACCACTCCCTTTATTTTCACACACACACACACACACATCTCGGTGTGCGTGTGTGATGTTCATTATGTTGGCTATTTTTTTATATTCAACAAGTATATTTTTTAAATAATTTCTTCTTTATATGCCTCTAAAATTGTACGATTGTGGTCTAATGGCTAAATGTTTTTTTTTTTTTTTTTTTTTTTCCATTTTTTCAACTTTTCCTAAATGGGCCAAATTTTATGTCAAAATTCATCTCTTGACTGACTTGGGTCCAATAGTGAGGTTTATTTTTTCCTAGGGGTCATTTGTGAAACCTCCCCACTAAAAATCTCATTTAAATGCATATGCAAGAAATCCATTTGACCCAACATTTTTCTAACCCTGAATATGCAAACAACTCATTATAACAACAAACCTAATACTCTTAGATTTGTAATAAATCAACATGTAAATAAGTTCCAAATGTTGCAATGCCTCAAATATTTCATGCATGGTCATGACTAAAATTTACACCTCATCCACTCTAGCTAGGGTTATAACTCAAAATATAAACATGAAAGTTCTGATACCACTTGTTAGGATATTATACTTAAAAACCAATTTAATTTAATCTATTTCCTACATAACCCATGAGATAAAAACATGCATACAAGTTTAAAAAATAACCATTATGCATAGATAAAATAGATAAACCACAAGATAACACAAGATATACCCTAGGAAAACCCTCACAAGGGAAAACTCCAGTGTCTAAAAGCTCCCATACTCCATATTATTAAGCAATAAAGCAATACAAATCACTTATGAGTTACAATACATACTCTTGAAACATCAAACCTCTCAATGCATCCTCCATGTGTCCAAGCATTAAAATACACATTTATTTCCATGCTTTACATATGCACACCTCATAAAGACTCAACAATGACAAACTATTCATGGCAGAGCAACAAAGACTGAATTGGGGAGAGTTTTGACAACACCAAGGACTGAAGTATAATAGTGGTGCACAACATGGATGACCTTTAAATAGGAAATTCCAAACTGGGTTTAATGGAAAATCAATGTTTCAACAAAGGAGAGCATGGAAGGCTTTGACAAGGGGGCACGACCATGGAGAATCCTTGGAAAAGAAATGTGGAGAACAAGATGGAGTTGAATCATGTGGACTCGAGAATGAGAAACAAATGTGGATATGCTTCTATGCAACTTGATGACCCGATGGATTTAAAGAAACTTGAGCCCAAGTTTTGGTGCCCAAAATAATAATTGAAGAAGGCAGAGGAGCCAACGCTTTCTTTATGAAGTGGAATGGGGACTGGATAGCATTTGGAAGAGTTAGGCAACGGTGTGATGAGTATTGGGGGAAGAACTATGAGATTAAAACCCTACCAAATAGTTTTTACATGGTGGTATGTGATATATCAAAGGATAAGGAGTGGATTTTGAACAATGGACCATTTATGATGGGGGGTAAGGGTTTTTACTTGGTATACTGGAGACCAAACTTTGATCCTAAAATGAAAAACATTAAGGAGGTACCAGTTTGGATTAGACTATACAATCTTCCACATGAGTACTGGGCTAATGAGATTTTGAAGAGTATTGGAAACAAACTGGGAGTCTTTGTCAAAGTTGATGAAGCGGTTGACAATCTATTGATAGGAGAAGATTATAGAGAAGTGTAACTTGTGTAATGACGTAAGGCATATCACAAAGGATTTCCTAAGAAATGAAAAAGGTAAAGGGTTGGAGAAAAAATTCCCTTACAGATTTATTGTTGTACTTAGGAAAAGAGAAAGATGAGGATGAGGCGAACATACTAATGTGTCCCTCAACCCTAGATGAATGGGGTAATAAGGAGTCCTTTGACAGGGGTAGTTGGCAGAAGGATGTGATTGATGCTATCATTTATAAATGGTGTGAATAATAGTGAGAGATGGAAGATTGTAACAAGGTTGGAGTTTGAACCCCCTACTAATTTGAGTTGGGAATAAGTTCAAATTAAAGGAATTTTGAACATCGTTGATGCTACTTTGGAAGGATTATAGGATTTAAATTGAAACAAGGATATTTATTTTGACTCTCCAGTGAGGAATGCTATGAAAGAACAAAGGATTGAGACAAAGAGGAGGAAGAAATAGAACTCCATAGACATAACGAGACTAGCAGGTATTGTCACCTGAGTGAGGAGGAAGTGGTGTACAAGGATATTTAGATCTCCCCAATTAGAAATTTGGAGCAAACATTTGAGAAAAAAGGCTTTGGGGTAGTACACACTAGTGAGGATGATAGCTTCTCAAAGTTCGATGTGGAGGATCCATATTTAGATGACATGGGTTTGAACATGTCTTTGGATATTAAAGAAAAAATAAATTTGAGCCTATCAATGGCTAAATCAACAAAAGTGAACGTAGACCAGGAGAAGAAAAGGAGAGGTGCAAGAACAATGAAGGAGCTTTTGTAAATTGTTGGCTGCGCAGGAGGTCAGATAAAATTGATATCGGGAAAAGGATATGCCTTTTCCAGAGAGGGATGAAGATCCTTTCATGGAATGTTAGGGGCTACAATGCCCCTAACAAAATACGTTTGATCAAGAGATACCTTGATCAAACAAGGTCAAATGTTCTACTGCTTCAAGAAACAAAATTAAAGGTGACGAGTGTGTGTTGTTATACCAAGGTTTGAGGTGATGGGGATGCACTATGGTGGAAGTCATGGGTGTCTCAGGGGGATAAGAGTAATTTGGGATGGAACAAAGGTTGAGGAACTAAATTTATATAGAAGAGTGGGTTCTGGAAAGGTTGCAGGGTTCTATTCAAAACATATTGTAGTTTTCATAGTTGTAAATGTCTATGGACCAAGAAGTACATAAGGGAAGAGGGGCATTTAGAAAGAGATTGAATCTTTTTTTAAAACAAAGAAAGATTACCTATGTATTCTTGTTGGGTATTTTAATCACACCCTCCATCCGAGTGACAAAAAAGGTGGCGTTGGATAGGGGAACATAGTTCAGAGGAATTTTGGAAATTTTGTCTTGGATAGTAGATTGATAGAAGTTCAGTTTAAAAAGGCAGTATTTACTTGGACCAATCGAAGGAGTGGGTTTTTTAGTATAGCGTAAAAGTTGGATAGGTTCTTTTTGGTAGGTAAATGGGAGGGTATGAGGCAAAAATTATTTCACTGACTAGATCAGGTCATTATCTGACAAGTTTAAACTTCCAGGTTCATGTTGCACCGACCAGATGTTCATTTTAGTTTGACAATATGAGGCTCAGGGTAGATGGGTTCATAGATTTGATTCAATGGTGGTGGAATAATTCCTCACTGTTAGCCCTCATATGGACCTCGATTTAAAATTTTAGAATTTGGTCTCCTCCATGTCAATCCTTGCTCATATGAACATTTTTTTTATTAAGAGCGAGTATTGAACCCCTTCAAACTAAGTTTAAACTAGTTCAATGTGGTTCAAAGTGGTTCACAGAGGCTCAAACTCAATATGGTTCAAGGTTTTAAGCAAGTTCAATAATCTCAACGAGTTTGCAGAAGTTTGATTGATTCAAAGGTGCAATTTTAACAAGAAATCCGAAGGGAAAATCTTTCAAGGCATGAGAAGTATAGTTTCATGATTCAAGTTGCATTATTTGAAGGCACATCCTGGTTCATACTAGTTTAGGTTTAGATTAAAGGTTTCAAGTTGTCTGATGGTTCATCCTCCATGGTTCAAGTTGGTTCAAGAATCTACATGCAGATACCAATGTCTAATCAAAAGTTTATGGCTACCCAATATAGGCCAGGTTGGAAGCTTCATGTGATCAAAAGGAGATGTGATATCTTTCTAAAAGAATGAATTATTTTCAAAAAGGTTCTATAAATGATATAGCTCCCTTCCTAAATTTTATTTGTGGTAAGATAAACCTCACAATGTTCATGCTATTGGTGTCACTTATGTAGTTTTAGTATGTGAAGAAGAATTTATCAAGGACATGGTATCAGTTTATGTTAATAACAAATAGAGGCTCAATTAGAAATTAATATGTTTGTAAGTTATGGAATCATCTCCACAACATTCCTATAGAAAAAGTATCCATGCAGGTGAAGATTAGATTGAGCTCAAGCTTATAATGTGAAGACAAAACTATGAAAAATGATTTTATGAATGCCTTAATGGTGAGTTCAAGTATCCTTCCTCAGACAGAAGTAGAGATTTTTGATAATTCAGTAAAATTTGAAGTTGATCCTCATTGTAATCCATCAAACCTATATGTAAATAAGGATTCAGGAGCAGCTATGGAAACATCAATGACTCAAACTTCCATGACCACGGATTTGTCAAAAATAGTAAAAAATAGTCTTAATGTGGGGGGAATAACTTCCAATTGCACTGTTGGATCGTGCTCAATTTCAGATATGGTTTGTAAAACCTAATTATCCAGAAACTCACCAGAGTGATTTTTACAATATTTCCAGAGTCAAAAGTTATTGCTGACTGTGTACAACACTATCTAATCTTTCAATGATAGTCATGATGCAAAGGATGAAAATTCAAATATCAAATCTCATTATTGATTATATTCACCAAAGATATATAAAAGTGACGACTCAATCTGATTGATGCAAGAGGTGTCCATCTGTCAACATGGAAAGAAATGCATTATCAAAGCATTTTACTTATAATTTTATAACCTACAATATCAAAAGGGAGGTTATAAAATGGTTAAAAACATTTACTTTTCAAAATTCAGTTATGGAACTAAATGTGGGGCTCGTAAGTCCATTTATTGTAAAATTCTTGGGAGGAGAAGGGGTTCTTTTTTATGCTTCCCTTTCAAGAATCTTTGGGTTGTTGAGGGGAAAGGGAGGAAAGTTAGAATAGTGAGGAATTTTTGCTTGAATAGAAATGAGTTCTGCATATTTTGATATCAGAAAATCTTGTCTTTGAGAAGGTGTATTTTTTTTATTAATATATGGAAAAGATTCAAGACTTTGTGTTTGAATCCATTGGGTGCATGTGTCTCTTTGAAAGGGCATTATTCAATTATATGTATTATTTTTACTGATTCAGAATAAGTGGGTAATTCATGCTCCAACAAAGTTGTTGTCTGTTTAAATCTCTAAGGTTTTGGATCGTAAGTTGTGAAGAACTTTGATTCTTTGAATTTCTGATTTCTTTGTTTTTTTAAGTTCTTAATATCATGCTCTTCATCCAAGAATGACATGAGTGGCCTTATGTATTTTTTGGTTAAAAACACATGGATTAACCATCCATTCATTGCAAACCATAAGAGGGAGTTGTACCTCTCAATTCAGAGGAAGGTTACCAATCTCATAGTAACCTATCCAACTGTTGGTTTCAGTTTGTCTTTTGTTTTGGGCATAAAGGGTCAAGTTGTGTGATTATTTATGAAAAGACAAATCTATTTACCAACACTCACCAAGAATGGGTACTAAAGATTTTATCTTCTTCAAAACAATGCAGTTTTTGAAAGAATGCTTGAAGAGATAAAACAAAGAATCTTTGAAGAATATATTTGTGGAGAAATTGAGACTTAAATAGGATTTGAGTAGGCTTCATTCCAAAGTTATTGAAAATGGAATGAAAGATGTGGATTTTAAACCAGAAAAAAAGTTTGAATATGGAGTATGCTGAAGTTCTAAGCAGGGAATAGATAATGGCATCAAAATTCAAGGGAAACATGGCTTATTGAAGGAGACAAAAACACAAAATTCTTCCATAATTCTTTAAAGGCCAGAAGATTCTTTAACATGATCAACTCAATATAGGATTCATAAGGAAATTTGTTGACAAATCGAGAGGAGATTAATA
This sequence comes from Thuja plicata, assembly GCA_018584345.1. Classification (NCBI taxonomy): domain Eukaryota; kingdom Viridiplantae; phylum Streptophyta; class Pinopsida; order Cupressales; family Cupressaceae; genus Thuja; species Thuja plicata. The sequence goes on from MU228246.1 coordinate 2,301,098, forward strand.
ATGAGGCAATACATTTTTTAAGGGGATGGATAATCAGAGGCCAGTTAGAGAAGATGATCAAAGTCTTTGGGATGTGATTTCAGAATGTATTACTGAGGCACATAACAACATGCTTCTGAAGACAGTTTCTTTGGAGGAGGTGAAGTGAGCTCTTTTTTCACTAGGAATTGATAAAGCTCTAGGACTGGATGATCTGTTGGTTCTACTGAGAGGGGGGTGAATTAGACCAAATCAAACTTAAACACTTAAAACTCAACTCACTGATTCACTTGGTAGAACTGAATACATTAATAACCAATTCACCAAATAGCTTAATAACATAAACAACCATACATCTCATAATATGCAAATCAATCATTCAAACTTAGTTAACACAGATTTAAGTCATTTGACACCACATTTAAAGATGAAACCCAATACAGAAAAAACCTCTGTGGGAATTGTGACCCACAATAAAAATGTACCTTTCTAAAGTACGCTCGATTAAGAACTTATCCTGTTAAAGATTACAAACACATTTTCTAGATGTGACCCTGTTAAGGGATTTACCTCAGATTGGTTAAGATCTTCACCCTGTTAGGAGTGGCCTTGCTAGAGGACTTTAAACACTCTTTTGGAATGTGACCTACATCTAGGATTTACAAATAGGAATGTTAAATCCACTCGGTTAAGTGAATTTCTCTGTTACAAATGCTAATATGCAACAGTAAAACTTTGATCTGTAAATATAGAAACTACCTTTTGCTTGGTTAAAATCCTTTATGCTCACATGAATATTGGCATCACATACTCTATTTGTCTCTATTATATACTATAGATATTTCTCTTTCTACTTCTTTGTTATGCTCGGTAACTCTATTCTTCAGCTTCTTAATTCAATTCACCGACATCATAATCTCTGTTAACTTATCATCATTTATATAGACAAAATTTTTCCTCTTAATCTCCTTGCTTAGGTTTTCCATCATTTGTGCTCAATCGTTTGATCATCTTCTTCCTAAATCTCAACTCGGTAAACCGTTTAACTTTTACCTCGTAACTTGAAATTTTCTTGAAACTCTCACAATCAGGTTTAACTGCTTGATCTTTGCCTTAGATCTTCTTATTGAATTTTCTTGCTCGTAGATCTTCTAACAAACTTCCTTTAATTCCTATCTTCATCTAGATCATCAAAGCTTTGTATTGAATTTGATCTTGTCATCATTTACAATCAAAATCTTGTACTTAGTAACTTGCTTTGCAAATTGGTAACTAACTTTGTTCATTGCTCGGTGCTCGGTAACTGAAACCGACTAACACAACTCTATACCAATTGACTCTGTCTAGCTCGGTAGAGTAACTCTTTTCAGTCATAACTTAACTCTTTGCAATTTATGACTTAATCAATCAAGTGTATCGACTTGATAACATTAAATATATAGTAGCAAACAAATATATCAACATTACTTCATCATTGTCTTATCTGTATTTATCACCCATTTAACTTCTGTATTGAGAGAGGCTCGTAATATGAAGTAGATTGTTGATCAGTATAGAACATTTTTAGGACAATGTATTAATTAGCATAAGTATGTACAATATTTTTCTTTAAAACTCCAATTCAAAAACAAAGGGAAATCTGCCAAATTCTAAACATTAGACAAGGGATGTTTCCGGGGAAATACTTGGGTACCCTTTTTTTTGGTGGATCCATTAAGGTGGCCTTATGGAAAAATCTGGTTGATTGTTGTCTAAGAAAGATGGAGGGCTATAAAAGTAGGAGGTTGCCATCAATAGGCATACTTTCAATGTTAAAATTAGTCATTTTGACAATTCCCATTTTCTCCATGGTGTGTTAAAAAATTCCTCAAAAGATAATAAATACTTTTAGTAAAAAAATGTGAATTTTGTTTTGGAATGGAGCCAGAGAACAAGATAAAGTCCCTCTTTTAGCATGGGACAAGATTTGTAAACCTAAAGAGTAAGGGGGTAGTAGAGTAATTGATTATGCGGAATGTAGGCAAGGTCCATATGGTGAAGAATGGGGGTGGAATGATGTTACACAAGCAGGCTTATCCCATGAAGAGAAGAGGTGTCTACAAAAAAAATTTGACAGCAAGAGAATCCTTTTTTTGGGCAGAGAGGATAAATTTGTATGGTGCATTGCAACAGATGAGAAATAATTAGTAAAACTAGGCTACACACTACTTGACCTTAGGGAAAGGTATGAAATGTGGCCAATATAGATATTTTGGGGAAAGGAGTGCTTCCCCAAAGTTGGAACCTTTGCATGGATGGGATACAAAGGAAACATATTGGCAGGCAGAAAGAGAAAAAGATTAGATTTTCAAGGACCATCCTGATGTGTTATGTGTAATCAACATGAAGAAATAGTGGATCACCTCCTTTTACAATGTAAAATGTCTCATAAATGTTGGGAAATGGTATTAGGGAAGTTAGGATGGCAGGGTCCTCTATCGAATACTCTAGAGGACATATTCTTAGGATGACCAAGTATGAATTCAAAATCAACTTTGTCATGAATCTGGAATGTTAGACCTTCAATAGTTATGTGGGAAATTTGGAAAGAGAGAAACATAAGTTTTTTTTAGGAGAAAGGTGAAAATTGGAAAGAATCTACTATAATCACCTAAAAATGGTCACCTAAACCCTAGACCCCCAATCTCCGCATTTAATCAAGAAACCCTAACCTTGATTAAACCCAAGTCCTAAATCAACAGGCAATTATTGAATTCAAACTGATCTGACCTAAACCCTAGGTCCTAATCAATCATCGTACTTGATTTATTAATTAATTCCTAAAATCAGAATACATTGGCAAATAAACCTTATGTTAATTATTTAATTGATATTCTGATATATTAATTAAATAAAAATTACAAAATTGCCAATTAAATCAAAAAGGAATTAAATTAATTATAAAATCATAAATGTGCATTCAAAATCAATTTATTTATTAAAAATGCATATGACATCATCAAATCCAGTTAACTGATTTATCAAAATGGAAACAATTCAGTTCCACTCAGTTAACTGATTCTCGACTGTTTATCATTTTAGAAACATTTCAGTTAACTGTGAACTGATTTTGGAAGTTTCCAAAATAACTAATCAGTCAGTTCAGTCAACTGACTCTCTCGACCAATCGAATCACTTGCACATGGATTGTGCTTTCTTCAATCAAATCTGAGCCACTCTTTTTGTTCGATCTCGACCGTCGATTCGAGAGAGATTTCTATAAAAGAGAAGCTCTTTTCCTTCACAAAGGATCCTAATTTTTTTGCTTAATGTTATTATGCTGCATTTTCATCTTAAGCTTTTTGCATTCTTAGCATAATTTTTATTTAATATTTGTTGTTTATTACTTTCAAGCAAATCAATCTAATTTAGAGCACACTTTTGATTTGGTGTTGTTAAAATGAATATCTCACATTTCATTTAGTGTTT